>JAEAOA010001034.1:0-400952 GCA_016746295.1 Potamilus streckersoni | reverse complement strand
GCGATACACACACTCGAAACCATGTCCTCGATTGGCCTATGGAAAACTTGTAGAGAATTCTCTGCTATCAAATTACACGCTGCAAAAACATTATCTCCCTTTGGATCCAGGAAACAAATACCAAGTACATGTACTTAGCAAAAATATATGAAGAAGAGCTGGTGCATATATCATTCCTTGGTATTTTTTAATTTGTTGGGAAACTCACGATACGTTCATACCATATACATCCAATACATGCAAATAAATCTACGAGGTGCTCGAATGAAGTACATGAAAATGCCATTACAAATACGCATGAATTCGGTGGAGAGTTGTAAAGATATTGAAATACATCCTTGATATGCAAAATGTACTTCATGATTATTATCATGAGTTATATCCGTCCCTATTTCATCATTTGCATACTGAGTATTCAAACAGGAGAGAACAGATATGTATCAAGTGAAAACCCTCCGTTAAGGTGAGATCAAATTTGCACTAACCGAATTTGGAACGCATACAACTTCAGTAATTGTATAGTTCTCTCTTTTTGTTCATGGATTGTCTTCTTCTAGCTATTTGTATGTGTAGAAGAGCTGAACAGGTTTGCTGATCAACAGTGTATGATAAAACATGCTGATGTGATTAGATGGGTATGTTATCATGAGTGTATCGAGGTGCTGGCATGCTGTAGTACAATCTTAGCAGAATGAAATCAGTACAAACCAGTCCAATTTAGTCCATTTGTCAGGTGACTTGAAAGGACTGGTATCTTTTTAAAAATCGAACATATGTTTTCAGTTTTTTGGCAAAATTTTAAAATAATCCTTAAACAACATTTGAAGAATTTTTTAATCTTGCAACATCGACAACTGGTACTTATCTGTTGTAATATATACCTGTTTTCATAGTATTATTTAATTAATGAGATCTGTACTTTTACATGGCAATTTCTTAACTACATTTTACATTTAAGGTGAACATCAACCTTTGGTCAATGACGGCAAAATTCACATACAAATGAGAAATTTAAATAGTTCACACAAAGAATGCCTGTATCAGGTGGAAAGCAGGAATTGGAACTGGATGATAAGGGTGAGAGCGTTGACTTAAATCCTGAATCCCTTGAGGAACAGGATTAATTTGAAAGTGAAAGTATTTCATCTCAAGTATTGTATTAACGTAGTCAGCTGACATGCAAAAAAGGTGTATTAAAAATGCATATTGTCCCTACCATTGAGAGATAAGATATTTTTCTTGATAATTGGGTAACCAGATAATTGATAACTGTATAAATAATAATTTGTGTGTCTATGAGACATTCCATTAATTGTTTGATAAGTGAAAATAAGTTTTGAATATATTTTTCTTATAGGATATTGTGCCATGGCTATATATTAACATTTTATACCATCAGCACTTTATTGTTGTTGCCAGATTAATTCACTAGCAAAATATTTTTTAGTAATGTAACTTTCTGCTGGAGCTGAGAAAAATACATTTTGTTAGCAGTAAATTGACATGGAAAGGTTTTAATTTGTTAGATTATAGTCAGTTTCTGATTAATTATGATAATTGTCATATTGTACAAATATGTAAGGAAGGATCACCAAGGTTGTTGTCATTGTAATAATTGAAATAACAAGCTCAAGCAAGAAAATCTTTATATATTTATGGCCTGCTTTGATTCGCTTTGGCAATAGACAGTGCCTATAAATACCTTCTCCCATGTGCAGCTCTTCCTTCCTTTTCAGACAATAACCACCATAGCATGCTTCATTATAACACAAATTTGGATATAACAAGGTCATGGTGTGGCTCCCAAAATTTCATTTACTTGTTTTTTTTCCTACACAAAAAATCTTTCTTAAAAGTATAAAAAATCCCAAAATGTATTATCATTTTAGGGAAGAGATCCTGTATGAATAATACAAGATGATTGTGGTGTGGCTTCTAAATGTTTTATGCATTTTTCTTGTTAAAAGTATAAAAAAAAATTGTAGAATATTTTTTTGCCAATGTCAATTATTTTTTCCTTATTGGTGACAAATTATACCATCTGGTGATACTTTTTATTGGTAACATTGTTGGCTGTTTAAACTTGTATACACAACCATTGGGTTGGAGTGGAGAAATTCAGAGGCCTCATTAAAGGAAGCCACAGAGTTGATATAAAATGCACTGGAATTTATATATTGCTACATAAAAAAATTCTCTGTCCATATTAACAAACCATTTTAACAGTGCATTGTTATATCATAAACTGCTTAATAGGTTGACATACAGCATGAGTACTGTATGTTTTGAGATATCCACTTTTTTCAAATTTGCATTTTTGGTAGCAAAGATCAACTTGATGAGGCATTATTTCAAAATCTTTCTGGATTTTTGGCTGCATGCTAGTAATTAATATATTGATACAGACTGGCATTTGTATGTGCATGGTAAGAAAAATTTCTCTTCTTTTCACTCAGAATTAAATCCTTCAGAACATTCACATTTTCTGTAGTAATCCCTGTCATCAGACCAGAACAACTGCATCACTATCGTCAGTTGACGTTTTCTTTAAATATCTGACACAAATCTGTGAAAGGCAGCATCACTCCACTAACACAGATGTAAAATAACAAAAGAAAGACAAACAACAAAAAGACCTACCCCCCAAAAAACACAAGCTTTCACTTGTCTATTCAATAGGCAGTGAGAAACAGTAACATTAACTGACTATACAAATGCCAATTCAGTTTTAAAACATATATCCAGATAAAATAGTAGCTGCAATGTCAAAGAAAACATTATCTTTGAAGCACCAATTGTTATAAAAATGTACTTAGCAAATGAGTAGAAAGCAAATGGGAAAAAAGTATCAATCATGCAATACAATTTTTTGATGTTGCTACCATAATACCAAATGGGCATATGTTTGGTTCTCAAAAGCTGTCCTTTACCTGTGACTTCAATAACGCATGCACCTTTCATCAAAGACGGCTGACTACAATCTTCAATAATAACAATGAACCTTTCTTCAAAGGAAGTCATTACCAAACTTAAATAAAAGCAGTGGAACCTGATGGATTCTTTCATCTTCCAATGGAATGCTTTTCCTGTGCCTCAAAAGTTTCCTTTCTACAGGAAAAAAGTTTATGCATATAAACTCTACCAAGGGTGCTTAAATTACAAACTTTTACCAACTAGGAATTACTGAAAAGTAAATGTGCTTCATCATTCATTACATGATTGTACTTTTTTCCCACTGAATTCAGACCTATATGACCTATGACAAAATTATTGATTATTTTAAATCTCTGTGTTTGCATATTTTCAATGGAATAACTTTTATTGTGGATTCATTGTATGTGACATTATTCACAGGTGAGTACACAGTGTTGATATTTTATTCATTGTTATACATTAGACATGTATAAATAAACAGTATATATGTATCTGAAGCAATGCTTGGTTCTCTGAATAAAGTAAAATATATATGCCTACTCTTTTCACTACAGGTGTAATTCTCATTTAACATGCAATGATTTAAGATGACAACTGTACCACCAATGAAGCATATAGTTTTGTGCCCACATTTATTACCTATCCCACCACACATATTTGTTTTGGGTACATGCATCATTTTCTTCAGCTAACTGACTTGGTTGCTTATAACATAGTTCGTTCTATAACACGGTCAGGTTCTATGGCTCCCAACTACCGTGGGTCACACTGTGTATATAATTCACAGTAAATGTACATAAATAATAAAGATTATAGAAGGACATGGTGTAAATTATTTATATTGTCAGGGTCTTTCATTATACTATACTATTATAAAACTGTCTAATTTAACTTAAACACACTAGTGAAAATCATAAATGCAATCAGTGTAAACAAGCCAAATTTAGTATTATTACAATCCAAATAATGATTTGAAAAGAGGTATCTAATTTTGTTATTGTTGCAGTTTTTACACAAGCCTTGAGTACACAAGCATGCCCAAAGCATTTTCTTTTAAATTGCAACACTGAAAGAAGGTATTTAAAATTATTATGTCTTAAATGTGTGCTGTTCTTTACATGATAGTGTCATGTTATTTACATGATAGTGTCATGTTCTTTACATGCTAGTTTCATGTTCTTAGATGCATGCCAGTTTCATGTTCTTTACATACTAGTAACATGTTCTTTACACGATAGTTTCATGTTCTTTTTATACTAGTTTCATGATCTTACATGCATGCAAGTTTCATGTTCTTTTCATGCTAGTTTCATGTTCTTTTCATGCTAATTTCATGTTCTTTGCATCCTAGTTTAATGTTCTTTACATGCTAGTTTTATGTTTTAACATGCATCATAGTTTCATGTTTTTACTTGCATACTAGTGTCATCTACCTTTGATGCTAGTTTCATGTTCTTTTCATGCTAGCTTCATGTTCTTTTTATGCTAGTTTCATGTTCTTTACATGCATGCTAGCTTCATGTTCTTTTTATGCTAGTTTCATGTTCTTTACATGCATGCTAGTTTCATGTTCTTTTCATGCTAGTTTCATGTTCTTCTTATGCTAGTTTCATGTCCTTACATGCATGCTAATGTCATGTTCTTTTGATGCTAGTTTCATATTCTCTTCATGCTAGTTTCATGTTCTTTACATGCTAGTTTCATGTTTTTAGATGCATGATAGTTTCATGTTTTTTACATTCTAATTTCAGGTTCTTTACATGCTAGTTTTATGTTCATTACATTCTTGTTTCATGTTTTTGCATGCATGCTAGTTTTATGTTCTTACATGCATGCTAGTTTAATGTTCGTTACATGCTTGTGTCATGTTCTTTATATGCTACTTTCATGTTCGTTACATGTTAGATTCATGTTCTTAAATGCATGCTAGTTTCATGTTCTTTACATGCCAGTTTCATGTTCTTTACATAGTAGTTTCATGTTCTTTTTATGCTAGGTGCATGTTCTTTTCATGCTAGTTTCAAATTCCTTTTATGTTATTTTCATGTTCTTTACATACAATTTTCATGTCCTTTACATGCTAGTTTCATGTTCTTTACATAAAAGTTTCATGTTCTTTTCATGCTAATTTTATGTTCTTTTCATGCCAGTTTCATGTTCTTTACATCCTAGTTTCATGTTCTTTACATGCTAGTTTCATGTTCTTTACATCCTAGTTTCATGTTCTTTACATGCTAGTTTCATGTTCTTTACATTCTAGTTTCATGTTCGTACATGCATGCTAGTTTTATCGTTTTACATGCATACTAGTGTCATCTTCGTTTGATGCTAGTTTCATGTTCTTTTCATGCTAGTTGCATCTTCTTTTGATGCTAGTTTCATGTTCTTTTCATGCTAATTTAATGTTTTTTCATGCCTGTTTTATGTCCTTTACATGCCAGTTTCGTGTTCTTTTCTGCTAGTTTCTTTCTCTTTTCAAATAAGTTTCATGTTCTTTACATGCTAATTTCATGTTCTTTTCATAATAGTTTCATGTTTTTTCATGTTAGATTCATGTTCTTTACATGAGAGTTTAAAGTTCTTTTCAAGCAAGTTTTTTGTTCTTTACATGCTAATTTTATGTTCTTTTCATGCTTGTTTCATGTTCTTTACATCTTAGTTTCATGTTCTTTTATACTAGTTTCATGTTCGTACATGCATACTAGTTTCATGTTCCTTACATGCTAGTTTTATGTTTTTTTCATGCTAATTTCATGTTATTTTCATGCTAGTTTCATGTTCATTACATCCTATTCATGTTCTTTTCATGCTAGTTTCATGTTCTTTACATACTAGTTTCATGTTCTTTATATTCTAGTTTCATGTTCTTTACATGCTAGTTTCATGTTCTTTACATACTAGTTTCATGTTCTTTACATTGTAGTTTCATGTTCTTTACATGCTATGTTCATGTTCTTTTCATGGTAGTTTCATGTTTTTTTATGTTTGTTTTATGTTCGTTACATATTAGTTTCATGTTCTTACATGCATACTAATTTCATGCCGTACATGCATGCTAGTTTTATCTTTTCACATGCATACTAGTGTCATATTCTTTTGATGCTAGTTTCATGTTCTTTAAATGTTAGTTTCTTGTTCTTTACATGCTAGTTTCATTTTCTTTTCATTGCTAGTTTCATGTTCTTTTCATGCTAGTTGCATGTCCTTTACATGCTAGTTTCATGTTCTTTTGATGCTAGTTTCATGTTCTTTTGATGCTAATTTCATGTTCTTTTCATGCTAGTTTCATGTTCGTTTCATGCTAGTTTCATGTTCTTTTCATACTAGTGTCATGTTCTTACATGCATACTAGTTTCATGTTCTTTACATGTTAGTTTTATGTTCTTTACATGCTAGTGTTATGTCCTTTACATGCCAGTTTCATGTTCTTACATACCTGCTAGTTTAATCATCTTTACATGCCAGTTTCATGTTCTTTTCATGCTAGTTTCTTAGTTCTTTTCAAGCAAGTTTCATGTTCCTTATATGCCAGTTTCATGTTCTTTACATGCCAGTTTCTTGTTCTTTACATGCCAGTTTCTTGTTCTTTTCCTGCTACTTTCTTTCTCTTTTCAAGCAAGTTTCATGTTCTTTACATGCCAGTTTCATGTTCCTTACATGCCAGTTTCATGTTCTTTACATGCCAGTTTCTTGTTCTTTTCCTGCTACTTTCTTTCTCTTTTCAAGCAAGTTTCATGTTCTTTACATGCCAGTTTCATGTTCTTTACATGCCAGTTTCATGTCCTTTACATGCTAGTTTCATGTTCTTTTCATGTTGGATTCATGTCCTTTACCTGAGAGTTTAAAGTTCTTTTCAAGCAAGTTTCATGTCCTTTACATGCTAGTTTGATGTTCTTTACATGCTAGTTTTATGTTTTTACATCCATGCTAGTTTCATGTTCTTTTCATGCTAGTTTCATGTTCTTTACATGCTAGTTTCATTTTCTTACATGCATGCTAGTTTCATGTCCTTACATGCATGCTCGTTTCATGTTCTTTACATCCTAGTTTCATGTTCTTTTCATGCTATTTTTCTGTTCTTTAAATGCTAGTTTCATGTTCTTTACATGCTAGTTTCATGTTCTTTACATGCTAGTTTCTTGTTCTTTTCATTGCTAGTTTCATGTTCTTTACACAATAGTTTCATATTCTGTACATGCTACTTTCATGTTTTTTACATATATGATAGTTTTATGTTTTTCACATGCTAGTTTCATGTGCTTACATGCATGTTAGTTTCATGTTCTTTACATGCTAGTTCCATGTTCTTTACATGCTTGTTCCATGTTCTTTACATGCTAGTTCCATGTTCTTTACATGCTATTTTAATGTTTTTTTTTCATGCTAGTTTAATGATTTTACATGATAATTTCGTGATTATATTTTCCTATTTCAGATGCACATCAACCATTGAACAATTACAATGGAAATATTTACTTACTAGTGGAAGGTTTAAATGTGAATTTAACTCCTGTACCTCTTGGACAGCCAGGATCAGATCCAGTTGACTCAATTCCTGAATCACATGGAGAACAGTTTGAATCAAAAAATAGAGGTAATTCATGTTAAGCAATGTGTTAATACAGTCAGCTAACATAAATGCAAATTATCTATACCTATTGAGATAAGTGGAATTAGTCTAAATAATTGGGTGAATAGATAATTTATAGTTTTAGGCACAATAAATTGTATGTCGATGGGACAATCCATTATTTGCTGCAATAATAACTCCAGATATGTTTTTCTTATATTTGTTTTTTGCCTGATTTTGACAAGGCTAAAAATTAACTTCTGTGCTATATATTCTATGCTTTTAGCAAATCATTGCTAGTGCCAAATTTTCACACTAGCAACAAAAATTAGTGTTGAATGGTCAGTCACTAGTAACACAACTGTTACACAGGCCTGAGAAAACTGTTCTGTTAGAAGTAAATAAACATCATATTGTTTTAGTTTGTTTTGTTGCAGTCAGTTTGTGGTATATTATAATATTTTACAAAATATATAAGGAAAGATCATTGTCATTGTAATAAGTGCAATAACGGACTCAAGCAAGAAAATATTATTTCAACATTTATGGCATTCTTTGATTAGGATAAGGCAATGGGTGATGCCAAGAAATGCTTTGATCAGGATAGGGCAATCAGTGGGTGATGCCAAAAAATACTTTGATCAGGTTAGGGCAATGGGTGATGACAAGAAATACTCTGATCAATTTAGGGCAATGGGTGATGCCAAGAAATACTTTGATCAGGATAAGGCAAATAATTGAGCAATGCCAAGAATTACTTTGATTAGGATAGGGTAATGGGCAATGCCAAGAAATACTTTGATCAGGATAGGGCAATGGGTGATGCCAAGATATACATTGATCAGGATAGTGCCAAGAAATACTTTGATCAGGATAGGGCAATGGGTGATGCCAAGAAATACTTTGATCAGGATAGGGCAAAGTGTGATGCCAAGAAATATTTTGATCAGGTTAGGGCAATGGGTGATGCCAAGAAATACTTTGATCAATTTAGAGCAATGGATAATGCCAAAAAATACTTGGATCAGGATAGGGCAAATAATTGAGCAATGCCAAGAATTACTTTGATTAGGATAAGGTAATGGGCAATGCCAAGAAATACTTTGATCAGGATAGGACAATGGGTAATGCCAAGAAATACTTTGATCTGGATAGGGCAATTGGCAATGCCAAGAAATTCTTTGATCAGGATAGGGCAAATAATTGAGCAATGCCAAGAAATAATTTGATCAGGATAAGGCAAATAATCGGGCAATGCCAAGAAATACTTTGATCTGGATAGGGCAATGGGCAATGCCAAGAAATACTTTGATCAGGATAGGGCAAATAATTGAGCAATGCCAAGAAATAATTTGATCAGGATAGGGCAAATAATTGGGCAATGCCAAAAATTACTTTGATCAGGATAGGGCAAATAATTGGGCAATGCCAAGAAATATTTTGATCTGGATAGGGCAATGGGTGATGCCAAGAAATATTTTGATCAGGATAGGGCAATGTGCTATGCCAAGAAATACTTTCTCCAATGTGAATGATTTACATTCATATTCATTTAGAAAGCAGTGGTCACTACTTATACATACAATCAGACTTGTCCTGATGGCCATCTTTACTCATTTTACTCATTAGTCACCTGTTCACAATGGCAGCTTTAATGTTCCCCAGGCAACTTTTGCATTTAAATGTCCTGTATGTAATGGTCACCTGCCTTAAAGAGTCACTAGAGCATATCTAGAAATTTGAACTTTCAGTCTGTACAAACTTAATTTTTGTTTCATGAGGATGGAATTGTTTAGATAAAGGTATAACTGATATGCAAACATTTCTTATCTCAATTGTACTCATAACTCCAGTCACACTGACAGTGTCAAAAGGTGTCATTGTTAATTGTACTCATAACTCCAGTCACACTGACAGTGTCAAAAGGTGTCATTGTTAATTGTACTCGTAACTCCAGTCACACTGACAGTGTCAAAAGGTTTCATTATCTCAGATTTGAAAACAGGAAATTATTTTTATCATTAGGGTTGAGTGCTGAAGCAATTTGTTTGCTGGATGGTGGGAATAGTAGTTGTGTTATCGCAGCAGAAACAGACGTTGCCTCTTGAACCTGTAAGACTGGTATAGTTACATATTTCAATCTGTTTGCCTGCAAATCAGTTTTACTAACTCAGACAAAGAGGGGTAATTCAAAATTCTGAATGTTTATCTGAAAAAGTTGAAGTTACAGTTCATGGTCACAATGAATAGCCCATACATGGCTTTTATTTTTATTTTCTTTTTGTCACAGGCTTCACACATAAGCTGGCTATCTTTTGATTTTTAGCAAGTTGATCAAGTGTCTAATCCAGATATTGTATTATAGGATTAACAAACTCAGATTGGTGTACATTTTGAAGTGGATGATGATTTTATTTATAGAATGGATTAAAGTGAGCAAGATAAAGTACTGGTAATCTTGTGTTGAACATAAATATAGGAGAGAACAACACATACCAGTAATTAGGATTTTGTTGTATGGTGCATGTAAAAGTCTTAAGAAATAATAATAATAATGATAATAATATTTGTTGAATAGTATTTCTTCAAAAAAGAATTTTTAAAGGTGAACCTGGGAACAATGGCCAGCTTTTCCTCATGAGTGGCCACCAGTGATAAGATTTTATATACTTCTTGCAGACAAAAAGAACAGAATAAATACACTTTTGCTTTGCTCTTAGCAGGGGGTGGGGTGAGCTACTCAATTTGTGTATGTACCTGGGATAGCCCAGCAGGTATGGGTTATAATTTTATGTTACCAACCTTGGCTTCCACTGGTTTTTTTCTGGCCAGTGAATGTAAATACAGAAGGTAGAATAGTAATGAAATTTAGAATATCTTGGTGAACCCAGGGTGAGCATGGTAGATTTATATCATTATGCTGTACCTAGCATGAACATTGCTAGTTTATACCTTATAATAATGCACCCAGGGGTGGGGTAGGTGGGTGGGGTGGAGGAAGAGAAGCAGGTAGACTAAGGAGTATTTGAAGTTTGATTATTTTGTATAAATTCATGTGCCTGGTGTGAACCCAGTAGGCATTCTTTAAACATTAATATTACCAAATTTGATTTTCAATGGAGGATATCCCAGCAAGTGAAAGCAAGCATAGTACAATTTCAGGAGCCATGCCACAATTGTCTTGTATTATTCATGCACGATCTCTTCCCTAAAATGATAAAAAATGGGGGTTTTTTTTACATTTTAGAAACATTTTTTTGTGTTTGAGAAAAATGCATGTACATACAATTTTGGGTGCTACGCCATGTTTGTGTTACATACAAATTCATGTTATAATGGAGAGTGCTATAGCAGGATCACATTGTACATGTGACCATAAGGAAACTTAGAAATCTAGGTGAACCTGGGGGTGACCAGAAAAGTTTATATCACCTTGATATACTGGGGTTCAGCCCAGTAGGTTTTGTATCCAGCCATTTCCTACTCACCACTTGCAGGCAATGATCTTCCAGAACACTGGTCATCATCATATTTTTTTCTGTAAATTGGTGCTAGATTGGGACTCCTACTGAAAACATGCAGGTTCAGTCAGAGAGTCACCATAAGAGTGCATGGATTTTACAGTATACTCTTTGGAAAGTAAATGATTTGTTCTCCAGCATTTCTACCAGTGTCATTTACCTATGTTACATAACATGCTTATATCTATATCTGTCAGGACAGCATTTCTACCAGTGTCATTTACCTATGTTACATAACATGCTTATATCTATATCTGTCAGGACAGCATTTCTACCAGTGTCATTTACCTATGTTACATAACATGCATATATCTAAATCTGTCAGGAGAGCTTTACAGCAGTTGCATATCATTTTTAGAATGTTATTTTGTCTGTAAATTGGTGCTAGATTTATTTACATGTTCTAAGAAACACAAAGTTAGAAGAAATATTAAAAACATTTAAAATACTTTTCAATGTCAGTCATAGAAAAAAAGGGGTTTTAATTGGATTTCATATTTTGCAAGGTTTTGACAGGTTTTCTAAATACTGTGATAAGCTTTGTTGGGGTCAAGGTCACCAATTTTACTGGAATGCTTTGATCATAGGTTCAGCATGCAGGCCATATTGTGTTTTTTTTTTGTCAGAATTATTTTATGTACACCTGACTCAGCTAGAAAAGATTAATTGGTGAAGATTCAGCAGGTCATTTCTAAATGAGCTAGTTTGCCTGCTTTAATCAAATTTATTTCAAAATCTAGGCCAGTTTATGAATAAAGGACTAAAGATTTATGTTTAGACTAGTACATTTTGGGGTTCTTATTTAATCTTTGATTTTAATAAAATTATTCTGATTTTATCACTTCTAACCAGTTTAAATATCATTTGGAAACTCCAGGGATTTTATAATGGAATACAATGCAAAATGAGATTAGAATTGATTGCACTTGAAGACCCTTTTACTGAAATGCCCTGAGGAATGCCCAGCTAGTTTGGATATGTGGGCATTAGGTTATGCATATATTACCCACCTTAGGGGGCATGGGAGCTGAGTGGTTAGGATGTTGGACTTGTTACTGAAAGCATGCAAGTTCAAATCCCACCATTGGATCAGTATGGTTCAGCTACCATGGTATGTTTTTCAGCAAAGCACTTTGCTTCAGTTTTCTCTGCACTAAATCACCTGCTTGTGTTTCTGTTCCATAAAACATGAAGCCAGACCAAAGACCTACCTAAATGTTGAAACATTTGTGAATCAATTAAGTAATGGTTTAGATATTCGTTGTATTGATTTATGAACTTTTACTGTATTAGGGTTTTACATGCATCATATAGTTTCACATCTATCATATAGTTTTACATGTATCATAGAGTTTCACATCTATCATATAGTTTTACATGTATCATAGAGTTTCACATCTATCATATAGTTTTACATGTATCATAGAGTTTCACATGTATCATATAGTTTTACATGTATCATATAGTTTCACATGTATCATATAGTGTCACATGTATCATATAGTTTCACATGTATCATATAGTTTCACATGTATCATATAGTTTCACAGGTATCATAGAGTTTCACATGTATCATATAGTTTTACATGTATCATAGAGTTTCACATGTATCATATAGTGTCACATGTATCATATAGTTTCACATGTATCATATAGTTTTACATGTATCATATAGTTTCACATGTATCATATAGTGTCACATGTATCATAGTTTCACATGTATCATATAGTTTCACATGTATCATAGAGTTTCACATGTATCATATAGTTTTGCATGTATCATATAGTTTCACATCTATCATAGAGTGTCACATGTATCATATAGTTTCACATGTATCATATAGTGTCACATGTATCATATAGTTTCACATGTATCATATAGTGTCACATGTATCATATAGTGTCATATGTATTAGCATAATTAGCATTTTAAGCAACCTTTGATATATGATCATCATTAAGTTTATTCATGGTTGACTTAAATGAACAAAAATTGGTAAAAATGAAAGGTTTATTTACATCATAAATTTTCTCTGCTAATTATTGAATTTGTTGTTGTTGTTGTTGTTGGGCTTAACACCATTTTTCAGCACACGATAGGTCATTCATGGTGGCCAGTATTAATGGTGGAGGAAGAAACCGGTAAATCACCGGAAAGAACCACTGACCCACGAGAAGCTACTGGCAAGCTTTCTCACATATCCACATTCGCCGAATCCTAGACTCTTGCAGAAACCAGTGTACCAGCCAAAAGAGTAGCATGTATTTTTCGTAAGTTTCATAACCTATAAGGATTTTCTTAGTCACTATTGGTTCATTTAGAAAATAACGACAATGACTGTTCTGAAAACAATTTTCAGAACACAACTAAGTAGTCTGAGCTCAGAGTTGAACACCATGGCTAATATTCAAAATAAATATTTCACCTTATAAATTCTAATTTGTAAAAGTACAGGGAATTATTATATGTAATAATTCTATACTTGGTGACAGTCATTGCACCAGTTCAAGCAAATAATACTTATGCACAATGTATATATTTGGTTTCCTTTGCAATGCAAAATAATCCAGATGGAAAATTTCCTACCCTGCATAGAATTTTACCCTAGCTTTGTTCATCATAATTCTCAGTAATTTTAAGTAAATTTTCAAGTAATTGTCTCAAAACAATATTTAAGTTCTAATTTTATTGTTCATATACAAAATGTTCACTAGGTCCCAGTCATTTTCATTTCTTATGGTAAGTATGCATGTAACAAGTGTTAATGTAGATTGTAGCCTTTGTGTTAGTCTGGTTCTAGATCTTTGCTTAGCTGTCAGTATATTTGGTTGGAGTATCTGTGATTTGTATTGTACAGGACCAGACTGCTGCATTTAATTTGTTCTGCTTTATATAACAGAGTGGTACATCTATCATGTACTATAATAAAAGTCTTTCTGCAGTATACACAAAATATCCTGTGCCATGTTTGATTCACATGGGTCAGAATTCATTTAAAGGTATAAACTTTGGGTATTTGTACCATTATGACTGGGAGATGCAAACTTTGACCAGCAGTAAGTTAAAAGGCACTAAGCATATTACGGTGTCATTTACCTCAGATATGTTTTTTTTTGTCTGTCATCCATCTGTTATCTGTCTGCTCCTTAGCACAAGTTTGTTATTGCTGTAGTCCTCAAACTACTTAGATGATTTTTTATGAAATTGTATACCCATTCATCCCAAGCTCTTGTTGGTTTAAAAGAAAATGGTGCCACTGGGGCATCCATGTTGAAAATCATGCCACTTTTGCATTGTACTCCTTCTGAAAGGGTGTTATTATCATTGTTCCAGTCTGACATTTAATAAATTTACATGGCAGCCATTGTAAAAGTCTTGTTATTTCTATGTCTCCAGAATAAATAGTCATATTAACAGGTAGTTTTCTCCAAAAGACATTTTTTATGATTTGTACTTGACCCTAAAAGAAAGTGTTACCAAACCAACATTCTCTATTGCTACCATAGCAACCATGTTGAAAATGTTGTTATTGCTATCTTTCAGAGAAAAATAAAACAGGGTTTTTATTGAAAGTTTTGAAAAATCATTGCACAGATGTGTCTGATTACAATAGCTTTAATGAATAGTAATAATTTAGACTACATTAAAACATATCCAACCAAAAACAATGACAGTATGTTTTTATAATCTGAATTTTCAAAAAAGAATAAACATTATGCACCTTTTGTGCTGTGGGAGACAACTTCTGAAATACCATTAGTTAGTAGTGTCCCATCCTGACTTTTTTATTACCTTAGGTGACACTTTACAGTTTTGAATTTTGCAGGGGGCTAGATTTTTAAAGCAAATTCCCAGAATTTCCTCACTGGTTATAATAGCTATTTTAATATGGGCAAATATATTTTAAGCATTGTCAAAAGAACTTTTAATTCCTTTTAATTTGATATATGATGGGTGTAATTTGGGTTATAGAGTATACATCTTGGCGTCAGATTTAACCACTAAAAAAAATTCCTGCTAGCTCCACTTAATCAGTTTTACTTCCAGGACTTCAAATTGTAGTTAAAATATTTTAGTAGCCAATAAACTGCTAAAGATAGTGAACATTAGATTATTTTAGATGCTAAAGATAGTGTACATTAGAGTATTTTAGATGCTAAAGGTAGTGTACATTAGAGTATTTTAGATGCTAAAGATAGTGTACATTAGAGTATTTTAGATGCTAAAGATAGTGTACATTAGAGTATTTTAGATGCTAAAGATAGTGTACATTAGAGTATTTTAGATTGATTTTTGAAGCACTTGTTGGAGATTGTTTTGGGTAGCTGTGTATTTAGATCATGTAAAATGTCCATAAGTAAATATCCAAAGAAAGTTCAGCCACAAAACATGAAAGTAACATAGAAGTATGCCAACATTCTCTCCACTGTGCATGTTTCAGATGCAAATTACATATGTCACTCTCTCTCAGAAGTACCTACAATATGTAGATACAGATAGTAAACAAACTGTTTCTTAGATATTATAAATATTACATTGTCCCTGCTCAAAGGGGAGGTAACTAACTGTGAGGAATATGATTGGATGCATGCAATGTCTGTGTTTTAAGAGGGTCTGATAGATTCTCTACAAAGATTTAGATTGCCAAAAATGATGCCTATTCCATTTAAACATAATGGTACCCAGAAAAGACACTTTTCCAAAAAATACCTTGCAGGGTACTCATTTTCTCAGAGAGTTTATATGAAAATAATCCAGAGTTTGTAATGCATCCATGGGTTATTATTCTACATTAAAGGTGTCTTTTATTGGCCTTACGTTCAGCCCCAATTGCATTTAGGGTTTTAGTGGTACAATATTTCACATACTTTTTCATACCCTTTAATTTTTCATACACAATTCTGTTATCAAAATAGTAATTATTTACATTTATCATAATTCTTCATAGATATCAATTTGTATTATTTTGAAAAAATTCATTAAATTATTGACAAAATGTCCTCTAAGAAGATTTATGTTTGTAGAAAAGATCAAAAGTACTGTATTCCCACTGTTTTTATAAAGAATAACGATTAATTCTTTGTGAGAAAATATAATGAGTAATGCATAAGCATGGGTGCCTGCAGTATAAGTCAAGTGGGTGATGTGACCCCCCTGGAAATCATACTACAATATCTATCTATCTATCTATCTATCTATCTATCTATCTATCTATCTATCTATCTATCTATCTATCTATCTATCTATCTATCTATCTATCTATCTATCTATCTATCTATCTATCTATATATATATATATTTTTTTTTTCTTTCCAACAAGTTTAATCATGCAATGAAGCTGAAAATATGTGAAACGTTTCTGTTCAAAATGCTTAGTAAATATTAAATATTAGCTTTAGCTTCAGACTGCTTACTATAACTCTCCTGACCATGATTGACTTAACCCCCACCCCTTTTTACAATAAAAGATCCTGTTGATGCCCATGTGCTTAAATTCTTATTGCCATTACTACTACTGCTGTTTATTAACAAATGGACAAAGGACTTTACAGACCATACCTTTAAATATTATCACTAATTAGTTATCTTTATTAAGTTTGTGCATTTTAAAATGAGTTTAGAAGCCCTTTGATGTTTTCTTATCCAACAAAGATTAAGTCTCAATACATGCTAAAGTGAAGACCACAGACCTTTTGTCAACTAGTCATATTTTTTCATAAATATCAAAACCTTGTCCTTTTCCATCATAAATTTGAAAGTCACAGACTCCATTAAATCGATTCATATATATCCAGATGCTATATTTTAAGTGCTTGTTTTGTTTTGACTTGAATATAATTACCATTTCATTACAAATCTGTTCTATGATATACCCCGCTACAGTGTATTATCTTTATAGGTGAGTTCAAATAACTAGTAATGCAGATGATCCCTTGTCCTTATAACATCTGCTATATGGACAAAGGCTTCATTAGCACATTGACAAATTTTCATTTCCCTAAAGTGAGCCTCATTTCCCTACTGGCAGCCTTGCTGATTTGATCTCTTCAGTCAATTCTTGCCATCAATCTGGTTTCAACTGAAATAACCAAAGTGCTAAGCATGTTTAATTACCATGAAAATAACACTGCATAGCTGTGTGGTATTTTGGGACAATGTAAATCATAATTAAAACAAGAATTGATGATTTAGTGGTGTTTATTGCTAATGGAATGTATTAGGGTGGTAAAACATGAGAATTAACACACTCATCAGGTAACTGAAAATAGTCATTTTTCTTTTTGCAAAAGCTACAAATAAGGTTTTTATTTGTAAAAATAGGACGGAATAAATATGGTCTTCTACACTGAAAAAATTTGACAGATCTCGCTCTGGTGCATGCACACACTCACACACACACACATACACATGCACAGTCATGTGTATTATCTTAAATGTGATTTCAATTTCTTTACTTGTTTATTGTAATTTGATAATGACATTATTGTTAAAGTAAAAATACAACTTGCACTTAATTTCTTGACAATGTGGAATTGTATTGTTGCATACAATTTACCAATAAATAATACCCATAACTTATACATATTCAAAACATCTTGATCATGTTGCCAATATTACACAACATAACAGCTATGTATGTTCTAAATGCAGAGGAGCTTGCACACTGAGACATAATCCTCTCTCTCTCTCTCTCTCTCTCTCTCTCTCTCTCTCTCTCTCTCTCTCTCTCTCTCTCATAACAACAAAATCTTTTTGAGTACTTTTGTTGTTTTTTTGTAATTAGATTCTTAAGTTGAGAGCAGAATGAGACCAAAATGTATATTTACTTTGTATGTTTGTACTTTTGGGTTGTTGAGTAGCATGTGTTCCTTAGAACTTGTTTTGGTACAATCCTTTTATTTCTCATACACACCCAGTACCACCGAATGATAATTATTTATTTTACATATAATTTTTTTGTACACTGAAATTAATAATTATTTTTTGGGGTATGAAAAATTGCATAAAATATGATATGTTTATTTAAACCAAAAGTTTGTTGTGTACATGCTTCATTCATGTGATCCAAGACCAAATACAAAGGAATTAATGTTAAAACTTGGCACACTTGGTACACTTCAGGAACTTAAAGACAGTTTATCTGTACATGTATTTTGCTCATTTGGAGATTATCAAATTGGTGGCAAATCCTCTCCTTCCCAGCCACCTTTTGATCTCTCACAGAACAATCAAACTCCTTGGTACAACTGTTAAATAACAAATTAATTTGTACTTATTACTGGCCTTAGCAAACATGGAGCATGATTTGGATCATGGTGGGGTCTCAGGATTTAATCACAAGACCCACGTTAGCATGGCATTTGGAAATAAAGTTTTACATGATATTGAATTTAAAAATTTAAAATTAATTTTTCTGTATAGATATATATTTTTTTAAATTATTAATTTGTGGGGGCCCCTCTGAGTGCGGACCTGATGGGGCCCAATGGATTTAATCGGCCAAAGGCTGGTCCTGCTTGTACTCTGATGAAAAGTGGATATATTCGGAGTAAGTATGCATGTATAAATTCCATTGATAATAATCTTCCTAATCAATAGATTAGATTCAACAAAGCAATAGGAGATCATTATATGGGATTCCTTATTGTTATGCTAGTAGTATGATGTTGAGGTATTGTTACTGCTTGATGTAGGCCACTGTGATTTTGACATTTACAAAAATTCTTCTAGAATTTATTTTTATCCTTTAAAGATTTGTTGACTGGTCTTAAAAGTATTACTATTATATGATTTCATCATAAATTCTTGTGAAGCCAGTCATGAAAGAGCTTTTATCATTTTATCAAATTTTTCTTTCAGCAATTGTTAGACAACCACGGAGCAATCCTTCCTGTAAGTTAACAAACTCTTACACATAGTTATTAAAGTGTAGTTAATTTATTAAATGTTGAGTCAAACATTTTGCTCACATGTTCATCAGATATGAACAAAACAGCAATGAATTCATTTATATTTGTGGTAATTTTTTAGCTATCTGGAGAAAAATAAATTTCATTGGCACTTTAAGACAGGAATTGTTGTTTGCTATGACATGAAAAGACCTTACAAAATGCACTTGATTGGTCCCTTGGTGTGTCTAAATTTGTAATATCATGGCTTGAAGGTACCATTTATTTCCATAGAAGTTTTTAAATTTGTTTGTAGCATTTGTAAGATCAATAAAATTGGATGAAAAATGAATTTAATTAACATTATCTGAATACTTGAATATACCACAACCATGTGTTACTAATTACTTAGATCTCCAGTGTTAAATATGTCCAAGACAATGGCTTAAGTATTACACACTCTACTTAGATCTCCAGTGTTAAATATGTCCAAGACAATGGCTTAAGTATTACACACTCTACTTAGATATCCAGTGTTAAATATGTCCAAGACAATGGCTTAAGTATTAACACTCTACTTAGATCTCCAGTGTTAAATATGTCCAAGACAATGGCTTAAGTATTACACACTCTACTTAGATCTCCAGTTTTAAATACATCCAAGACAATGGCTTAAGTATTACACACTCTACTTAGGTCTCCAGTGTTAAATATGTCCAAGACAATGGCTTAAGTATTACACACTCTACTTAGATCTCCAATGCTAAATATGTCCAAGACAAAGGCTTAAGTATTACACACTCTACTTAGATCTCCAGTGTTAAATACATCCAAGACAATGGCTTAAGTATTACACACTCTACTTAGATCTCCAGTGTTAAATATGTCCAAGACAATGGCTTAAGTATTACACACTCATGATGCAATGAACATTTTATGTCCACACTTCACAGAGTTGTTCCTTGTAAAGTATGAGTCATCTTGCACTTATCTGGATCTTATTTATTGATAAATTAATAGCTTTAATATTTATTTCATTCATTACTGAATTTATTTATTTGTGTCTTCATTTATATAATCCTACATGTACCTACTTTTGTTTTGTTTTCACAAAACCTTGAAAGAGATAGTGAAGGAAGATCACATTAAGGGGAATTAACTCTTGTATAAGAAACAATTCTTTTGATGTGTTTTAAGTTAAATAATGTAGAATTTATAATTATAATATGAGTAACAGAGATAATGAGAAACCATCCCATGAATTACTAATTTATTCAACATTTAGCTGATCCAAGTATGATTTAACTGAATAAAAAGTTTTAATCAGTTGATATATGCATATGTCAAAGGTTAGACAGATTATTTCAAAGATGGGCTTTTATTAATCCTGGTTAGGCCTTAAAAATTTTTAAATGTTCTTTTTCAGTAATGTACAGTATGTTAGAAAATTATTTTAGCTGTTTAAAAACAGCAAATATTACTTGTTAGAACATGAAGAAATACATGAAATTAATAGTATTCATTTGACAAATGCAGCAGAAAAGTGGTTTTGCTTATTTTAGATATTGAATTATATATGCTCATATTTGACCCTAATTTTGGCTCTCAAATTTAATTACACATTCCCAAATTTTATGCTATCAGCAGAAAAGTTGTATCGTTTTAAGTAGTACTAAATATGACTTTATTTAATAGAACATAATGATGCAGCCACTAGTGCATATTTGACAGCTTCAATAGACAAACACTTCAATTACATTCTGAAATAAAAAGTTTTACTAATGTTTAAGCCTAAATGTGGCTGTTAATATTAAAGTGTTCTAAAATGTTGTATGATACCAGACATGACTTAACAGAATTATGAATATAGAGAAATACCTAATATATAGCAACATGTATGCATACAACAGTTGTGATAGAAAAGCAGTTAAGTTTATTTTAGAGGTTACATTTCTTATAAATGTTAAGACCCATAATTCTGCTTCTAAATTTAAAATGAGATTTTTCTAATGTTGTACAGTGTACATAAATGTAAGTGTATCAAATTTTGACTTTATTTTATAAAAAGTACAAAAATGCATGAAATAACACATCAGTGTCATGTCAACAAGAGCCTATGATCTATCAGCCAGTTGTCATTCTCACAGATGTCACTGTCATCATTAAAAATAATGTTTTGTCTTCTTAAGTATGGTTTGTGAGCTTAGCAATCATTTGATAACTTCTTTTTTTTAAACAGTACAGGTTAAAAGAATAATGTATATGTATATGTGCATGTAATGCACTATTAAATTAGAATAGGGCAACTTTCTGTTATATGAATTATGTGGTATCATAACTTTATATCCATCATTAAATGGTGTCTTTCCATAAATTCATTTCTGCTTTGTGAATAGTACAATTTTATATATTTATATTTTAGTGTGTGAATAGTACAACTTTATCAATTTATATTTTGGTGTGTAAATATTACAATTTTATATATTTATATTTTGGTGTGTGAATAGTACAATTTTACATATTTATATTTTTGTGTGTGAATAGAACAATTTTATATATTTATATTTTGGTGTGTGAATAGAACAATTTTACATATTTATATTTTGGTGTGTGAATAGTACAATTTTATATATTTCTATTTTGGTGTGTGAATAGTTTCATAATATCATGTCATCAGCATGGTTTCAGTTTCATATGCAATAAATGAATAATAAAATTTCATTTTCAGTCAAATGAATAGAATGATTTCATATCTGTTATGTTAAATTAACATATTCTAATTGATGTTTGTTATTGATAAATAAAAATGTTTCTTGAACAGGCAAAGTGTAGCCATTTTTAGAGTGGGTAAAATTCATCATGTTTGTAAGACTTTTAAATATTTACTTTAAAATTCAGTGTGGTGGGGTGAGAGTAACAGTATTTTGTAATGAGTTGACCATTTGCATAAAGACCTTTTCTCATCTTAATTGAACACCAAACTTTGATTAGGTAGCTTGGTGATGAAGAAATACATGTTAGTGTACGTTTGTATTGATGTTTGTTTTGTTATACCTTGTCAATAAATAGTACATAGGTAAAGAATAATCTACAGTCATGGACAAAAGTTAAATACTAAAAAATTAGCTAAACATAATATTGTATACATTGTAAACAAATTGCTGAGCCTTTTTAGATCAGTAAGAATGTATTAGTAAAAGAAAAGACAGGATGGGTGTTTTGCATCACACATGGTTTATTTTCCTTTGGATCTTTAACTTAATAGTTGGTATCAACTATAAAATCCTTTAAATACCCTGCAAGAAACAGTGAATACAAAGTATTAGCTGACCTGGTGGTGACGACAGGTGAATGTATAGTATGCCTGTGTCCATCATGAATTATGTATTATCCATTGTCAGCCTGTCAACAACTGCCATGTTACCATGCTGGAGGTCACAGTTCTGATCAATTGGAGATCAAACTTAGATGTGTTTCATTAAGATCTTGGATGAGTTCAAAAATGAGACAGATTTGTTGATACTAGTGAGATAATCTAATTGTCTGGGTTTGACACCACTCTGGAAGTCATATTTCAGATCTGATTATGATCAAACTTGGAATATAGGCTTATATGTGCAATATTTCTCATGACTTTGGTAATGAGCAAGGTTAAAGCTTAATCACTATATGATCATGCACCTGATTGAGTGAGCTTGTAATTATTCTAGAGGCTTAATACAGTTATGATTGACATTTATTGATCTTCATGACCTAAATCTTGCATTTAATCAATCAAGCATGTCAGTACATTCTAAAGTCAATTTCTTATCTGGTCAATCTTGAGAAATAGGATATTATAACAGTATTCATTGAGATTTATTTTCAGTGAAATGGACATGTTAATTTGATCTTGCATCTGATTGACTGTCTGAACAACTGAATAGACACTTTTTCTCACCCACATTTAATCAGACTAGAGAAATATGGTTTAATCTACAGTTCTAGACTGCATTTTTAACAATATTTTGATCAAACTTGTTGAATCATCAAGATCCATGTTGAGCATGATTAGGAGTGAGATCTAACATATTAATACTGTGGTTTTGTGCCTGTTTGCTTTATTCTAGCAACTATATTTTAATCATACTTGCTAAATAGACTTGTATCATCAAGGTGTTAGATGAATTTGGTTTTCAGCAAGATCTCAGCATACATATGAGATAATCTTGTTTTTGGTGACTGTAACCAGTCAGGAGAATGGATTTAGATACATTACTCCAACTTGATAAATTTGCTTGTTATATCACTGTATGGACAGATTTAGTTATAAGGGAGATCTGTGCATATCAGTGAGACAAGCCTATATCTGGATGGCAGAACTTATTACCTCTTTAGATTTATGGACAGATTTCTTATCAATTTCAATAACATTTGGTAAATAGGTTTATATCATTAAGAACATGAATGAGTGAATCTGTGCATATCAATAACACATTTACATTTAGAAAGAAATTTTGTTAGCCTATTATAAAATTGGTAAAATCATATACATGTAATATAAAGTTTAGGGGATAGTTTCTGCAGAATAGTGTTCTTACAGTACTGCATAAGCCTGCCAGTGAACTTGTCAGTTACTGGGTTATGTAAGACAGGTGAACTTGTCAGTTACTGGGTTATGTAAGACAGGTGAACTTGTCAGTTACTGGGTTATGTAAGACAGGTGAACTTTATCAGACTCACTTGGGCCTGGTATTGAATGAAAGCAAACATTTTTCAAAGTATTAATTTTAAAGTTGATATGGTGTTATTTTTATAATGATCTTGATGTGAAATATACACAGATCTACTTTGTGACTGTAAATGTCTACTTCTTTCATCAGCTAACCAATCAATGCCAGAGAATCCAGAGACACCTAATGTGGCAGCCAGCATCGGTGAGTGTTGCTACATTTGATTTATTAACTCTGTTATGTAGGTCTTTGTTTAGGATAGCACTAACAGTATCAGTCCTATATGATATATTTGCTCTTGTATCAGGCAACCCAATGGTACAAAAACACAGACCAACATCTGCTGTATATCTTGGAAGATCTGGGTCAATTATACAGTTGGCATTCAATGTGACAGTTGTGCATTAATAAATATCATATTCATTTGCCATTCATAAAAAAATGAAACGTTCACCCTGATAATAACACTGACTATAGGAGCCATATAATATACTGCTTTATAATAAAGTACATTATACATTACTCTCTCATTATAATGTTGCCCATGGATTCATAGCATATACATTATAATCAAGAGTATGACAATGTACTCCCCATTTTAATACTGTACTAGAGAGCCATAGAGAATTCTGCCTGGTTGTGTGGCCATTTTATGATAAAGTTCATGAAACTACTCCCTCATTAAAACAATGTCATTGATAGCACTGGAATGTACTACCTTACAGTGTGATGATCTTATAATGATGTATATGATGTAGTACTCCCACATTCAAACACTGTCCATGCAGTACTCCCACAGTCAAACACTGTCCATGTAGTACTCCCACATTCAAACACTGTCCATGTAGTACTCCCACATTTTAACACTGTCAATGTAGTACCCCCACATTCAAACACTGTCCATGTAGTACTCCCACATTTAAACACTGTCAGTGTAGTTCCCCCACAATCAAACACTATCCATATAGTGTAGTACTCACAAATTCAAATAATGTCCATGTAGTGCTCCCACATTCAAACACTGTCCATATAGTACTCCCACATTCAAACACTGTCAGTGTAGTACCCCCACAATCAAACACTGTCCATGTAGTACTTCCACATTCAAACACTGTCCATATAGTACTCCCACATTTAAACACTGTCCATGTAGTATGCCCACAATCAAACACTGTCCATGTAGTACTCCCACATTCAAACACTGTCCATATAGTACTCCCACATTCAAACACTGTCCATGTAGTACTCCCACATTCAAACACTGTCCATGCATTATTCCCACATTCAAACACTGTCCATGTAGTACTCCCACATTCAAACACTGTCCATGTAGTACTCCCACATTCAAACACTGTCCATGTAGTACTCCCACATTCAAACACTATCCATGTAGTACTCCCACTTTTAAACACTGTCAATGTAGTACTCCCACAGTCAAACACTGTCCATGCAGTACTCCCACATTCAAACACTGTCCATGCAGTACTCCCACATTCAAACACTGTCCATGCAGTATTCTCACATTCAAACACTGTCCATGCAGTACTCCCACATTCAAAAATGACCAAGGGAGCCACAGAGTATACTGTCATACATAGAGACCACCTTAAAATTAATTACTTTATTATTATTGTATAATTATACCAATCCATTATCTGTCCATGTCATGATATCCATAACAAACTCAAAAAACTTTTTCTTCTAATACATTCCATTCCATAGAATTTCACAATGTCACTTGTCTACATTTAGTAATCTATGTAAACTCCTTCATCCAAGCTTGTATCTATTACAGATGACACAGAGTATATATCTCCAACATTTCAAAGCTTGGGTCTTTCATTGACACTGGATAGCCTCCAGTCAAATGGACTGGATCAAGTGCCAAGGGAGGCAAATACAGGTTCACATTCAAGAGAGACCCTTTCACAAAACTGAAACAACTCTTAATACAGGTATTCCTATACTAATTAAACCAGACAATTGTTATTGCATCCTATTGTAGCTCCTAAGAAATTTTTTTTCCTCCAATTTTTCCTGACAGTGAAAAATGTTACTTATTTTCAACAGAAAGCAACATCAAAATGGGAACGTGCAATAATGTTTATTAAGTTTACCTTTTTGTATAACATAGTAAAAAGCGTGATTTGACTTGTTCCAAATATATCATTTGCACTAAATCTCTGGTACAGATATTTTTGGAAAATGCAACTGAACTTCAGCTCTTCTGAGCATAAAATAGTACAGCATATGAGATGGCCTGTTGTCAGTTGTGGATCTGTCTATTAGCTTAAGTTTGTTGTCACTGCTCCTAAACCATTTGGAGGATTGGCATGAAAATTTGCATACTCATTCATCCCCCAGTCTAGTTGGTCATAAATGTATATGCTTCTATAACATCCAGTATGGCTACAACAGCAAACCATCCTAAACATCTTGTTATTGCCACTCCTGATGAATGGATAATCATGTCCTAAGTCAGCATGGTTCCTCTCAGACATCCACTATTACAACTACATAGGCCATCTTGGAATCTTACCACTACTCCTCCTGAATGGATGGTGGAACACTTACTGGGACTGGGATGTCTAGTTGTATCTAAATGAAAATGGAGCTGATTAACATCCAATATGAACATCTCAAAAATCTTGTTATTACTACTTCTCTTGAATAGAAAGCCATATCAGCATATTTATTCACCCAAATATATATTAAGATATTTAATTGTTTCTAAATGACATTATGCCAATCTAACATTCAATATGGTCACCAGAGCAAATGTCTCGAAAATATTTTATTGGTACATGTCCAGAATGGAAAGGTTTTACCAGAATATTTCTGCTGGTGTCTAGTTGGTCTGAAATACATGCAGATCTGATATCCAGTATGGCTGCCACAGTGTCCATGTTGAAGATTATATCACTATTCCACCAAGATAGAAATTCATATAGACAGGAAAATAGTGACATCAGAATCCAGTATGGCTACCAAGGCAGCCATCTTTAAAATTTTGCTATTGCTACTTGTTCTAAATGGAAAGTTATGTTGAGATGGGGTTTTCACCAAGAGGGATCCAATGAAGTCTAGTTTCTCCCAAATGAGAATGGTACCAATCTTTCATCCAGTATAGGAGCCATAGTGACTAATTTTAAGTCTTGTCGTTCAAGAATATTAGAGATGATTTCATCATTCAGGGATTAGAAATAGAAATAGAGATGGATCAGACATATGTTAGTAATAATTACATATGAAAGGCATTGCTATTTTTAAATATTAGATATTTTGATTAAAACAATCACTGGAATGTTGTAGAATGAATGTAATACACATGCAAAAATTACCCTGCAGGAACTTTCATTGCCACCTTCCTCATATAAGTTCAGAAACAACTTTTCACAAGCGTGTCAATAATACATCTTCCATGCATTGAGTGAATTAGTGTTGTTATCTTTTATTCTGCTCTCTGAGTAGCTTTGTATAGAGTTCCAACAGCCATCGATCTTTGAAGAGAAAGACATCAACCTTTTTCACAACAGTTTCCTGAGTCTAATTCAATTGCTGAATTTTTGTTCTTCTTTGAAAGTAAAGTCCAAGACCTAAATATCAATAGGACTTTATTTTTTCAACAACGATTTAGGTCATATTTAATCTAGTTTATGGGAACACTCCAGTTTTATGCACTTTTCCAACTGTTTCCAAAGAAATCACAGTCCTGGGAATGCTAACGTTTCCTTTTTGTGCAGAAAACCCATTTGACATGCAGCAACCAGTTTTTACATTGTAGTTCTATATTCCATGAAAATATTCTGCAGTTTGAACATAGCCTAGATTCCTTTCTTGTCCTAGAGTTAGTCTCATGAATGGTTTGTATAATCAGTATGGCAGTTCAATACTCACTTTCTGATGTTATAGTTGCTTAAGTTTAGTCTGCAGAAAGATAAGCATTCCTATCCATGCACTACTGAAAGACCATCACTTATCCATCATCAGGTCATACTCTCTCCCAGCCAGATGGAGGAAGCCAGATGACAGGCTTTCAAAGAAGTAAATGTATCACTGACCCAGTCCTCCAGGATAAATTTCATGGAGAGAACATTCCATTTTGACCCAGCTTCTCTTGACTGCAAAGAATGGCATACCTATGTTATCCTTTTTCAAATGCCAGATGGAGCAAGTCTTTACCTTCACATATAATGTGAGATACACCTGCCCTGATGACCTTTACTCTCCTGATAAAAGGAGTGTTCAGTTTCATGCGCATCGCAAATAAACTAGTATCTTACTCCAGGTTTTTTCAAAATCGTAGCTTTCTCGACCAGCACCTTCAAACACCCAAGATGTACATGGATATCCTAAGATTGGTCCCCTACATCATTTAGAAGCAAACTCTTACAGGTAAAAAGTACAAAGTGAGCAATCCTTTGTAGCTGAGCAATTTGTTTTGCTCCTGTTCAATTCAGATTCCTGTCTGATTCAATCCCAGTTCTTCATTCCTCATGTGGTTTTAAAAACCCTTTGGTTCTAACTTTGTATCATATAGATCACCTAGGTGGTTTTCTCACCATACAAAAAGTTGTATCTTAGCTTGGGAATATCTACATCTCTTAGGTCTTCTTAATGTTGCCTTGAAATGCTAAATTTGTACTGCTGGTTCAGGAGATCATATAAATATCACTCATCTGCCCTCAGTTGAAAATTTGCCCATCAAACTGAGTGATCAAATAGTTTCAGATTATTGGAGGTACTATCTCAACAAATGAGAGTATCTACCCTGGTTTTCAGTGGGTTTTTTTTGCTGGAGGATCCATGGACATCATTGGTAACCATATGACTAACCATAGTTGCCACCTCCTGCCCATCTTTCAAGTGAGTGGACTTTGGCCGCTTGAGGAGCTTGAAAACATCTGCTGTAGATAATGGTAATAGTGATTGTCTTTGGACCTGTCTGCAAGTACTGCCTGCTGCATGAACATGTGTAAGTCAGCATATCTTCTGATTTATTTTTTACTGGAGCAATATGCCTTGTATGGGTTTGATCTCTTTTGCCTTATTTAAGGGCCTTGATGGTTAGCTTCATATCTTTAGCAATAGAAATTGAGCTGTATCATTCTACACTGTTTTCCTCTTGTCCATGTTTTGATTCCTTCCTTCCTACTTTGATTCAATGTGAAATCATTTTTTCTACTTAAATTTCACTTCCTTCCTAAAAGCTAGTGGCAAAAATTTGTTATGCCCAGGTTATATTCTTTGGAAGAGGGCATATATAGTGAAACCTCACTGCACCCAAACCCACCTAAAACCATGACATTTATGAGGCCCTAAATATTGTATTCTTTATTTGAAATGAAACTGGAATTTATCTGCTTAGGTAAAACTGAAACAAGTTTTCTGTTGCTGACCTACTTATTTTTAAAACACATAATTACCCTTATAAAGCTGAGACCTGCTTAAAATGTGGCTGACAGATCTCAGTCAGTAGGTCAATCAGTGGTCATTCAGTGGTCAGGAAATAGCCTAGAGCTATGCATGAAGTAAAGGAAATACTAGCACCTGCACTTGCACCAACTATATCAAGTGTAAACCTAAGTGACATTTACACCTGTATGGACTGACAGCATTCAGAGTTAATTGTTTGTAATACAGCACCCAGAAGGCCAATGGAGGTTATATGTCAGTCCTCCATGTTCAAGAATGAATGCCTCACAAACATCAATCAACTGCTCCTTGAGCTGGAAGCAAGGGAAAAAAAGGGGGACAGAAATTAGAGGAGGCATATTTTCAGAACCTTTTACATAAGCAAGGGGACTCTAAAAGAGAGAAGAATTTAGGAATGAGGAAGAAAAAAATCTTAATGCTTTATTTGATGAATCTATTAAACAAAAAGTGTGAAATCTTGGAGAAATAATTTTATTTTACAGTAACCTATATAAAAGTCAAAATATAAATTATAATCTAATAAACATATTTAAATGATGTCAAATGTGAGCAAATTTCATCGTAACATAAAGACTTATGAGATGGCTTTATTTTTGCAGAAGAAAGTTTAAAGACTATTACTCTCTAGGCAAAAAGATAGATGACTGGGGGAATTATATTGAAAATTCCAACCTGAGTTAGCGCCGATCAAGAAAGCTTTGTTTAATAATATTCTGTTAAAAATGATAAAATGACTAACTCGATGAGGGAGGGATTAATATATTTGATATACAAGGGAAAGGGAAGAAGGGAGGATCTAATATATCGAAATCCCATCTGCCTCCTAAATAATGACTATAAAATCTTTAGTAAAATACTATCGAATGGAGTGTAACAGTGTATGGGTTCTATCATTAATAAAATTCAAATGTGTGGGGCTAAAGGAAATGACATTCATAACAATCTCTTAAATATCAAAAGTAATAGAATTTATTAAAGAAACTGGATAAAGAGGTGACATGGTACCTCTGGATCAAGAGAAACCATTTGACTGAATTGAACATAATTATATACAAAAAGTACTTTTAAAATTTGGCTTCTGTGAAAATTTCTGAAAATGGATTGATATCCTGTACAGATACATAGCTGCAAGAGTACAGGTAAATGGTGCTATAATAGGAAAATTTGAAATACAGAGGTCAGTTCGGCAGGGCTACCATCTGTCAATGCTGTTATGCATAATAGAAATTGAAATACTAAGTATAAAAATAAGGGAAAATGAACTTATAGAAGGAATTAAGATCCCAAATACAAGAGAAGAATTTAAAATGCCCCAACACACTGATGATTGTACCAACTTTATAAAAGACCCAAAATCTGTTAAACACCTAGATAATAAAGAATATGAAAATTTCGGCAAAGCCTCTGGGTCAAAAATTAACCATGACAAAACAGAATTATTAAAAATGGGAAACTGGAGAGTGAACCACCCTGGGGTTTCCCCCCAACATAATAAAAGATAGGGTCAATGCCCTTGGTAGTTACTTTGGAAAAATGAGGAAAAAGAAAACTAAATATTAAAGATAAAGTAAATAAAAACATTGCCATCTAGGCACAGACACCACTAAGTATCATGGAGCATGCACAAGTTGCTAAAACTTATATTTACTCTAATATAAATTACATTTTAAAATCATTAGATTTAAAATATCAAGTTTTAAAAGATTTGGATAAAGAAATAATTACTATATATGGGATAACAAACTTCATTATGTTGAAAAAGAGACTTTATACATGGGGAATGATGGGGGGATTTGCGTTACTGAATCTTAGATGGATACAGGAAACAAATATTTTAAATTCCTTCCAGAAAGTAAAACAGATTCCAAATATGCCTTAGGAAGCTCTTTATATATACTGGTTTGGTTTTAGTAATAGGAATACAATTGATACTTTTAGGAATAACTCAAAAACTAAAAAAATTTCTAATATAAAAATGAATTAAACTTGTAAAAGATATTATTGTTTAATTTAGAGATTTTAAGTAAATAGGGGAGGGGAAAATATATATACATATTATAAAGGGATTTTTACATGAAATTAAAGTAGATATAAAGTAGAAGGGAAAAATTAGGGGGCAAACTGGTCAAAATCATGGAAAAATTGGTCAAAAATTAAATCATTAATAATACAAAGTATAATTTTTAAATATCTCCACAATGTTTGGTTGACTGAGGAGGTTGCAAAATGGAAAGGAATGATTAAAATTTTGCCAAAATGCCCCCTTTGTAGAACCAATTTAGTAAAATTCATGTAAAAGTTGAATGTAATAGTAAAAAAGGAGAAAGGGATAAAATCATCAAAGCTATATCTGAATCTGACATATACAAGAGAAATAAAATTTTATACTAGGATGCTAAATTTGAAACAAAAACCTTTATTGATCTAATAAATTACATAATTGATACTATGAGGGAATGAGGACAGGTTATAGGTATTCACAAATAACCTGTCACTTCCAATTCTAGATCTAAAGTCAAAATTCAAAATTAAACCTTTTTGAAGGAATGGATATTATTTCTCTGGAAAAATTCATTTTATAAAATACTAATCAACCTATATACATGGAATCCAATATACTAACATATTAAATAAACAATTCTCTTTTTTTGTTGTAAATTCCTAATTTGTAGAATATTTTTACAAATAAGCTAAAAGGTCAGGGATCTGCACACAGATGAAGTAGGAAACAGAAATGCCACCCAGCTATACCACAGGGCACTATGCAAAATGGGAAGGCCAGTGGAAGAGCCTCTGAAAAGTCCATGGACAAACTGTATACAAACACAAGGGGAGATAATAGCAAGTAAAATGATGCCATGGATAAAAGTTGGGACTAACACCGAACAGTATCAATACATTTAAATACTCCTCTTTGGACAACAATTAATATCGGATTCAAACATTGGTGTGTGTGGAATAAGACTTGGTTATTAATGAGGGAAACATGCCAGGGAATTAAAAAAAGACATGTGTTTCCTCTCAAAACCAGCCTTATGACCATCCTCCTATATTTTAAAAGGTAAATATGAAACAACACATCACAAAGCATACATAGAAAACATTAGGCTTTATTTTTACTTCACTATCAGCGCACCATTTCTTATAAAAAAAATTTGTAAATTAAAAAAAAAGTAAATAAAATGATTCATCACTCATGGTTTATGAATATCAATCAATACTTTAAAAAGAAAACTAAAGGAAAATTCTGTCTATTTGCCATCCTTTCAAATATACAAATATAACATACCCACAGTATAGCACTACTCAGATAGCAAAACACTGGACATAGGGACCTTTGGCAAAGGACACTGAATAAAATAAGATGAAGTTTCCTAATCTGGTGATTGAAATCAGAAAGGAAAACCCATCTTTTAGAAAAACACTAGAGACATAAAAATACCCCACTCTAAATTGAGTTTTGAAATTCTTTTTCTAAATTAAAAACACAAAACCTTAAATGGAGGATACATGAACACAAAACTCTTTTGGTTAAGTGGGGGGCATCTGTTTGGTGTCTTATATATTTTAGCTGACAAAGACCAGACAAACTGGAACAATGCTCTGGTATTTACTGGCTAGAAAAATTTCTCAAATTATGTGAATTTACATCAAACAATAAATATGTATTGAAAACAAATTGGTATCAACATTTATAAATGTCAACAGAACAAAAATCACTATATTAAACCTGAGGAAAGCACAAATTATTATACTAATGAATACAGCTGATTGTGTCTAATTATATGTAAAATTTGACAATCTATGTAAACCAGAAACCCATCTAAACTTAGCATTTACATGGTCCCATGGTATTGTTTTAGTTCTGAGAGGATTAACTGTAGTTTTTATCCTATAAGTTGACCATACCTTTATGCTGTCTATTAGCATTTCCCATTTGTCTGTCACAAATGTTTTAATTTGTCCAATAAATTTTTGAAGAACTTATCAGCTTAAACCAGATTTGATAGGACAATTGATTTTAAGAAAGATTGTGTAATGCTAAATTTTCTTTCATTTTCATTCTGTTTTAAAGAACAGTGGCCATGTTATACTTAGAAATTTGAGAATACTTACCAAGTGAAAGTTTTTCTGTTTGGACATATGCCACTGTCCCATTCAAAAAAGTGAAACTTCACCTTATTTCAGTATTCTAGAAAAAATATATTTGCTGATTTCAGTTCTTAAATGCATTTTTTTTTCTACTGCACAATCAAAACATTCAGCATGTCACAACAAAGCAACCAGTCATAATGGTGGAGAGCAGTTGTTGACTAACAGATTGGTGCTTTCATTAACAGAAGCTTCAACAAATGTTACAGGTGTTACAGGTGTCAATGTCATAAATGTAATAAATGAAGATTATTTATCAAGAAGTGACACAAGTTAGATTATTATTTCAGATCCAGGGAATCAAAACAAATAAAACATTGGACAGTCAAAGTGTATGATATCCCAAATGCTGAATTCTCATAGACAATCAGAACAAGCTCTGCAGAAGAAAAATACTCCAAAATAACCAGAGATATTAATTTGAAGGCCACTCCATAACCAGATGGAAAAAAGCTTAATGAAGCAGAATGAGATGGATATGGCCACCAGTGAAAATATGAGACTGAATCCATATGGTCAGGGATTTTTTTTATGAAAAAATCCACAACAGATTAGAATAAATACCTCCTGCCCCATTTTGCATCAGTAATTTTCTTGATGTAAATGAGTTTATTTGACCATTTTTTCATTTTGACCTAATTGCACAAGAACTTGTGTTAATATTTTAATATTATAATTTGGTTTTTCCAAAAGAAAAAAGTTTTCATAATAATACTTAACATCATTCTGAATGCCTGACAATTTTTTTTTATATGCCCATTATAAGGCTGAGCATATCATATCATGACATCTATCTAACCCTCTGTGCAGCCCTATGACCCTCCATTTCCTGTTTTGATCCTCCATTTCCTGTTTTGACCCTCCATTTCCTGTTCTGTTTCCACACAATAACATGACTTGTCCATCATATGCCTTCACCAAACTTTGTAAATAGTTTTTATCAGGGCAAGGAAGAAGCCTAAGAATTTTTAGCTCAAAAGGTCAAAGGTCAATGTCAAGGTCAAATGTACTTAAAGAAGAAACCTTGCTACACAATGACTTGATTTTGATGCTACCAGGACCAAAAATTGTAAATGAATTACATTTGAGATAAGAGAGAACTACTGTTTTAGGTGTCAAGCAATCAAAGTTAATTAGACTGAAAGAATATAAATGGCTTCTGTGCAATTAATGTTCTAAACTCCAGATTTGTTCCAAACTTTGTATGCCTTCCACGTGGGTAAGATAAAAGCCTAATGTGTTTGCCACTATACAAATAACAACACCAACTATAACATTGTGCACCAAAACTTCTTTCTTGGGGTAGTTGATATTACCAAAACACCACGGTGACTCTTTCCAGTCTTCCATCTGCAAATTTCCAGAATAATGTCTTCTGTGGTCTTTTGAGATCTGAAAAATTTTCTTTCTTTCCTCCATTTACATTCCTCTCAAAGGATCACATACATTTTATTTTATGCATTTCCATTTTACAAATGTGACTTCATATTTAGTGTTTCCAAATGATACTGCCTCCATCTTTAAATTACTAAAGCAAAACTTAAAATGCAATATATTGTTGAAAAGTATACGGAAATTCAACTAGTTATTGACAAATATGAAGGGGAAATATTTTAAGGTGTTTAATTTCATTTTTAGGTAATAAACTGAAATTGCAGGATGAGACTTTATGATATGCCCCAGTTTGTCATTGGCATTTGGAATTTTTACAAACTGAGGAAATTTTTTTAAAGTTTTGCAGATTTTATTGCTTTTGATAAAAATACATAGTTCACTTTAAAGGTGAAGCTAATTCTAGTCTTATTTATCAATGCCCAACATTACTATGTATTACCTACATTTGAATCTTTTTTATGGTACCTAACCAGATTTTACTCCAACATTTTTATCTATATTATTTAGCATTTTAACTCCTGTGTATAATATATTCATGAACAGCTAAAATTGCAGAATTTACTTTTGACCTCTGTCAGTGCTTGTTATGTAAGAAAATAAAGTGGCCTAGTTGTTGGATACAAAAAGACAAATTGACTGGTTGACTGCAGTTGTCCACAGTCACCTTGCATCTATTTTAACTAGTAGGACTGCCATCATCTTTAGTTTTAATTTATTTTCAGAATTCACTTATAAAAAGGTTTTTGTGAAAATTTTTATTAGTGATGTGGCTTTTGGAATAATTGAAATCTGTTCAGAAAATTGAATAACTGATCATTGAATTATGATTTGTCATTATCAGATATAAAAGATTTTATTTCCTACATTTTCCACTTTTAGGAATGAAAACCTTTTTAAATATATGAATAGCAACTTTTAGTTAAATAATAATTTAATTAGTTAAGCTTATATATAATTGTGAATTCCTTCATAATTCTTTAAAGAGCTTCATTATTATTCCAACATATTTTAATCTTACTGCCTAAATATTGGTAAGTAATGTTGTTTAGGAAGTAATCTAAGATAAGTGACCAATGTACTGAGGACATACTGGACTCTTATACATCTATCAACAGATTTGATAATCTAGGAATGAGATTATCAATTAAATCAGGTCAGTATCTCATTGGAGGTTTTGGTACCTATACTCTTCACATATATGATATCAGCTGTCTCAAACAATGTTCAATTTATGCCAGCTAAAGCCATTAAATTGACTTTCTTGAATAATTAACTCAAATTAGTTATTAATATACTATAATGTCAAGAAATTGAATTTATTTCTGGCATTCAAAATTGAGATTAAGAATTCCTTGACTTCACTGGTTAGCAATAATTTTTATGTCAATACTAGCCAGTCAAAACTGACATTGAGAAAGTAGTTTCATTCAAGAAATTTAGACCTCCATGTTGACAGTTCTTGTCATTTAATCAAGATGCATCTGCTTTGTGTTCATTATCTTGCTTTTGGTTAAACCTGCCACTATCTCAGGACACAGCCTCAAGTCATTTTTTGCCAAATCCTATGTTTGATCTAGTTCTCTGGTGCCCTTATGCCATCTATCAAGATTCTTAAGGATTTATTTTCACATGACTTTGTTAAGTTTGTAAAAAAAAAAACAACCCGAGTTGGTTTGATTTCACCCTGGTTTTCAAATACTTCATGATTCAAAGTCATCCTTTCCTGTTAAGCATCTAGGATCAGTCCAACTCTTGACTAAGGATTATTCTGGCATCACATCAGACTTTGGTATCACCCCCACCCCCACACCAAATCATTGGAATATTAGAATAAGGTGTGTAGTAAGTCAAGAATCAAACTGCCTTAGGAAGATTTAGGAATCAACCTAGTTCTTGAGTTGGGATTACACTAGTATCACATCAGCTCAGGCCTTGGGATCACCCTACCTCTGTAGAATATTAGAGCATGGTGTGTTAAGAATCAAACTGCCTTGGGCCAAGAATTGTCCTTGAGCCCTAGCTGAATTACTTTCTTTTCCTACTAGTAGCCACCAGATCAAAATGACATTTATTTCATATTTTCTTATGATCAATTAATTTTTTATTTCAGAAAAGTTGTCAAAACTCAACTTTAACCTCTGTGACACCTATGGTTTGAATTTTATAATGATGTTTACAAGATTATGATATTGGTGAATTTGAGAGAGAGAGAGAGAGAGAGAGAGAGAGAGAGAGAGAGAGAGAGAGAGAGAGAGAGAGAGAGAGAGAGAGAGAGAGAGAGAGAGAGAGAGAGAGAGTGTACATACCATTTTTATATGGATAATCACATAATATACAAACTGTTCTTGAGTTATGAATTAATAGTCTTCAGTTATTTAATATAACCCAGGTACCAATGACATGGCACATGACAAACTTGCTGGTGAACCACTTCACATTATCTAACACAACAAACATAACCATTAATCCTACCTGTCAGATCTCATGCCTGGAGAAAAACAAAAACAAAAATTATCTTCCAAATTAGAGTTGTACCATACCTACCTCCAAATCTCATAATATTTCCTGATATTTGCAGACAACTTCCAATTATTACATTATGTCTGTCAATTTTAATTTATCCTTTAAAAAATTCTACTTAAATAAATTTATCATATCCAGTACACAGAAATCATGCTCTATTTTATCACATGTGAATATTGTTGTGATGAAATAATAATCACTTTACAAAGAAATTATGTGTTTAGTAAATAGAATGTTAAGTTTAAAATATTAATGACATAAAAAATATTAATTATTTTTATCCCTACTGCAATCCTAATATAAAAAAATTTAACTACAACAAAACAACAAAAAATAAACCATAGCAATAAAATTGTCAGCAATTAGATTCAATCCAGAAAATGACCAATATGAATGATGGGTAACTTCTCTACAAGCCAAATAACATCTCCATTTCCACCAATGAAACTTACAGGAGTAAACAATTGGCATTTATGTACTTTTTGTATAATATTAATTACAATCATTGAATTAAAGGAAGAACACCATACAGCATTTATGCCTCCCCCAAAAAACTATTTCAGAAAATTTCATAATAAACATTTAATTTAGTAAACAGTGTAAAATGCATTACAAGTTGACTGTAAGGATACAGGGTGGGATATAAAACACAGAGAAAATAGTTTTAACCAGTAGGATAGCTGGAGACTGTAGATTTGAACTGTTGAATTGAAGTCACTTATCCTTTAGGCAGGATTAGTTACCACCAAATAGGATAATGTTTATTTGCCAATCAATGGCTGGTGCATGCATACACCCACCATAGAAAATTGTTTCTTTGAATTATGTCCAAGCTGCAGTCACTTTGACCAAATAACAGTAATAATAAGGATTAACTGTTAATTAGTTAATTAGTTAAATTGGCTTTCTTGCTTCTTTACTTAAGTCTAATCTTCAGCTATTGAAGTTTGACATCAGCTGTCCAGAATATGAAAATCAGAGTTGAACCTAAAGAATGTATTGGAGATATTTCCAGCTTATTAAAATCAATAGTTGATTTTTGATTAGGATGAACAAATCATAAGACTTAAATTTTCAAAAGGTTTTAGACAGTAAATTTACCATTTACTAGTTTGCCATCACTATTAAATAAGTTTTGGAAATAAAAATACATTTTTTTTCTATGTACAGTTGTGTTTTTGTGCAAATAGTTTTCTTGTAACAAGTTTACTTTAGTAACTGTATACATTTTCTGTCCAAAATTATACACAATTCATTCAGAGACTGAAGCATGTCTATATATTTGCTTGTTTGTTTACAAAAGTGATTTTCTTAAACTTTATGTCTGGGTTTTATTGAACAATATCCATCTTAGGAATAAATGAGTATCCAAAATAGCATGCTAACATTTAGTCCAAGGTTTTGCCAATATTAATTTTGAGAAATTATATACTTAGAAGTTGTTGGTCATGGTGAAAGTAAAATTCTAACAAAGATTTTGCCTAAAAATGACAACCAAAGATTTTGTCTAAAAGTGAAAGACAAAGAGTTTGCTTAAAAAATGAAAACCAAATATTCTGCTTAAAAGTGAAAGCCAAAGATTTTGCTTAAAAGTGAAAACCAAACTCTATTCTATTTGTAAAATTCATGGATTACAAGGGAATGACAGTTGAAGTGAGAACTTGCATCTGCTTGTTGATGTAAGTTGGATCAAAATTGAATGATCATGGATAATCAAGGATATGAATACTACTGGTACCTATCACTCAATAAAACCATATGTACTCACTTGTAAGTCAAGGCAAACTGCACCTACCACTCAACAAAACCATATGTACTCACTTATAAGTTAAGGCAGCCTGCAAACAACAGACCCTGATCTGATAAAGTATAATACACCTTCAGATCAGGGTCTATGGTGATCTACTGATTACTCCTAGCAAACTGCACAGACCCAGATCTGCTATTGCATTATGCAGTAACAGGTCTTGGTCTTTGCAGTTTGCATTTGGACTTATAAACTTTTTATTGGAGGGTGCTCTCCCTGGTTGTTCTTTTCCGACCATTTCCATTTATGGAGGCCCTCTTGCCCTACTTGTATTGATTGTGCTATGTTGTTTGTTACTTTATTTTATTGTTTTCTGTTCTCTTAAGGTTTATATATATATATATATATATATATATATATATATATATATATATATATATATATATATATATATATATATATATACATTAAAAATAACATGACATTTTAAATGTTGGTATAAAGCAATTTGATATTACAATACTATTGGTATATCAAATTGTGATCCGCCCTATTACCATTCAAAATCATCTAGAAATTCATCTGCTTGCAATTGACATATATTCATCCATCATTTTGAGTTCTTCTTCCTTTTCATCCTTCTTGCTCCTCCTTTTCTCTCTCCTTTTACCCTTTCTGTTTCCCTTTCTTGTTCTGTTGACATTGCTACTGTAGGATACATTGTTTGGGTCCCCTTTTTCAGTTCTCTGACTTTGTGTAGATTTTGTACTTTTGGATTATTTTGCTTGGGTTTGTTGATTATATTTCTGACTTTTTGTTGTTGTTGGCTAGTTGTTGCTGATCTTTTAGTGCTGTTACTGTCTGCTGGTAGTATCTGTTTCATTTACTTGTTGAATAGGTTTCCCCTGTTTTAAATTTTCTTGCATTCTTGTTTGCCTCTGGTAGCTTTCTCTTTTACTTTGTTGCTTTATTTCCACCTTTTTCATGTTGTTGTTGACTTTGCCCTGTTTGTTGTTGGTTATTGTAGCTGTTTCTGTTAAAAGTGTTTGTTGGATTTCAGCTGTTAGTTTCTCTATTGTTATTTGGACTTGTTGATTTTATTTCCTTTGTTTATTTTCTTGCTCTCTTATTTGTCCTAGGTGATCTTTTCCTTTATTTTGTTGATCTATTTCTGTTAATGTTTGATTGTTTCCTTTTCATTTTTCTTGTTGCAGTTGTTAACTCTGTTATTGTTGCCTTATTGTTTATTGTTTTCCTTGTCTCTGTTTAGGAATTGGCTTCTCCAAGTTAGTGTTTATGTTGCTTTTGTTGCTGGGTTCAGGTTGGGTCTGTGAGTTTTGTGGACATTTATGAGGGGTATGTCCTATTTGTCCATTCCATATTGGTTATGTTGCCTCTTGTATATGCAACCCTTGTACCAAGATTTTGTATTGAAGCCATGTAGAAAGAATTTTCTTGTAACATCTGTCAATTTGGTCTTTTCAATTTCTAATATTCATATTCAATTGAAAATTTTAGTTAGTTTTGGTAACATCACCTTTATTTTCAGCTTTTCCTCAAATTTTTCAATGTTAGCTTGTAGTGGTACATGTATTTCTATTGGGATTTCTGGTAGGTGTAGATCAGCCAACTATTTCTTTATTTTCTTCAATATGGGTGCTGGTTTTCTTGCTGTCACGGTCTCCCCATATATGGTCATTTCAGTATGATAGTACTGGTTGGTTTCCTCTGGGTATTAGGATTAAGCCTTTGTAGCCATTTGGATTGATGGATTAAATCTTTGGTATGTATTCTGGATCTTTAATTTTTATTGCAATTATCTCCAAACATAGGCTCAGTATTCTTTTCCTTGGTATATTTGATGTGTCTATCTCTTGTGTACCGTCTTGATATTCATATTATTGTATCTATTCATTTAGTTCTGAAGTATATTTCTAGCTCCGTCATTGCTTTTCCAACCCTTTGCTTTGCCATTTTTGGCTTTGATCCTAGATGGCTGTTATACTTTGTGCCGATGCCTTTCCTAGCTTAAGCCTAGTCTGGCAAATAACTTTCAATTGCCAGTAACACAGGGAATGTGCAAGTCTCAGCATGTTGATCACTTTTGAGATGTACAGTTGTGTTGCTTAAGATTTTGTGGAAAATATCAGATTATGTATAAAATAATAGTGACTGATGTAAATGAAGCCATTTCTTAGCCTGCCTAGCTTGCTTGTAAAAACAGTAGTGACTGAGGTGAATGAAGCCATTTCTTAGCTGAGCTAGCTTGTTGGGAGCATTTAACCTTGTGATATATATCTATGACTGATGACATCTATACTTTGTGTCCATTCCTTTTTCTTATAAAATTTTCTTGATCTCACTCACCATATATTGTTTTATGTTAATTTTGTTTTGTATTTTGTGTATTTTATTCTCATTCATGTATTATATTTGCTTCAATGATTTCCTTGCAATACAATGTGTCCATCTGATAAAGCAAGATATTAGTAGAATTTAATGGAAATTAAATAGCACTGGCTATAGTCCCAACAACCTGCAGAGGAATTTCAATATGAATAGTCATCGATTTTCTTCTTACTGCACAGCCCCCAAGAGTTAAGTTTTTTCTTCACTTTATAAACCTAGTCATTTAGGAAAACAATACACCTATTCATTCAGGAAAACAATACACCTAGTCATTCAGGAAAACAATACACTGAGTCATTCAGGAAAACAATACACCTAGTCATTCAGGAAAACAAAAAATCTAGTCATTCAGGAAAACAATACATCTAGTCATTTAGGAAATGAGTACACATAACCTCTAAGGAGCATTATGACTTTAATGGATAACACTGTTCATATTTATCTTCTATGACTTTGACAAACTTAAATATACAATTTATATAGTCAGTAATAACCAATGCCATAACTTTTGAAGAAATGATACCCATGTCTCGATTGTTGCTTCCACTGAGTTAATTAGTTAATTAGTGAGCATCTGAGATGGAATGTAACTACATTTTATTCTAAGTACAGGAGAACCTGTCTTTAGAGACCACTGCTATGAGAGACCATCTGTCTTGTGAGACCAGGTTCTCCATGTACAAATCTACTGATTATATAATGTTATGACATATGAGGAGCCACCTGTCAAGAGAGACCATATTGTTTTGGCAGAAATGGTGTCCTTTCAAGAGAGGTTCTACTGTAGTAGGAATTACCTAATTTTCAGCTGTGATGCAACTTGCTAATTCAAAATATATTTAATTCACATTCCAAACCATGTAGTGAAGCCTTTAGGAAATTCACTAGTGTTGCATGTGTTCATCTTTACATTTATTTGATAAAGTCAGACTTTATAAACCAGCTTCTGGACATGCATGGTCCTACTTATCTGAGAAAACCTTTTATAGTAATAATATCCTTTTATATTTAGATAATAAATTGGGGAAGAAAACATTGTTTGAAATAATTAGTTTTATAGTTAATACAATGAAACAATGCAGACAAATTATTGTTATATATATATATGAGACCACAACATAGATCCTCAACTCCAGAAATTAAAAATTTTCCCCTAATTTTTTTTTTAAAAAAACTAAAATTACTAATTAATCCATAGGCATGGAATCATAGAGCTACTAATATGATTAAAAGTAATGTATACTGTACATTTAGTTTTTAGGACATGGAACCTGCACATGTATGAAGTAGGAGACAATAAGGCCAACTGGCAAAACCACACGATGCTAGGAGAAGTAGGAAGGCTGGTGGAGGAGCCTCTGAAAAAATACATGTGCTGGATATGGACATACAGTACAAAAATATAAGAGGATAAATTTTGAAACAAAGGATTCCATGGGGAGAAAAAGACAGGGACTAATAAATTTAATGAATGTTATATTTACACATTTAGAAATTTTATATTTGGATCTAGTAATTCATGGAGAGTGTGGAGTAATTACCGGTCATGACAGTCAGTTTCAAATAAATAAAGACTCATTGTTCCTTGTAAACTGGCTTTATGACCAGCCTCCTATATTCAAATTGTATATGGAAAATGACAAACAAAAAAGCTACCACTAAAATGCTAGGCTTTATTTTTGGAAATCTTACACCATTTCCCATACGAAATTCAAAAATCTAAATAATTAACAGAATACATACATACATATATATATATATATATATATATATATATATATATATATATATATATATATATATATATATATATATATATATGTAGAACAACAACTTATTTGTAATTTCGTTTTAGGATGCTGTCCTTACATATACACATATATAGCACACATGCAATGTAGCATGATACATATAGCATACACAGGCAAGAATCTCTTTGGAAAGAAAAGGGGAAGCACATACCCAATCTGATGATTAAAATCAGAGATGGAGGTCACCCTTTAGATACACTAGGGATGAGAAATACCCAAGTAAAATTGGGTCTTCAAAATTCTATTACAAATAACACATCTGCAACACATCGGGAGTGCACATAAACACATAAAAACCTTTCTAATTTAGGTGGGGGGGCATCTGTATGGTGCCCCCACCCTCAAAAAAAGTTGTGTAGATTACAGGAATATTTTTTCACTTCTTTCCATAGATTTAGTGGCTTGTATTTTTTATTACAACTTATTAGTTCATTGATTGTTTTAACCCATTTTTTTCCCTATGTCTCAAGTACATATTTGTCCACATATGTGAAAGTTTAGGGGAGGGGATTTGCAATATATTCACACAATTGACCTAATTTTCATGATGGAGTATCATTTATATTTTCAGCCATTTGTTTGTTACATCTGTATGTTTAGCCATATGCTTTTATTCATAAAGCTTTGTTCATGCTTATTAATAAGTGTTATATTGCAACAGTAATTCATTACTGCACATTGTAGCTTTGTCATTAACTCAGACTCACAAACCAGTGGTAACTTGCTGGAACCCTGTCTAGATTTCCTTAAATAAGCAGCAGTGGCTGAGTGGTCATCAAGCTAAATTGGTAACCAAAAGGGTGTGAGTTTGAATCCTATCATCAGGTCATTCCAGGCCAGCTACTGTCATATTGAAACAAGCCCACCTTCCTGTCAAATTTGTTTCTTATGAAGTTATAATGTGTATTTGCATATATCATTAAAAATAGATAGATAAATAAAAAATCTCCTATCCTTTGCAATACAAAATAATCCAGATGGAAAATTTCCTAATCTGCATAGAAATTTTTACTCATGTTTAAGCCTAGATGTGGCTGTTAATATTAAAGTGTTCTAAAATGTTGTATGATACCAGACATGACTTAACAGAATTACGAATATAGAGAAATACCTAATATATAGCAACATGTATGCATACAATAGTTGTGATAAAAAAGCAGTTAAGTTTATTTTAGAGGTTACATTTCTTATAAATGTTAAGAACCATAATTCTGCTTCTAAATTTAAAATAAGATTTTTCTAATGTTTTACAGTGTACATAAATGTAAGTGTATCAAATTTTGACTTTATTTTATAAAAAGTACAAAAATGCATAAAATAACACATCAGTGTCATGTCAACAAGAGCCTATGATCTATCAGCCAGTTGTCATTCTCACAGATGTCACTGTCATCATTAAAAATAATGTTTTGTCTTCTTAAGTATGGTTTGTAAGCTTAGCAATCATTTGATAACTTTTTTTTTAAACAAGCAGTTTAGTACAGGTTAAAAGAATAATATATATGTATATGTGCATGTAATGCACTATTAAATTAGAATATGGCAACTTTTTGTTATATGAATGATGTGGTATCATAACTTTATATCCATCATTAATGGTGTCTTTCCATAAATTCATCTCTGCTTTGTGAATAGTACAATTTTATATATTTATATCTTGGTGTGTGAATAGTACAACTTTATCAATTTATATTTTGGTGTGTAAATATTACAATTTTATATATTTATATTTTGGTGTGTGAATAATACAATTTTATATATTTCTATTTTGGTGTATCAATAGAACAATTTTATATATTTATATTTTGGTGAGTGAATAGTACAATTTTATATTTTTCTATTTTGGTGTGTGAATAGTTTCATAATATCATGTCATCAGCATGGTTCCAGTTTCATATGCAATAAATGAATAATAAAATTTCATTTTCAGTCAAATGAATAGAATGATTTCATATCTGTTATGTTAAATTAACATATTCTAATTGATGTTTGTTATTGTTAAATAAAAATGTTTCTTGAACAGGCAAAGTGTAGCCATTTTTAGAGTGGGTAAAATTCATCATGTTTGTAAGACTTTTAAATATTTACTTTAAAATTCAGTGTGGTGGGGTGAGAGTAACAGTATTTTGTAATGAGTTGACCATTTGCAAAAAGTGCTTTTCGCATCTTAGTTGAACACCAAACTTTGATTATGTAGCTTGGTGATGAAGAAATACATGTTAGTGTAGGTTTGTATTGATGTTTGTTTTGTTATACCTTGTCAATAAATAGTACATAGGTAAAGAATAATCTACAGTCATGGACAAAAGTTAAATACTAAAAAATTAGCTAAACATAATATTGTATACATTGTAAATATGTATTAAATAAGTATGTTATTTTGATAACTAATCTTAATCTCTTCACTAATCCACAATCCACACTGTCTATCCTTTGGACACCAACCCCATCATATTCAGTTCCTAAATATATACTAGAAAAATGTTGAAGCCCCCAAAAAGTATTACACTTTATATTTTGATCATGAAAAATGGATAGTTAAAAAATACATGAATGATTTGTTGAAATACTCACCATCTGGGGAAATATTTGTGATGCCCAGTTTGTACATGATAGAATTGTATACAGTCTTGCCTTCTACTCTGAGTAGAGAACTAAGGAATTCTATTCATATTTCTCTAGGGTTAAGGTAATACTTTTGTATTTTCATAAATTTTCTTCACCAGTATAATGAAATTTTTCAATTTCTATGTTTAATCTGCTTATAGTTTGTTGTGAAATATGCATTCACTTTGGCCATTTGTCTTTCTTCTAGAGGGTACTTTTGTTAATATTTTTATGATTGTGCCATATTTAGTAATATTTGTGAAAACTGTGTTGCTTAATTTCACGAGTGTGTTTCACAAACTTATTTATCATTCTGATAGCTGTGGTTCAGCTGGGTGCAGCAAAATAATAAAGATCTAAAAAACCAAGCAAAAATCTGATTTTGATTATTAAAATTTCATCGAGCATAACAAGTCATTTACTGGTCGGATTAAATTATTACAAGCGTGATAGGCCTACTTTTTTAAAATAGTAATTTTCAATTTTGAAAGTTCTAATTTCTCGCCATGCTCCTGATTACTGGTTGAAAACAGTGATCAGCATAAAAACACAAAATATACTATCTCACATTGACTAAAGGTAAAGCGTAATAATTCCTAGGGTTCTTATTACAAGGGATCTAAATTATTCTTTTTAGTTTTATATTTTGTAATATTGGATGCTTCAGATTTTGATTATTCCTCGTTAATTTGGAAAATAGTGTACATTTATTAGTAGATATGTGGGAGCGTTTGTACCAAAGTTGGTTTTCTTGTGTACGTCATTTGAATGCTAAATTTTGATTGGTTGGTATAGATTTTATTTTTCATTCCTTCTTTTAGCTCAAGATTGTATGTTTTCTTTTGTGATTAAGCGCGGCTATTATCGGTCAATCAGATGCAGCCTTAGTTTAGGGTTTATGTATTTCGTGTTATCTGATTTGTAAGCTGGTATAATATTAACCCGGTATGTTGAGAGGGGAATTTAACTGTTGGCTAGAGTTTAAATTTAAATTTTTATTTTTCAATAAATATTTTAATGTAAATTCATGTGTAAGCCACATACGAGTCGAATGAATAGGAGTTGTGAAATTTCCTACTAAATATTAGTATTTTGATTTTGCGTACTATGCGTACCTGTAGTTCCAAAAGTTTGCGTCAAATTTGGAAGGTATAAACTACCTGGTGAAATTTAGTTGTCTTAATTGGTTTTGGTGGTAAGTTATATATTTTTCCAATCATCCCTTCAAGGGCCAAAAAAGGTAGTTGTTAACCTAAAAAGAGCTCTTTGCCAAAGTGAGCTCTATGTAAGGCATTTTGACTAACCCTATTTCACTACGCTGCTGTAAAAACAGCGGCGAAGTGATAGTAGCAGTCTTCTTCTTTCTTCTTCCTTTCTTTCTTCCTTCCTTCTTCGGCTGTCCTTTTTCTTTTACAATATATCGTGTGTAAAAGAATCTGGTTGTTTCTTGTGTTTTCTTTTCTTCTTTCTTTCTTCTTACTTCTTTCTTCTGTTTCCTTTGTTCTTTCTTCTTTCTTCTGTTTTCTTTGTCCTCTGTTCCTTTGTTCTCCGGGAGCTCCTGAAAAGCACGTCCGTTCTCTTCAAAGGCTGAGTAAACTCGTACCACCCTGAATGGCGCGAATAACTGTTAACTGTCTGTTATTATAGTCATGTTTCCACTCTCGTGTATTATGACTGGTTAAAGCCCTGAAAAGGGCTAGCGGCCTCCCCTCCTTCCGAGGCAGGGCTCACCCGTGTCTCAGAGCTCGACACTTTTTGTGCCCCGGCGCATGGGCGTAATAACCCCCCTAGATGGTTTACCATCTAAGCCGGACATCATCTTTTCGATAATGTTGCTAATCTAGGGAGGCACTCAGCCCACGGGCTGGGCTTTTGGTCTAGTGCTTGACCTTTTTTTCCTGCCAACCTTAAAACTGACCTTATGATCGTCATTGATAGAGTCACTAATCGTCACAGACACAGTCACACTGCCCCGCCCCCGGGCTCAGAAAGGGCAAAGGAAAGGTTCCAGCAAAGGGCGGTACCGTAGTAGATTCCCCTATTCTTGTGTGTTTGGATCCTCTTCCTTATGTCTGTCTTACCCAGGGTCCACATATTTTGGCTTTGAAAGTGTAACCTTTTCACATTATTTAATGTGGCCCAGGGCGCCTCCTACTGCCTTTCCTCATCCTTGATCGTTGGTTCCCAGGTTACCTTGAGTTGACGATGTCGGCAATGGATACGGCTTCCGCCCACTAAGTTAAGTTCCTGTTTCTGCCCGTTGCCTATTGGGGGTGGGAGTCCCCTATCATAGCCAAACATGTGTAAGTCACATACGAGTCGAATGAATACGAGTTGTGAATTTTCCTACTAAATAGAAGTATTATGTTTTTGTGTACTATGCGTACCTGTAGTTCCAAAAGTTGAGTCAAATTTGGAAGGTATAAGCTACCTTGTGCATTTCAGTGATCTTAATTTGGTTTGACGGTGAATTATACATTTTTTTTCCCAATCATCCCTTCAAGGGCCAAAGGAGTAGTTGTTAACCGAAAAAGAGCTCTTGCCAAAGTGAGCTCTGTGTAAGGCATTTTGACTAACCCTATTTCACTACGCTGCTGTTAAAACAGCAGCAAAGTGATTGTAGCAATCTTCTTTCTTCTTTCTGTGGTCTTCTTTCTTCGGCTGGCCATTTCTTTTAGGATATATCGTGTGGAAAAGAATTTGATTATTACTTGCGGTTTTTTCTTCCGTTTCCTTCCTGTCTGTTTCTTCTTTCTTCTTCTGTTCCTTTGTTCTTTTCTTCTTTTTTCTTCTGTTTTCTTTGTTCTCCTGGAGCTCCTGGTAAACACGTCCGTCCTCTTCAAAGGCTGCTACCTCCTCCAATCTGCCATCTCATGGCGCGAATGGTGAACGTTATGTTTTATATAAGAGAAGTACGGACGTGAAGGAAAACATTTCTTAATCTAAATTCTCATATGATATACCATCCAAACCAACGAACGAGAAGCATAAAACACAAAATGTACCATCCACACCAACGAAACGAGCTGCATAAAATACAAAATTATACCATCCATACCAACGAAACGAGCAGCATAAAACACAAATTATAATATCTCATCAACGAAAAGAGCAGCATTAAAACAAAATATACCATCCACAACAACGTTCGAGAAGCATAAAACACAAAATATACTATCTCACCAACGAAACGAGCAGCATAAAACTCAAAATATACTATCTCACCAACGAAACGAGCAGCATAAAAACACAAAAATATACCATCCACACCAACGAAACGAGCAGCATAAAACAAAAAAATAATATCTCACCAACGAAACGAGCAAAATAAAAGAAAAATATTCCATCCACACCAACGAAAAGAGCAGCATAAAAACACAAAATATACTATCTCACCAACTAAAAGAGCAGGATTAAACACACCAATATATTATCTCACTAATGAACGCACATGCAAACACACACAAACACACACACATCATGAAAGGAGTGTGTTTGTAGTTACACTACACTAGATTCATACGAATTGGCAAATTGAATAGTCTCTCTTTTCTAGAGATTTGGTTAGCCCTGAAAAGAGCTGTGTTTTTTTTTCTTGAACTCCATGGCCATATGGCTAATGCTGGCATCTTCCAAGACAGGCATCGCACACACATCGCCGGCTCGTCATTCTCCCAATTCACATTTCTGATTGGGAGAGAATACTGAGGATGAGTGGTTTCACTCTCCCAGTTTTCCGTCTCTGGGACAGAGAAGGCTTCCCTCCTATACCACAACCGGTGATGAATAAGTTGGGGTACTGGTAGTGGCATTGTTGGTGGCTTATAGCATCGAGGTACCAGTGGTTCAAATATCGGTGATGTAACGGATGCAAATCTTCTTTACGTTTGACATATTTTGACCAAATGCGTTCTCTCAACTCCACCGGTAAGCCACAAATGTTCTCTTTCAAAGTATCCATGACCATGTATCACTCAAACACTTCTCCTAGAGCGAAAGTAATGAACGTAGTTATTTCTGTCCACTGCCATTCAGGGTAACAATCAAGAATGTCAATACAATCTTCCAATGTAAATGGTCTAAAGCGAAAGAGTAGAATGAACAGACCCTTGATCCAGAGACATCGAATTTGTCGATTGACTTTTAAGAAGAGATTTGACTCGGGAAAGTCCCTGCCAAATGTCATTGTAGATCTTCTCTTGCAATTCGAGTGGTAATGTTTAAAGATTATTTTTGATATGGAGTTGCAATGCTTGTCTAGGGGTGGTCCAACGTTCGACTCCTAACCACGTTGCTTCTTTCTTACACGACATGGTTGGTTAGACCTCAAGGACGAGGTCCCACTAAAGGTAGGTAGTGACAATCTGGAGACCATCGAGTATGTTTCAGGTAAGCGCAATCTTTCTTCTCCCACTCTTGAAGTGACACGCCACAACTGAAGCACTTTACTTTATCCCCTTCAGCCAAGTAGAAAAAATCCGGATCTGTCTAATTCTTCGGGAGTAGGTCCTCCCAGATATTTTGGCCATTTTCCGCGAAAATGTTTGGATCCGACTTTCATAGTCACAGTATTTTGGCGAACGAACAGGAAACGAATATTCGCTTTGTCCAAGTTCAGTTCGATAAGGGTAAGGTGAAATATGCAGACGTTTGCTCAGTGTTACATGACATACGTATGGTGGCAGTCGTGTGGTATTCGTAACCGTAATTTTTGGGACCGCCTCTGGCAAAACTTCGAATATTGCCCTCGGGATGCCCGCCCGTCCAGGCTCCTAAACGCTCTCCTTCGATTTTAGGTTGCTGTTGACCCAAACGATAGATGTAGATGGAACTGTGAGTGTCAAAATACAGCAAACGATCTCCTAGCAGTTCTAAAGCTTCGTACAGATTTAAGCGAGTAATTGCTGTCACGTAATCAGCAATGATGACATTTCCAAATACGTCGGCTTCTACAAAGTCCAGTTCTTCTTTTTAATTGACTAAGAGTAAGTCCTCACGAACGACCTCCACGTCTTTCATGTATTTGGTTTTGTCACGAATCATCTGGAAGCAACGGGAAGGTTATGACGAATACTCCGTTTTGAGTAAACACGGGCGTTGTGCTATTTTTCCCCACAAACAATTTAACATCACTTTGGCAAACGATCGCCTTCCTTCGTTTTTCTCAATGTGGTCTAAAGTGATGCCTTACTGCTACCAGATTTTCTCTTTGAATTTCTTTTGGCTTTCGGGAGTGTGGAACCAGGAAGGTTAGCCACTGGCTTCTTGTTTCAATTTCAAAAAATCATTCACGTAGTCTGAGAAAATATTTTTGTTAGTCTCGTGGCCCTTATGGTATTTTTCTGTCTTGGGAAAGAGGTAAATTTCGTACAGTTCTAGCAGTTGGTATCCTAGGTCCAGAGCTTTAATCAATTCTGCACTAACCCACGTTCCCGTTAAGGCTCGTTCTTCCTGAGTGTGCTGACAAGGGTGGTCCTGGTTGCACGTTTCTGCACAAGTACGGCACAAGAAAACATCAGTTGTCCTTGGCAATGATGTGGTAACACGGGATGGCACAAGTTTGTGCGAGGCAAGACTTTACACTTGATCAATCCTTCGTACTGTTGAATATTGTTCACGTCAATGTGTTCAGCCAGCAATTGTGGGAGCCCTGCGGAAAAGCGACAATAGTTGCACACGTACGGATACAGAGAACACACGTCAAAGTATTTGATTTCTTCTCCTTTCTCCTCGTTTCAGCAAACATGTGGCATTGGTCCGTCATCCCTACAAACTGTCCCGTAGGTTCAGAGGGTCCACCAGCTTGTAACTTTCCACGATGAGCTTAAACTCGGGATCGGATTTCAATTTCTGATCGTACTCGTATTTCCGCATTTTCACCACTTGGTATCCTTGGTCTTCTAACTTCAAGCGACGTTGACAAGTGGCCTCGTACAACTCTTCCATGGTGCGTTGTAAAAACTGGCTTTTAGTGTCACGTTGATGGTAACAGATGGGACATCCGTGAAATAAGCACCCTTTAAACTCGTACACGATCTGGGGATTTTCTAAGTCCCAGCCATCTACTGAATACCTTCCGATGGCTTTCTCTCCTCCTCCATTGCGAGCACTTTCAATCCATTTGTCTTCCTTGTCGCACACATAATGTAACCAGCGTATCACTTTGACCGAGTATTGACGTTTGACAAAATTGGTTGTTTGATAGCTTATGACCGCTAGCGTGTTTTCAGACATAAATTGTAGGCGGTACACTAAGGAACACGCTTTGGCAATGGTGCAGGCTTCTTTCAAAGGATCGATCCCTCCGTGCTCCATGAACAGTTCTCGAAATTTTCCGCAGAAACGACGTAAAATGTCCACGTCAGAACGAAAATATTTTAACATTTATTCCTGAAATGGTTTTGGTAACATGTACGACTGACAAACTTGCGCTGACAAGTAGAGCAAAGCACATGTTCTTGTCCTTCGTCCAGACAGGGATTAGAGGCCAAACATCCTGAGCATTTCGATCCGCAAAGCTTATATTGTTCTCGATTATTATAGCCACGGTCACATTTCTCACAGTAATAACCGTATGACAAGAATGTAGTGATACTGGTAATGGCATCAAAATATTCATTGTAATGATAGACGTGAATGTATTTTCCGTCTTTGAGATATTTGCCTCGAAACAACAGAGGTCTCCGCACTTCTTGAGGGTGCACTTTTAAGGTGTAACGTGGAGCCAAGACGTCTTGCAACTTTTGCATTTCAGGAATGCCACAGGGTGTGTCTTTAGATAGCCCAGCTTGCTGTAACAGAAGTTCTGCTTCTCTCTGTTGTTTGGTTCGGTCCGATGGACGAATAGTTTTCCAAGCTCTTTTCCATTCTTTTGTGTCGTTCTTGTCAGTATACTTTCGTCCCACCACGATCGCGCGGGCTAAGCACATCTGGTCTTGAGTGTTGTTAATTGGAATGATGCTGCGATTGATGCTGCGAAGGTTGTCTACCAAAAACTCTTTTTTTGAGCTGTCCGGTTCATTGGGGGAAGAGACACGTGGGTCATGAACAATGTTGCTTTTCCATCCGTGATATGAAACTTGTCGTTGGATTATTGCACGTGTTGAATTTTGTCCATAACTTTGGAAGGTGTCGATTCTGATGGCTTGCTAAACTCGATCCATACGGGAGACTTCAAATTGGCGTGATTAACGGAAAATCTCAAGCGATCATCTTCTTTGGCTTGACATTGTTGTTTTAGATTGGTTAACAAAGAATCCCACACATTGGCGATGAACCTTTCTGCTTTTTTCAGCGGTACGTCGGACTTGAAATCTTTAAACTTCACCGTGTACGTGTAGGCGGTAGTTGTAAATTTTTTAGAGGAAGGTTTGTCCGTCTCTCGCATGTGGTAGTAATTTTTAGGGTTTACTGATAGTGATGGACTTTGACTGGGTGTAGACAGACTGGATTTAGATTCTTGTTTACTCATCTCAACTGCAAAATCACTGTCATGAATTTGAGCCAAGACTACAGCGACTCTGTAGGGTGTTAAATCAAGTTTCTGCCTCTTACTTTCTTCTCCAATTTCTTTTCAAAGTGATGAGATCGTTTCATCTTGATTGTAAAACGTCAAATGACTACATTTGAAAGACCTTAGTCCCTATATATTCTTGTCAGAACAGTGCATATATAAAGGTCTAGTGCCTTCCGTCTCATTATTAATGTTTGCTCTCAAACCGATCCGCACGATGGAAGAACCAATGTAGATCGAAAATCTAATCAGAGCTTTGCGAGGTGTCATACGAAAGTTTTCTTCAGAGAATCCAACGAACTATTCGTCCTCCTTTCGAGATAAAAATCAGGATACTTGCTATATCTGCAAGAATAAAGGGCATTGGGCTACAGAATGTCCAGAATGTCAAAAAAAAAACAAAAACTAGCGTTAAAAAAGTCGAGATACCTGGTATAATTGTCAAGAGAGAGGACATTGGTCTTCAGAGTGCCCTAAGAAACAACAGAAGCATGAGGAAGAAGAGGAAAAGGAAGAACCCCGAGACTTTCAGAAAGAGAAGAAAAGAAGGAGAGAAAAGAGGAGGATAAAGAAGAGGAGGAAAGACAGTGAAAGTAAAGAAATATAATAAGCAAACACAGAGAAGTTTATGAACGTTTTAAAAAATTGTTGTGAATTGGATTGCCAATATTTGTACCAGAATATACCAAGCTGAAAAAACGTGTCTCCTAGTTTTGATTTATTAAAAATAATAGTCTTCTCTCTCTCTCTTTCTCTCTCTCTCTCTCACACACACACACACACACACACACACACACACACACGGGGTATACAAGAGAATTTTAGTTTTCATTTATTTTTTTTGGCAAAAATTAATATCAACTCTTTTCGAAAGAAATGGGTGACCCCGAAAAGGAGGTTCTTATGTTTTTTTTTTTATACATATAATATTGTGTATCTTCTCTTATTAAGTATTTTCCCCCGCTAGTTATCTCCTTAGTCAATTCAGCTTTGATGAACGGCTTTACGCTTCAAAGTTATGATTTTTTAAAAAGTCTTTTTATGCTGTTTTTTGTGTTAAATTTTGTCGCTTAGGTTTGAATTGTTACACGTGAAAGTCTGCAAAACATTCTTCTTTTAGTTGATTGTCTTGTTATTTCCTGGTATACTGTGAGAAAACGACTTACCTTTAACCCATTATTTTCTTGATCTGTTACCATTCTTGTTTGGAATTAGTTTCTGGTTTGGTTTTGAGCAGTAATCTCTGCATGATTAGGTCTTTCTAATGCTACCACGTTTCTGGTCGCATTCTCTTTTTCATTATCAGTTATGAAGTCTTTGGCGTTTTCAAGTGGAAAATTTTTTATGGGGTCATGTTTCCCTTAAAACTATTTTACATTATTTCCCAGCGTTTGATAACAGGTATTTTTTTATTGTACACATTTTCTTTGGTGCTAAGACTTCTGCTGCTGTTTTAAGTTTTGTTATTACATTTTTGTTAGGGGTATATATGTCATTACATTGTCGTTAAGGGTATTATGTTATTACATTGTCATTAGGGGTATTTAAGTTATTACATTGTCATTAGGGGTATTTATGTCCTGGTTGTATATCAACTTGATGTTAAATTGTTTCGTCGGTTCTTTAAACATATTCAAGTCTGCCTTTTCGTATTTACGCATTGTGGCGAGTGACGTATCTAAATGGGCAGCCTTAAGTTATATATTTAAATGGAACCGCTCCAGTACTGGTGTGGTTACAGTGTCCGCCTCGGATGCAGGAGGTCGCGCATGGAACTCCGGCCAACACATACCAAAGACTTGCTAAAAAAAAAAATAGGTACAGTTGCCTCAGCAATACGAGGTTAGTTTTAGAACTGGTCGACCTGGTGTCAGGATAAAGAGAGGCATAATGAAATAAAGTCTGCAGCATTATGCCCCAGTGTTAGACATCATTATAAACTGCCACATTGCTGACATGGTAACCTTAAGGCTCAAACTATTAAAGATACGTTAACATATAAATCACACACACACATACACACACAAAGTTATGATAATAAATCTGTCAAACTTTGCACATAGAAAAGAAGGTATGAGTGAATTAAAAATAAACACAGTGCAAGTAAACAGAAAACATTGGTGCAGATTTCTGCATGAATTAAGTTTCCGAAGGAGGAGGAAGCTAAGTTAATCCTTTTCCTGTGCAATGATTATTATCAAAACAATCAGGATTGTCATCATTATACAAGTCCGATGTAGGAGTAAGATAGTGAGAAACCAGGCAGCGAAATGAACCAAAACATTGCTGCTAATTAATTTAGAAAATAAACATACGGGCGATATTCGACAATGGAACATAATGGATAATTCTTTGAATTTGCAAAATTCATGATCAAAGTCAGAAAAGAAGATCAGCTAAGTACAAGTTGTAGAACTCTCAAGTGGCCAATTTTTACCAAATGATTCCGGAGAGGAGGCACTGACGTCAGAGCTTTGAACACGCAATAACTTGATTTGTTACATCGCAAGATATTTTTTTTTCTGGTATTATTTGTAATTGCTTTCGAAATCTCATTTTCCATTAACACTGCAGGTCCATTGTACATCTATCCTAGTAATTGAAACGGGTTTAGTAAATATGGATTTGATTTTCGATATCTATATAATATTATTAAAAAACTATTTTATTTAGAACACCTACAAATATAATTTAATTAAGTCTAAAATTTGCAGATTTTCTGTTTCATTTCTGAATCTTTCTTGCTGCCCTTATTAATGCATTCTTAAAATTTAATTTCACTTTTCTATTTGCAATAGACTTTTATTTATCGCCCATTTGCGGAGACGGCCCATTATCGTTCTCGGCTCGTAACGAACTCGTCTACCCAAATCAGCCCGTTTGCGTACGCAGATCATTACGTACCGTTTACTTGACCCATTACGTACTATTTACTGGGCACATTACGTAATGAAGCAGACCACAATTAATATAACAGTAATGTGGATATACTGTCCTTTGTCGGTGATCGTTAAAAATTTGTTTAAAAATTCTTTGTAAATTTCTTTATGTATGTATCCACTTATGGTACAAAACATGCAGGTAATGTTAATGTATACAGTCAGTAAAGACTATTCACATAATTATTAATTTTCTGGAATTTGATAACACATACCTGTAAATGGGAATTATATTTGTTTTTAGGACAATTAATTTAATTTGAGCAAGTATGCCTACAGGGCCAAATGAGGCACACACTTTAAGGATTCCTACGTTAGAAGTAAGGAAGAATAATTACCAAAAGGGCAGGGGCAATCGGCTGGAATCCTGAGACGTTAATTAAATTCTTCTAGATGAGATATTGAATTGCTGAATAATCGGGACAACTATTAGCAAAGACATTGTATGTTAAACGTTTTAGTAACGTATAATAACGTGTGCCCACGTTTCGAAATTAAGGATCATCGCCCGCCAAAGTTGAAAGGAAAGTACCTTGCCACGTTTATTATTTCCGCTTTATTAATCTCTCGCCGGGTGATAAAGGTATCAAAATCAACACCTGCCGTTAAAACATGTACTAATATCTTTATTTCAGGTTGAATATAATCCACCCAAAGCTGTCCTTTACCAGCTTATAGCGCTGAAACTAATCAGCCTTCAATTTACAAAACAAAGACAAAAGATTTGAATTCAATTTAATCAGAGGCTGAATTTCAACTAAGTTTTGTGATCATTACAATAAATTTATTTTGTATAAAATATTTATCAGCTAATTATTCGGGCGGGCCTGAACAGCTCATTTAAATACTTCAAAAATTGTTTTGTCTTTTCTATGTGAAAAACTGAATTGTAAGAATTGACCAGCTTGTTTATTTCCTGGACCATACAGTTTGAACAGCATTTTTTGTTCATGCTTCAATTAACGGCAAAATTAAAAAAAACCAAAATGTTTGTTTTGTTTTTTTAAATTCACTACGGGTAAAAAATCACAAATACAGCATTGTTTGATGGATCAACCGTGATAGTTGATTAAAATTAAAATCAAATTTGTATAGAGTAAATGTAGAATGGGATGACACCATATACGTTATGTGTCCAAATCTCCAGATATCGTACAAAAGGGAAGTAGACTATGGACCTGAAACCCTTATTGCCTGTATTTCTAAGTCGCATGGTGGTTTTAATTCAGCAATTACGTATTGTTCTAAAGCAGTAATAGTTTTAACATAAATCGATAGCCAACCCCACCCGCACCATGCTGATAGGAAAATGATGTTTCATATATATATATATATATATATATATATATATATATATATATATATATATATATATATATATAAAGAATACAAATCATATGGCGAATAACACCCCTCTCAAGCGTACTGGATCCACCAAGGGATCACGTTTGTCAGGGATTAATTAAAATAGATGCAATAAACTGACGACGAACAGTACGAAACTAGTAACTAACTAGCCTAAGCGCTTTCGACTCTTAATGAGTCTTTTTCAAAGGCAAATACAAAACATAGTTACGACAAACAAATAAACACAAAAACGTTGCGTTTGTAAACCTCTACATTTCTATCTTCACATGTGCTAAAACTATAAATACAACCAGCTTGTATAGACTAGTTGCGGAAACTGAAAACGTTGTATAATTCCCTAAAAGTCTACAAGCCAAAGCGACATCTATTTTTACTTTGAGTACATATGTAACGCAGATTATATCCCGGATATTTGATTCTATACCGGTTATTCTTATAGTAAAAATTGAAGGATAAGAAGATGTAGAAAATGTTAAATTCTACTAGTGCATAGTTTTCATTTTCTAGTCTTCTTGATTTAGACCACTTGGTTTCAATGTTCTAAGGCGGCGTATCCAGTATGATTCCTTTTCCTTCCTGGTTTCGGAACTCCAGCTGTGGTTGTTGGCAATAGCGATAAGTATTATATCACTGAAAGTGTGGCCAGGGGAGGAGAAGTGTTCTGCGACCGGGCTTCTGTACAGCTTTTTTGTCTGACGATTGCACGGTTGCACGGTGATGACCTACTCAGATATGGACAGAAGGAAAAGGTTGATAGGATACCATTTATTCTGACCTATCACCCAGACAATCCCAAAGTAGGTAAAATCATCGCAAACCACTGGCCAACCGTGCAATCGTCAGACATACTAAACCTAATACTTCCGAACAAACCTGTAGTAGCTTACCGGAGACCAAAAAACCTAAAGGACATCCTAGTCAGGGCCAAGCTAACAACAATCGCTAGTCAAAACCAACCTAGTCAATCTGGACCCTGTGGCGATAAAAGATGCAAAACCTGTCAACATATGATAGAGACCAAGACATTCACTAGCACAGTGACTAAAGAAAAACTAAACATACATGGTCCAAACAAAACGTGCAAAACAGAGAATGTGATTTATCTCATCACATGTAAGATCTGTGGCCTTCAGTACGTGGGAGAAACTGAAAAGCTACACATAAAGATAAACCTTCATAGATCTGATTGGATGACAAAAAAGCTGTACAGAAGCCCGGTCGCAGAACACTTCTCCTCTCCTGGCCACACTTTCAGTGATATAATACTTATCGCTATTGCCAACAACCACAGCTGGAGTTCCGAAACCAGGAAGGAAAAGGAATCATACTGGATACGCCGCCTTAGAACATTGAAACCAAGCGGTCTAAACCAAGAAGACTAGAAAATGAAAACTATGCACTAGTAGAATTTAACATTTTCTAAATCTTCTTATCCTTCAATTTTTACTATAAGAATAACCGGTATAGAACCAAATATCCGGGATATAATCTGCGTTACATATGTACACAAAGTAAAAATAGATGTCGCTTTGGCTTGTAGACTTTTAGGGAATTATACAACGTTTTCAGTTTCCGCAACTAGTCTATACAAGCTGGTTGTATTTATAGTTTTAGCACATGTGAAGATAGAAATGTAGAGGTTTACAAACGCAACGTTTTTGTGTTTATTTGTTTGTCGTAACTATGTTTTGTATTTGCCTTTGAAAAAGACTCATTAAGAGTCGAAAGCGCTTAGGCTAGTTAGTTACTAGTTTCGTACTGTTCGTCGTCAGTTTATTGCATCTATATATATATATATATATATATATATATATATATATATATATATATATATATATATATATTCATGCGAATCTTCTGGATGCTAATTATATCTTATTGTTTGGGTGTCTTTTTAATTGTATTTTTAGTGGGATGGCGTGCTAAGGTCGCGAGCCTTCCACTGCCAGGTAGCTTTATTTTCACTTGCGGTCAATGTTGTTTCTTTTAAATTACTTCAGTTGTTTCTATTTCCCCCAATGCGCCGCAAGTCCTGTCCATAAACCTTTATGAAATATCTCATCCGTATATATAGACACTATTTAGGTTACTCTTCTGGAATGGTTTGGTTTTGTGGGGTGGTATTGTCGACGTCTAGAGCTCCTTATCGGATGTGTCGGGTTTATTTATAGCGTAGTGCTTTAGAAACAACCTTAATGGCCTGTGGGCAGGTAAAATTGTTTGCTTTGTGCCGGTCTCGACCATTCAAACATTTCGACCATTTAGGAGACAGTGTCTCCATTTTCTCTAGGGGAAGACCAAGACGTTCACACCTGAAAATGTTTCGGAAGGCCTAAAGCAATGCAGTTTGACCGTGACTATTCTTCCGCGTCTGGCATTTCCGCATTCCGACATTTTCCATAAATGACATTTTCCGCTACAGGCAGATGGGCGATAAATAATTTTGTTTTAAAAAAAACTATTGAAAATCGAAATATGAAAATAAGTCGTAAGAAAGCAATAAGAAGAACAGTATGAAAGAATGAAAGATTTAGATTTTGTGTGTGTGTGTGTGTGTGTGTGTGTGAGAGAGAGAGAGAGAGAGAGAGAGAGAGAGAGAGAGAGAGAGAGAGAGAGAGAATTTTGACTTACGTAAATTAAACCCAATTAAAAATTGTATAATTATAGCAACGTTTATTATATTACAAAAATTCGCAAAATCAAGCATATGTTGACAAAATCAGACTTATTTACTAGGATAGATACAAAATAGGTTGGCTATTGAAAATATTAGTTCAGTTTGCTCAACTGCCGGAATCTTACTTCATGCAATAATTAGAAATAATGCTTTATGTTTGTGTGCACTGCTCTAATGTTTGTTCTTCTCCTACCTCTTTTTTATGTGCAAATCATGTTGACTGATAATATTTATTGTAAATTAAAAAGATTTGTTACTTTGCTTCCCTACCGAAATCTTGTTTTTATACTGACTGAACGCATTATTAAGCAATCTTATCGTTTTGCACTTGCACGTAACACTTCTATTCCTATCAGCGTTGATTGCTGATGTGGCGGTCGTTGACCAACCTCGGTGCGGAAGTTTCATTCGCGGTTATTCAAACCTTGAAGTTACGGGCATCGTAATGTCTTTTGTGGAAAAAACGGTAAACCTAGGCGAAGAAGTACACCCACCCCCATCTTGCAATGTCTGCAGATAAATGTGATATTTTTAAAAAGTGTATACACTGCTAAGTTCAATTTTTTCTGTTGATTTTGTAAAATTTGCGCTATGTCCTTCAAGTTTGGGTGGCAGACCAGGACGATTCCCACTCCAATTTGCTACCGATAATATTTCATTTTTTAAAATACAAATTGTTAACTGTTTACCCTGTTTGTTTGCTTTCCACAATTTGTTTATGCATTTATTTATTACAAAATCAGAGTATTTCTTTTCTTTGTGTTTAAAGAAATACTCGAATCCTATAGAACTAGTACAATCTTTTGAATGCTGTACCAAATTTAGTTCCTTGCTTTTACTTATACACGATGAGTCAATTATTGATATCAAATTTAAGAACATAGTGAACATCGCTATCTCACTGAACTATTTGTAGCAAATGTGTGTTTTTGCTGTACAAAATTAATGTTTTTTAAAGGGGATCAAACATTACTGGTCAGGTATTAAGATTTACGGACGTAGGCTCAGACATGTGCGGGCGGACGTCAATAATTTATTTACATACCATTTTGACCCATTTTCAGATATTTTGTCCAAAATCATAATTGTAAGTAAGACTTTTCTTAGTAATATGATATCACTGCTCCGTTTTCCCTCTACTGTGTATATAAAATATATTACTCTTTGTATTATTAAAATTTGTTGCTTCTGCCTTCATTTCCGCGAATCAGATTAATGTTAATTTTTAGCCCATGCATTCCTTTATTATATTTGATAATATTTTGATTAATATGTTGTCGTGGTTATTCTATAAGGATATAGGTCTCCACTTAATATTCCTTCATTATTGTGTTGTCATTTCATCATGATGATTTTTTTTAATACAAAAGTCGTTTGAGGTCATTCAACCATGCACGACTGTAATTTCTTCCTGGATCATCAACTGAGACAAAAAAAGATATAAGATGGCATTCAGTACTACATGCTTCAATCATTGAGATACGGAAAATGAATCCATATCCGTCGGAACGGGAGAGTTACCTCCCTTGAGACTGAATTTAGCTAAATGGAATCAGTACACAATTAATAAAATCCGGTTCACTACCCACGAATGTAGTCCCAGTCTATTTTTAGATCACTTGTTCCGGTCTAAATTTGGTGGTGATACTAGAGTTAGATTTTGGCATTCTTGGTAAGGATTTAAAGGCAATTGATTATTCTTTAAAATGTGAGCTTATGGTGTGGTTGTCTGTGTGTATTTCGGCGACAGTGCACATTGAGTAATAAGGTCATGGTGATGATCCGGAAGTGAAATCTGTGTTCCGTTGCCTGGTGTTTTGTTTACAATTCAGCCTCTCAAAAAAATGCAGGTCAACCCTTGACAAGAACTAAACCGTAAAGTCATCTTTGAAGGTATTTTAGATTAACATATGATTTGTATTGATTGTCACACAGTGGAAAGTTCAGTACTGAGAAACAAATGTAGAGACCATATAGTAAATTTAATTGTGTACTATGGCCTGTCAGTAAAAACTTGAAACTGATATAAATTTTTTATTATTAATGACATGTACATGAAATTTTAATATGTTATGTATATTGACTTTAAAAATATAAAAATGGAATTAAAAGTAAAAAAATAATTTTAATTTTAAAAATTTAAAAATTTAATAAAACAATTAAAAAATAAAAAATTTCCACCAAGTATACACATATATAATATTTTTGGAAATGATATTAAATGATATCAGCATATATATACTCCTACACCATATACAAGCTCAAATGATGGATATTTGTCAAATTTGATCAGAGAAAATATCTTTATTAGTCAAAATGAGACCCTTATTTAAAATACATAAAGACAAAATTCTATTTTGCTTTGTACCTTTAGGTCATTGAAACTATTTATTTGGGGTTCAAACAGTTAATTTATGTGTTTATGATGGGGTGACTTCCTAAGTAACACATATCTGCTTGTATAGCTATCAGTAATTGTTTATAACCATAGTTATAGGGTATTTAGTGAGAGGACAGAGATGAAGACTTTATACTAGAACCTGTTCAAGTTCTCTACAAAATCATATTAAGCTGTCAGAGAATGAAATACAGGTCAGAGGGGTAAAATATACTTTACCCAGGTATATTTACCATTGCATGTAAGAAAACAGCAAAATGATGTAAGTTGAACACAGAATGCATTCCATTTTATTGTTCAGTTTCTTTAAGATGTTGATTGATGTAGTGCGACATTGTAGCCCAGATGATATTATGGGAATTCTCATGATCCATTTTGCTTTATGCATTATTAATGACTAATAATATTTGTTATCTGACACTTTAAAGATTACATAAGTAATATTCAAACAGATTATTTGAATTTAACTTTCTACAACTGATCCTAACATGGCTACTTAGCTGACATGAACAAATATGCATATATTTTGTAATGTTTGGAATCAAAAGTTGACATTGTTAGGCTGACATGGTACCTATAGTGAATCTGTAAGGCTCAATTTTGACTGTGTGCACTTAAAATATCCCAATATGTTATTTTCATCATGAATATGCCTCTGTATGGTAACACATTTCAATTTAGTACTTTGACAGAGGGCGGTATTGCAGCATCAGCTGATATCTGATTCCATTGAATCATTGAATCATTGAACTTAATAACTTGGTAGCCAAGACTCTTAAAAATAGACTAAAAATGTTCAAACAGATTATTTGAATCATGTTTGCACATGTGATTTTAACAAGTACATTGCATATGTCCCACACATGCAAATATCCATCCTTGTTTACAAGTTTTCGGGATGAAAATTTCACATTTAGTTGATGATATAGGATCTATTGGTACCTATAGTTGATCTGTGTGGCCACATTTTGCTATATTCACTCACAATATTTAAAATTGTTTTTCCTTCATGAATAGGATTTCATATAGTAATAAATTTTAATTTGGTACATTGTCATTTGACTTTCCACTATACTGGTATGTATCAATGTTTGCACCAATGATCAAACCTCACCGTTCCAACATTGCCTTAAACTTTATGATACATACTCTACCTGATTAGTTATTTAACCTGTAAATGGCTAAATATGCTTGTAGAAACTTCGTCTATTTTTAGATTGCATTTGTCACTTTAATACATGCTCATTGCTTCACATCTTTGAGTGTCACTCTATCAAGTTTACCTTTTTTAACCATATTTGCAACCTGAATGTTATTTTGAAATCACCATATCTAACACATTTTAACTTCATTTGCCTACATCTTCCTTTTTTAGAATTAAGTGAAACATGTTATATATTTTCAGGTCTAGTCTGGTATCTGGAACAAAGTATTAAAGTTGGATCAATTTGGAAGCTTTCCAGTAGTCCAATGGTGATAGCAAGGTCTCATAAGGACATGTGCAGTGTGCAGCTATAAGTGACCAAGATGAGTTCATATCAGTACACTGATATACAGCATATCAAAGATATAGCTGAGATCTTCATGAGAGAGATTCACATCTTTTTTCAGTAAGGTGAAACTGTATTTTCATATTGCATTGTTGACTTTTGTAGTTATCGGCATTAAAATGGAATGCATATTTGCTATAAAACATGGTAGTGGTCCCATCAAAACTTTAAATTTGAGTGGGATATTAGTTATACAAACAACTGTCCAAGTACCTGAAACAATAAATGTGGAACATAGTACCTGTCATTGTTTCTTTAGTATGTACACCTATATGCATCTGGATAGGCATATTGCAATTTGCTGTCAAAATCACTGTGAGCTATCATGCTTCAGTACCACTGGGATTAATATTATCAGTTGTACAGACCTAAACTACCATTTGTTTTAAAGACCATTCATTAATCAACATTGCTGCCTTAAATTTGTCAAACTGAATGTCATAACTTGTATGAAAATTTATTTTTTGTAAAATAAAAAGTTATAAAATTTATATATTTATTTAAATTTCCATTAAAATTTAATATATCAATAATTTTTAATTTCAAGAATATTTTCAGACAGACCGTATCAAGTATTACAATTAGGTTTTTACTGCATTGAAAAATTCCTATAAATAAGGAAGATATAGCAAATTTAGTTTTGGTTTCTTAAGAACAATTGGACCTCAAATTGTACCCTATAGAACACCAGCACCACACACTTTCTGACAGCTGTCACATGTTTTGCTTGCAAGGAAATTTCAAAAGACTTCATGTATGAAGTAGAAATAGTAGTGGCTTGCAAATAAAACATGTAAATATAAAAGTTTGACTAAACATTGACCCTGTCAGGAATCAGTACTCAATAAAATCTGGTTCAGTACCCTCGAATGTAATCCCAGTCTGTTTTTTAGATTTTTTGTCCTCTCTACGTTTGGTGGTGATATACGAGTTAGATTTTGGCATTATTGGTAAGGATTTAAAGGCAATTGATTATTCTTTAAAATGTGAGCTTATGGTGTGGTTGTCTGTGTGTATTTCGGCGACAGTGCACATTGAGTAATAAGGTCATGGTGATGATCCGGAAGTGAAATCTGTGTTCCGTTGCCTGGTGTTTTGTTTACAATTCAGCCTCTCAAAAAAATGCAGGTCAACCCTTGACAAGAACTAAACCGAAAAGTCATCTTTGAAGGTATTTTAGATTAACATATGATTTGTATTGATTGTCACACAGTGGAAAGTTCAGTACTGAGAAACAAATGTAGAGACCATATAGTAAAAATAATTGTGTACTATGGCCAAATACACCCAAAACGAGGAGGTATATACAAAAGATAAGAAGCAAATTTAGAAGGAAAGAAATGGAAAAGATTTAAAGAAAAACTACATTATGTTTTATGACCGTACTAAGGCAATGAGATAATTACGAAAACAAAACTTGTGTTCAAAATAGTGTACACACCAGGAATATGTTGATAGATAATGCAAGAATATTTAACTTCATGAAACAAAACGAAAACCAAAGCAAAACGAAAATAAGTTGTGACCTCTATATGACGCTACAAGAAATTATAAAGGCAATACTAATAAAGAGTTTTCAACAGGATCTGATAAACTGTCAATTTAAAACGCCCAAATACTCGCACTATTATGGTTTATTGGTGTTAGCTAAAGTTTATCAGATGTTTAAAAGCCCCAAATACTCGCACTATTATGGTGCATTGGTGTTAGCTGTGTGTGGATACCAGTCAGTGACTTCAGATATAAATCTAATTTCTGACTCTACATTTCCTGGAGTATTAATGTTAACACTTGACTATCAAGCTGTAATCGGGACATTCGCCTCATAACTGTCGAAATCTTATTTCCTACCAAAATTAATAGAAATAGCAATGGACGTAAAGCTAAAAAATATGAAGAAAAAAAAATGCATTGCCTAAAAAGGTATCTATTGCATTACAAAACCTAATCCCATCCACACGACCTAATTATGGTATATTCGAAGATTTTAAAACCAAACTAACTGTAAATGAACTGTAAAACACTTTCATATAAGCAAAGTTTCTTGAACACAATTAAAGTACAGCCATACCATTGCGTATCCTTGCACTGTACCCGTTCCCTTCCACTATCGCAGACGTCATAATTGTGCACGCAAATACCCGCAATACATCTTGCACCGCCATTTTGATTTCCTAACAAGCTAGCCAGCATCAAAAGGAAATCCGGTTTCATATAAGGATATTTACTTAATCGAAATGATACATAAATTAAACATGAAATTAAATGTGCGATTATAACGCAAAAGATAAAATAACGCTGAAAGTTTCCTGGATTATATCGAAAGACGGGAATGTTAAGTAGAACCAGAATTTTGCATATTGCTTAGAAGTAGAAATGCAGTATTTCCGACATTACCTATACTATTGTAATATAAAAAAACCAAACAATATTTTGCATGATATCTCAAAATTGTCATCTTAAAAGGGTATTACCGTACAAAGATCTTCGGTATACTATCCCAGCTATGGAATTAAAATTTCAAAGCACGTGTTGTACGCCAGAACTTTTACGTACCAATGATTTTCATATAAGCAAGTGCTTGTGACAACAAATTTTAATTATTAGGGTCATATGTTGTATTGGTGGCATAGATGATACTTTTTTGAAAGAGATTAATGTTCAAAGTTGTTTCATCTTCAATGTATTTAAATGATGCATATGCCTAACAAAACATTATATTGTGTGGAATGTCAAACCCGAGTATTATTGAAACGCTTTTAGGAATTACATGTTTCTACATTTTTTGTTAATCCAGTTCTTTAGGCTTCTGATTGATCCATTCATTTATAAAGAATTTTAAAGATAATTTAAATTTCAAATGTTCATTTTATTTGTGGCTGACATGTTTAACAGCATATTGACTTGCCAAAAGGAATATCCTCATGCACAAATTTAGACGTGTCTTCCTAATTATCTGCGAAAAACATTGTTAGGTGCCCGTTTGCGTGACTAAGAAATCAATATGCGGATGCAAACATGTACACTGTTGATGCCGTCGCGTGGAATAACGGATTGTCGGGGCTTTATTCTCTTATTTTTAAAATACAATTTTGCCTGTTTTATCTAGCTTTTCTTGCATCCAGTTCTTTAGGCTTCTGATTGATCCATTCATTTATAAAGAATTTTAAAGATAATTTAAATTTCAAATGTTCATTTTATTTGTGGCGGACATGTTCAACAGCATTGACTTGCCAAAAGGAATATTCTCATGCACAAATTTAGACGTGTCTTCCTAATTATCTGCGAAAAACATTGTTAGGTGCTCGTTTGCGAGACTAAGAAATCAATATGCGGATACAGACATGTACACTGTTGATGCCGTCCTGTGGAATAACAGATTGTCAAGGCTTTGTTCTCCTTTTTTTTTTTTTTTTTTTTTTTACAATTTTGCCTGTTTTATTTAGCTTTTCTTGCATCATTTGAAATTTACTAATTTTGTTATACATTCTTCATTTTTCCGCCGATGGTCCTTTATAAAGGTCCTTACGTACCGAATCGTACTAAAACCAGTCGGAAACTAATTAATTTTGACACATTTTTCGGACCCTACTCAAGTCCAATCTACATATTTCCCGTTCGTGGCCTTGCCGCGGGCACCACTGTTACCATGCTTCAGGTATGCAGGATTATATAACAAGTAAGCTAAGCTCCTCTCTGGAGGGTATCCGGTGTTTATAAAACCGGCTAGGGTAATAGTCTTTGTTCTGTTACCGGGAAAAGTTAATTGTCCTAATTGAGACGACTCGATCCGCGGTAAACGCGGACGCGGGGATCAAGAGGGGGGATGTGAACCAAAAGGAAACCGGAGACCAACCACCTCCCCCTCCTCACCCCACCCCAAGAGTAGAAAAAAAAATGTGTGAAAGCGCAAAGTAAATAATTATGGCATGCATATACGTGTTTAATATTTGTATTAGAGAAGATTCAGACACATTTGATTCGACTTCTGAACCTTAAAGGAGTTTAAAACCTATCAAGAAAAAGATTTCAGGATAGATAATACAAGATAAACAAATACTCGTAGCATATTAGGATTAAACAGCGTCCACAATAAAATTTAAGGTATAAATATGAAACTGCTTTTCTTTCTATATGTATTAGAACTGTTTTTCTTTGTGCTTCACGAGTATTTAGGGGTAGTGTTGAATTATAAAGTTAAATTTTACCGCTGAAGCATCATGGTTTTGTTTTGAGACATTTAAAAAATTACAAATACGATTGTTATTTCGGAATCGAAAAAATCTTTTTAGACAACTATACCTAATACGTAAAGCTCTGCTTAAGTTAAATAATGTTAGACATTGTCAATTATATGATTCATAATATTAAACAATCAATATATAACCACAAATTAACGAAATTATATGTATTTATGATCATATATTCGCCCAAACTATAGATCTACTTAAGAATAAAATAGTTTAAAAGTTATAACCTTTGCTGAATGACAACACATTTATGGTACTGGTTGTATTCATGAACATACAACGAAATATCATTTTACATATGTAGACGTGTGACAATTATTTTATTTTTAATAAAAAAGTATAGATTTAAAGTAACAGGTCATTACAATCTAAAGTAAAGTTTGGTTAATTCATCCAAAATGTTTCCAACATAAAAAGTTTAAAACATAAATTCTATAAATGGAAGTTAATAATAATAATAATAATAATAATAATAATAATAATAATAATAATAATAATAATAATAATGGAGTCATCCAGTTAACCCTGTTAGGGAAAATGGTAGAAAGAAAGATAAAGAAAGAAAAAAGTTCCAAATTGTTATATAACACGATGCATTTGATTGGTCGAGATAACTACCAATGTAAGCGTCGTTGCATTAGCCCTTAATGGTTTAATAAATAAGTAAGCATATAGCAGACGGCATCGGGTGGTAGCGTATCTACTAGGCGGTCGAGAAAACAGTGACAGTGTAGGAAATAGACGGTTATCTGAATAATTCGATCTGATTTTAAATATTGCCTGTAAGTATGTTTCTTTTGTTTATATATAGAAGAAAAAATATTTCATATCAAATTAATACATACTGACACGTACATATTATATGACATCTGCAATAATCACATGGTATTAATCTTATGTATGGTCAACAATTATAGGTTATTCTTTAACTTGACCGTGATGACATGCTAGTAGGACATTAATCGGCCGTTTTGCGTACACTGATGAAATTAATATGAGTATGTTTATGACTTTGTAAACTTGCATAAAGGCATGACAAGTTTTTGGGTTAATACCAGAATCACAAACACTTATGTTCCATCAGTTGTTTCCGATCATATGGTCTTTACACTGACTGCGTACCATTTAATCATAGTATACGTCTCTTTATATGACTTATCAGAGCAAAATGAGGTGGTTGTATGTGTGCCTTTCCTGTTGGTTTTTGTGCGCTTGCGTGATGGGATGTGGGCCTAAAGCATCTAGTTCCTTTACTTTAAGTAGCCATATATTTACCTTTTCTAACATTATGTGATTACATTTTCTTGGATAAAAAGTATTGTTTAAACTTAGTATTGGTAACATCTTGCCATGGGAATGTTATCTAAGGAGTCCTCCTAAAAACCGAAAAGACGCACAAGGACGTGCAAATGCACACAAAGACAATGCAAAGATATCGATAATATAGTTCTTATTCTCTTTGTTAGTTCTTTCACATGATTAGTATTTTGATGTTTTATTTTGCCGATGTAATTTGCGAACTACATCATAATAACCAATTTATGTTCGATTGTGGCAGTATTGTAAAGAGAATAATCGTAATTAATTGAAAATTTCTTCCATGTCATTTGTTATTAGTGAGTAATATAAAACTTCATAAATGGTGTCGCTAAATATTTAAACGTATCCGTCACTACTGAAATGCAATAAAACAAATATGACAAAAATCCAACAGCACGGATACAATAAGATGCATATTTTATAACCAACGTTTTGAAACGGTAGTTGTATTACAGCTAAGCTAATTCGGTTAATGGTAGCGCGTGTATACTATTTGTGATTGTTAACGTTGGTCGACCCAGCTTAATCGGATTACTGTAAGGCTTCCATATTTTATACTTCACGTGGCCCATATACCAAGACAACAAAGAACATAGACTTTAGCATAGCGGCCATGTACCTCGTCTGGAAAGACTCTTCGAACGGCGGTCGTTTATGCAAAGTAGTACGGACGGCGCATATACGAGTTAAACATATAGATATACATTGTCTCAACCAGCCTGAAAAATGTTTTATAATTACCTAAAAGTCTATGAGCCAAGGTTTAACTCATGTAGAAAGTCATGTAGAGTTTGACAAACTATTTTTATATGTTTATTTGTTTTTGCACTGTTTGTCGTCAGTTTATTGCATCTATCTTAATCACTGACACACCTGATCCTTTTGCTAGATCCAGTACGCTTGAAAAAATTGTTATTCGCGATATGATTTGTAAATTATTATAAATTATATTAGAGCTTAGTGTAAATTGCGGTAATTTCTTCCTCGTTTCACAACGCAAATCAAACAATTTAACACAATTTAAGAGAACGTTGATTCAAGAAAGGACGTTCACAGTATACACGATGCAACCATTTAAAAAAAAATAATACGCTTAGCACGTCATTGCGTGCATGCGTATTTTCGTGACTTTGCGATGTTTAGAAGAGCCGGAGATAAATGCCTGTTCTCCAAGGACATATACACGTTGACGTCTCGATATGGCACTGGCGAGTCTCAATAACCTCGACATTTGTATTACAAGGGTGACGCTCTTTGTAACTGAGATGCTGTGGTTATGTAACCAGGACTTGTCACCTAAATTAAACAATTATGAACCAATTGCCTTGACAGACTTGTCAGGACATAAATGCATTGATGAAAGATAATGAACCAATTGCCTTGACAGACTTGTCATGACATAAAATGCATTGATGAAAGCTGTGACTCCTGGACAGGGACTCTCATTGACCAAGTGATCCAAGACTGTAGCCAAAACGAGTCACCCACATTTCACCTATGTATCCGTTGGTTCAAATTGTTGGCACGGCTAGCGTAGGTATGTGAGAAAATTTGTCAGTAGATTCCCGTCAGTCGGTGGTTCTTTCTGGGTTCGTCATCCGATAGATATACAGTCCAGCATATATAGTCTTATCACGTGGTCAAAAATGGCGTTAAACCCCAACAACAACAATAACACCAGACATCCAATATGGTCTCCATGACAGCCGTCATGAAAATCTTAAATGAAATGTGGTGCAGACCATTTTGGGTCTTTACGGAAAGAAGCCATCTTGACCTGTGACGACTCTTCTCAAACGCTATTTTTGGTTGGGAATTATGGCGTATATACGTGATTTTTTAAAACAGGATAATTATGTGCTACATTGATAATATTTGATAATATTAATATTAATAATATTAATTGGTATATTGGAAAAAATCTCAGGAATTTGTCGGCAGCGGAAGCGTTGAAATGATTTTCATGTTTATATGTTTGAAAAGTATAATGGATCACAAGGAATGTATCTCTTCTGAAATGGCATGGTTTTGGAATAACCTGCCATGTGGAAAAAATGCTTTTAGCAATCCAAGGTAGCGTGATTACTAGCAGGTAAAATACGTAACAAAAATTTTCAACGGTTTGTTATAAACACATGGTATTACCGTTATAAACGCATGGTATTACCAATTGCTGAGTAAGAAATTAACATTGGTCATGGTAAAAGATTAGCTGATTTCGTATTGAAATGATATAAAAATGTTTACAGTTGAAACGAAGAGCGATATAATAATAAAGTGTCTCTTTATCGTTACAAAATTATATCGTGGAAAACTCTTATGTAATCAAATTTCAACATGTTTCACAGTCTATTGTTATTTAACCTACAGGTTCCAACACATCGCTGATGTTAAATTGTTCACCGATTCCCTGCGCTGTATTCATCCGTTATTCTATTAGCCTTGTCTGTAGCCTGCAGAGGTTTGTACGATTTCTGCACATGTCCCATTTGTGTCCTGACAAAGTCGCTCGCGTAGCGCAGAAATGGCACTAGAACGTTAAAATAAACCCCACACAATTCTATGAAAAGTTTACGAATTACAAACCACTGTCTGCTTACTTTGATAAATCAAAATAAAAAATAAGCAATATTAATAATGCAAGCTAATAAAGGTAACAGTCTCTGCAGGTGCGACACAATCTGATTAAAACCAAATCTCCCGTAGGACCGATAGTGATCTGATTTTAGTTTGAGGTGCGATGCTCTCAGCATGAACACGCGTCGCACTTGGTCCCTTGATGATGTAGTCTCTACAGCCGATTACAAATTATTCGTGGTATAAACATTTTTAGAAGCGTTAGTAAAATTTCATGTGTAAGACTTTTTTTAATTATCACCGTAATAGGTTGACATTTGGCTCGGGGAACCATCCCAAGGTCACCTTACATCAAATATTTCTTGAATCCAGATAAACTAGAGATAGTAGATATAATGTATATTAAAATAAACACACAAACACACACACACACAGAGTCACAACTGATACAAAAACTAATTTTTCTCCCTCAGTGTTATTAGGCTTATTTTATCTTTCATCTTTGGCATTTTGAATCTTATATAATATCGTCAATGAGTATCTTTAATCAGATGAAGGCTTATTAAGTAATATTGCATAACGAAGCCAATACAATTGGTACTAGTCATTATCTGGCAAGCTAAAGACACTTTCTTTAGGAGAAAGGCACTTTCATATTTGTATAAACGAAAGGTGTAACAAACAGTATATGGTCAGCCTGTCGTATGCTTCAAACAAATTAATTACATTTTCTTTTCACTGTACTAAAAGGTTGATTAATTTTGATTGCAATTTTCCTTCAAAGTATTTTAGTTATACAACATCACAACTAAATGTACTGTTCAAGATCATATCTTTAAAGTTTTAAGAAAGTTACCCGACGTTCTAAACGCCTGTTTGTACAACAGTGCTACAGCTGACACGTAGCGATTTTAACTGTCTTCACAAGATACGAAATGTCTTCTAATGGTTTGTCTGCATATCTTACCTTAAATATGGCTGCCACAACAGCTAATTTGAAAATCGTGTCGCTCAAGAACATTAGAAATAGTTTCAGTACCTAGCAGCAAAAAAAGTAGTTCGGCCAGCAGCATCGGTCACTTCCTAGGACTTTAGTTTTGATCTTCATTGATGTAGCGTCGCTTGCACAATACGGAAAGGTCCATAAGCCAGAATCCCGTGTGGCTTAGTTAGTAAAAGTTTGTTCAGCGGTTTTCTGATAAAGTTGCATAACTAACCCTCCTGAAATTAGTGCTGAAATTGCATTATTTTAAAAACAAATTGAGAGCCTTTTCTTTTGCCAGAACGCTCCATCTCAAACCTCAGATTCGGTCCAACAGTTGTTTTTTTTGCGATTACTTTTTGTAATGATGACCTAATGGCATGACTTATCAATATTGACTAAATTTAATAGGTTATCATGCCGGAATGAATATTTTAGCCACGCTCCATAAAATTCGTTAATAGTTATAAAAAGTCATTGTTTTCTTCTCCATTTTAACAGCTGCCATAATTGGAAGTAGACTGTCATTCGTTTTACAATTCTAAAAGCCATACATGACATACCTTCTGTTAAATATTGTCAAATTCTCTTTAGCAGATCTGCAGAACTTGGTTCAAGATTGTTATTTTTCTATTTTTAGCAGCAGTGACCAATCTAATAGCAAATCGGTATCAACTGTTAAAGTGAAAACCGATATGTCAGATTGCATTCTGTCAACTTTGAACCAATTAAGTTTACCGGTTTTTAAGCTGTCATTTTTTTAAATTTTCTGTTTTTAGTAATAATGTCATTACTTGATATAAAATTGAAACTGCTTCAATATTTTTCTCTTAGTATCGACTACCATATTTGATGGCGAATTCGCATTGTTTATAGTTTTAAACTATTTCCTGTCATGAGACTTTTCATACGAGATCACTATTTGTTTAACCATGCTAGAAATGTAATTTAAGTTTTGTTTGTTTTATTAAATAATAGTCATATTTAATGACAGATCAAGCAAGAGCCGTATAAATATGAAAAATACCTATGGCATGATACTTGCTTTCAAAATTTTGCCAAATTCTGAAGTCTAGGTTATAGAAATTTGAAGATTTGAGCGTTTTAGTACTGGTGACCTATATTGGATCGTAAACTGGCATCATTGTAAAAATACCTTTCTGCCAAAATGCGTTCAGTTATTTGTTCTAACTTTTATGTAGCATTTCTGAAAAAAAAGTTGAAATATAGTGGTATTTCTATCAAATTAACACTGTTTGTACAAACGTGAAAGGTTTAATTACCGTGACATTTTTTTCTTCTTCTCAGATTCGGAATATTGTTTTAAGAGTAAATTGAGATTGAGAAGTCGATTGAAAAGATCTTACTGTTGTAGGTAACATCAGCTATATTTAATGAAAGATCAGTGTCATTTATAAACATTTCAAAGCCCTTAATGACAGTATGATATCAAAATAGGTCTAATGGATTCGTATGCAAGCATCGCACTGACGAACATCACACAATTGACCTAGGACGACGGCGTTTTGTTTTTATTTGGCTTTCCGCTCGGCGAGCTAAATTATAAACATGACTGGTCGGATTGAGTTTTAAAGTTAATTTTGAACAGTTTGGATCTTCGCTATCATTTGCTAAAAGTATTTTTAATAGCGTTTCACATGTAGTGTATCCATGTATTCAAATGATATCTTTTCATTTAAAAAAAATCCAGACCGACAGTGCAAAACAAAAATTGTAGAAAGGAATTCGTGCATGTCTGTCTATTGGAATAACTTTTTAACGGTTAATCAAAATTGTCCATATTTAAAAATACTAGAGTGGAGATGCGCTTTTTCTTCTTGCGTAGAACCTTTATGTTAGATGAACTTAACATATAAATTAACTGTAATATATTTGATTTTAGTTGGAGCACTACATATTAGGTTAGGACTGGAGGAAATGCTCTTTGATAAAAAAAGGCAAAAGAACTTAAAAACAAACACGAAATAAAGGAATGTAAATGCTATATTTCTATTTTGTACAGAAGAATAAGGGTAATTTTAAGCAATCACAGGCAAAGGTTAACCAACCATAGGTTAGGACCGCTGGTTGAATCGTACAATTAATGACGTAAGGCTGCTCGATTTGGTCTTAAAGTGCAGTATATATTCCAATTAAAGCAACCAGAAACTCCTCCAACCATATATTAACATTGAAAGGACTCCATTCTTGGTTTAGACCTTGTTGCATAATTGACAACTATGTAATGTATATTACGGGATTGCTGGAATTGTCTTTCGAGAGATTGTTACGTGGTCCACCTGGTGAAATTGACTAATTCTTTTGTGTTCTTGCACCGGGGTCATTGATAATGTACATAGCAATATATATATATATATATATATATATATATATATATATATATATATATATATATATATATATATATATATATATATATATATATAACTTTATTCTTGATTTTCAGATTTGGCGTCTTCATTATCAGCTGCACATATCTAACAATGTTCACCAGTTATAAACCCAAAAAGTTCCGGAACAATAACGGGTGCTGTATCTGTGGAACAAAATCCTCCAGTTCCAGGTTTACAGATAGCAAAAAGTATGAGCCCGACTTCGACAAATGTTTTCGGATCATGGAGAAAAGGTCTGGGGATATTTGTAATGCGTGTGTCCTGTTGGTAAAAAGATGGAGGAAGTTGCCAAAGGACACAGACAGGCACTGGAATCATGTAAGTTCTTAATTGGATTTGCTTTGTGAAATTCAGGAAATTATATATATATATATATATATATATATATATATATATATATATATATATATATATATATATATATATATATATATATATATATATATATATATATATATATATATATATATATATATACCCTGCTGTATTGTTTGCCATTATTTGTAATCCCAATTTATTGACACTGAAGTTAAGAAAATTTTGGCAAAATAACTTTAATTTTTAAATTTATTGATTCTTTTTATTCATGTATTCACTTTGAAATTGTTCAGGTGGAACTTGGTTTTACATTTCCAGTTTTGTTTCTAATCAACGTTGTCACCAAAATGTCATCTTTTCTGTAAAGCAATGGCTAATAAAAGAATAAAAATTCGTCTAAAAGCAAATCGCGCATATAACTGACATTTCCTAATTAAAGGACAAGTATAGATGGGATGAGTCAGCGAGCTTTAGTACTATTAGGTTGGGGGCAAGTTACATAATACCCGGCAGTACTATACCTCTAGGTTCTAACTGATAAATGTAAGCGTTCTTGGTCTGGTTACCATCTGGGTTGTCAGTAAATGATTGGCGTCAGGGCTGACCGATGCGAACATGACGGGCGCTAGGGCTTTACCTATTTCTTACGTTCCTCTCGGAAATGTAGGCACATAATTAGGATATGTACATTAGAAACGTGCGCACTGAATTAGGTTAAAAGTAGTTGACGATGACTCTTTATTGAATCAGAAAATGAATAATACAAAGCTAGGTCATTGAGTGCATTATTCACTACAGTTTAGAAAAACAAATCTGCAAATGATAGTATGCCTGAATCTTAAAATCTTACATGCTCAGTCATGTTGAATACTCGAATGTTAAGTGCTCGACTGTTAAACAAATATTCGACTGTTAAGTGCTCGACTGTTAAGTAAATACTCGAATATTAAGTAATACAACAATTTCATTCTTTGTAGTGACTATAGGTATCCGTATTGTGTAGTCACTGTACTGAACCAGGATTCGTACTTTTGTATACCAGTTTCAAAGTCATATCCGGATTACCAATTAAGCAAAGTTCAACTACATAGGGAACCAGCCCAACAGGGGCACCAGAAAAATTACTTCACAATAATGGTTAATTATGATTAAATTGAATGAATTATATATGATCATTTCGGTATGAATGTACAAGATTTTGATTTGGAATGATGGCAAAACTAGTGTTTACTAGTCTTATTTGCTTTGAAGATTTTGGGGTGAAAGACCATACTTTTTCGAGATTTTAGGGCCCCGGAAGGTCTTAATCTGACAATGTTCATAATCAATACTATTAAAGACATTTTATGAAATAATACAATTAAATTTCTTTATTTATATTTATTTTCCCCGTCACAATCACAAGTATAGATAAATGTTCCGTTTTCATAAACCAAACTTTCCTCATTTTTCAAACTGATAGGTCATGATTTTTATAACTTGATAACAGTTCACGTCATTTAAGAAAAAGATTCCATTAGTTTTGGTTTTTGAAAGAAAGTTGCCACAGATGCTACACATTTTTTAATGCATGGACGATGATCATGCAAAGATTTATTACTGCAAATAAATCACTAACATGAATAGTGACATATTTTTCAAACGGATGTGTTGGTTTTAGATGGCGCATGCTAGCCAAGACTATTTGTGTTACTAAGGTAGTTAACGAGTTACGTAAGACCAAGTAATAATATAATCGCTTATAGCCGAGGATAATTTGGACGGTTAATGTATACGTATCCGTCTGGTCGCCATCTGGCTTGGAGGTGAATAATTGATGGTATAAGTGCGGACCAGTACCGGACGAAGGCTAGCAGGATATTCGATCAGCCTGGGGCGGCCTATAGCCTTACTGAACGCCTACCAATGTCACCGGTCAAAGTTTGGCGTAGAGTAGTTTCTGGTAGACAAAGAATACTTTTCCGGGAATTATGAATTTATTGACCGGTAATTATGGGTTTAACGTTGGTACCGGTACTTTGGTGTCTATCTCACGTGACTGTTTTGTTTCAAGGACAATACATTACTGATATTTTGTGTAGCCTAAAACAGTTATTTGTGTTGACGTATTTCAGGTTGTGGATGCCAGGACAGGGCCTGGGAAGTCCGCGATGAAAAACAAGAACAAACCAAGCACTTCGATAGAGAACAATAAGTCCTCCGGCAAACCTAAGGGCAAAGTAAACTCCAAACCCAGTCGCAGTGTTACACCAGAGGAACTCTCAGGTATTGCACCCATATAATGTAAATAAAATACTCGTATAGTAGACCGTTATGTTCTGATGTCATGCATGCGGAGTTTAAAAAGATCAAATCTATAAGCGATTCATGTTGTCACCCATGTCCAATTTAAAATTATCAAAACTATAGCAGAAGGGACCTATACATATATTATCATTGATGTAAGAGTTAATAAAAGAAGGGACAAATACATATGAATGAAAAACAAATTTATATGCACACGAAATGGCACTAATCGATGGTTTCATCCGTACTAGCCACTCTCCCATTAAAGACGCAGCCCTTGGGTCATTGCATGGATGCTCTTGAACTCATCACCTTATAATTATATATACATTTGCTATGCCTGGAGAAAAGCAAATGCATACATGTGGCTGATGTTGACCTTAGTGCCCATCCCCTGGGTTGATACTTCCCTTACAAAAACGGCCTTAGCAAACGTGGGGCCCAATTTGGATCATTTTGGCAGTGAGCACGACATTTGGAAATGAAACTTTTTAAACAAGTCTTGTATAAAAAGGAACTTAAAAATTTCTATCGTCGTTTTAAAATGAACTTTTCTGTATATATATATATATATATATATATATATATATATATATATATATATATATATATATATATATATATATATATATATAATTAATAACGCACGTGGCCCATGTGAATGCGGGGCCCTATTGGGCCAAATATATATGTCGAACCGGCCTAAGGCCACTAATGATCCCTAGGGTTGTAAATAGGAGCACTATGCAGGTCTCTAATCTTGTGTTTGCTTACTGGGCATTTAAATCAGCCAAATTCAATTTGCAGCTGAAATGTGTCCACGTTTCCTTCTTAGGTACTGGGTCATACATTAAAAATTCTAGAGACACGCACATATAGTCATCAAACATGCATACATTTTCTGGGCATGAAAAAGACTAACGCAAAGTCTTTACCAAAAGAAGTCTCCCCAAGGTACTTATAGTTGGGATTTTAAGATAGAGAGGGTAAGTGAATGGATATCTATTATGCGAACAAGATTCTTGTTCTGTGACTTGTATTTGTAAAATGAAAAACAACTGAGATATTTAGAACAAATCGCAGTCGTGATAATGAACTTTTAGGTACATGTGTGCATTTGTTTGTAGCTGTCTGTTATTTTATGTCCCTTTTATTATCAATAAATATAGTTCTTTGATGCAGGTTTTGGCAGCCTAGTTAGATATGATATCAAGAAATATGGTTTCTTGTTACAATTTTTGACTGCTGATGCGAACATAACCTTGTCTCAAAAATATAGGGATTTGTTTTGGTTTCAGGTTCAACAAAGTCTGACAAACGTAGTCGCAGCTCAAAAAATATATCTGACAGTGATGACTCTGATATGGAAGATGGCAAAATTAAATACAAAAAAATTTGTGCCAAAAAGAGGAAAGCTCGTGACTCACAATTCGACTCAGGTTTTCGATCCTCCTACTGGAAAAAGTAAGTAAATTGACTCTTTTTCTCAATTTTCTTGCCATATATATTTTCATATATTACCTTACAAAAGATTTAAAGTCTAATGTTGTGTTGAAAATAAGTTTGATTTCATTATTCAATAATCAGTTCAGTAGCCCTGCTTGTTTGTTACCTGATTATAAGGCATTACAAATTGAGTATGATATAACATATTATACAACTAGGCACAATGTCCTGACTGCCTCTTATAAAATAATTACAAGTTTGCATTGCTAAATGTGCAGATTGTGAAACATGATTTAATGTAAAAACACGAAAGAAGAAAATCATAGGTGCTATAGGTGATTGTTGGGTCTGACTTAAAATTGATATATAAGTGTTTTGAAAATAGTATATATGCCTGCAGTCTGGAGCGTTTTAAGTTTTTTTAAGTGCCGCCAAGTCTCTTATCTGATTCACAACCTTGAACATTTTCAATATCCTTGTACTGAAAATGAAAATATTTGAGGAAGGATGCCCAGTGTGTAAAATTTAACCACATGCATTGGGATTTGAGACAGGACACTAACTTTGGCAACAGTGTGGAAGAAATATTTTGCTTGTTTGCTATATATTTTTGATTAAACAACGTCTTTCTCATAGCTGAACTGTAGTGCAGAATAATTTTCACGTGTATGAAAAAGAAGTTTAATTTGTTATCCATTGTTCTAGTGAAACATGCTATTTTTGCCACAAAGTGTTTTACCGTTGGTCACCATGTTGAGTGTGCATTAGTCGATGCTACTAAACCAGTCTAAAATCATGGATTTTTAGTTGTAATGTGAAATCTGATTGATTTGGCATCAGTTAAATTTGGTAACACAAAAATCCTCCACAGTTTAAGTTCTGAATGCTTTGATTTTGTATAGTTTTAAAATCTATCCAAGTTATTTCCTTGTCCATAAATAATTCACAGGGGTTATTTCATTTTTAAGACTGACAATTCTGTTTAAGAAAATTTCAATAGAAAGTGTTGCTGATGAATGAGTTTTCATCAAGCTTTCCACTTTATGGAGGGCTTCCAGAAAAATAAGTTGTCATGAAGCTGACCAATTTATGGAGGGCTTCCTGAACAATAGTTGTCATGAAGCTGACCACTTTATGGAGGACTTCCTGAACAATAAGTTGTCATGAAGCTGACCACTTTATGGAGGACTTCCTGAACAATAAGTTGTCATGTAGCTGACCACTTTATGGAGGACTTCCTGACCAATAAGTTGTCATGAAGCTGACCACTTTATGGAGGACTTCCTGAACAAAACAAAAAGCATGAACCTAAGTCTTTTTCAGTTAAAATTAGGAAAAGCGTGCATGACATTTTAATATATCTTATCTTCTATATTTCCTGCCAAGGTCTGTCATATTGCAATAACACTAATGCCCATATTGCAATAACACTATTGCCCTATTGTCTTGCTGATCAAAAGGGGCTGCATGATGGGGAAGTTGAATGACATTACTAAGATGCATATAATTAATTTTGCATAACGGAACTTTTTTTTGTAAAGGAATTCAAAATCTTTTGGCATTTGACCAATAATCTTTGTAGGCAAAGCAGCAAATATGTACATATTATTAAAACTAAAAAATGAATAAAAATCACTTCCTTGAAAAAAATACACTTTGTTTGACCAAATTCGACAGAAATCAACTTATTATGAAAAACGTTTGATTTTATACAAATAATGATGACTCAAAATTCAATATGGCTGCCACTACTAAAATAAGATAACATGTTGGAAATTTTAACAAAAAAACACAATAGGTTTATGCTCTTTCAAATTTACATAAATGATGTATCCCACAATGGTAGAAACAAAGTTTGTCAGAGTATTTTTTTACTTTTGATTAAATTTAACAAACAAAAGAAATTTTAAACAAATTATACCCAAGTTCCATGAAATATGGACAAAATGTTAAAAAAATAAAGTCCGATGCAGTGGTATTATCACTATATTAGCTGACATCAGTTTTTCCCATTGTCCATACACAGTATTTGGCTGATACTGCATTTAATTTCAATTATATTTGAAATCATGGGTAATGGGTATTTGTTGCCTGCCTGTGATCCGATATTATGACAGCCATCTGATGGTTACACCATTCTGTTATGACTATTGTCAACATCAATTGTCATTTAAGGTGCTGAAATTTCATTTGAACACGAAATATGACACATGTTCTGTGCAACTAGACATATTTCTTTTGGGATGATTATGTTTGACAGCACATTTGATATAATTTTTCTAAGTAGAGGGTAAGTCAAGACCTGGAAAAGGAAATTTACTTTCGTTACCCCGGGGAGGGGGTAACGAAAGTAAATTTCTTTAGAAAATGTGCTTCTGAATGGGCATACTCATAACCTCAGATTGCTAGTGAACAAACCACCATTATATCAGGACTTCCTTTGGAGTTTTAAAGTGGTAATACATTTCTTCTTAGCTACACACACCCAGAAAAGATTAGAGTATACTAATATTTGCAGACACATAGGTATATACTGTATCAGGTTTGATGCTAAACTCATGCAATATTCTGGTAAATAAACACGTGCTTAGGTATATCAGGTTTTTATGCTGAGTTCATACAGTATACTGGTAAATAAAAACTTCATGCATAGGTAAATTGTTTTATGCTGAGTACTTAAAGTATACACATAAATAAATCAGGCATGTTTATCAGGTTTTATGCTGAGTACATACGCTGTACTGGTAAATAGACACATTGTGCATTCGTATATCAGGTTTTATGCTGAATAATTGATCGTAATTCAAACCAATATAATTTCTGTTTACAGAACTAAAGTGTGCTGCGGTATTATCTTCGTAGGAAAGTATGGCGAAGTAATGGTGGATACTCGTTTCTTCAAACCCTGCAAACCTAGTCACATGATGCTAAGTCAAGGAAAGGCAAATCACACACAGCCACCAGAGGTTACTGACAGTAATCCCAGCAGTAGCAGTATTCCAAGCAGTACTGACAGTAATCCCAGCAGTAGCAGTATTCCAAGCAGTAGCAGTATTCCAAGCAGTAGCAGTATTCCAAGCAGTAGCAGTATTCCAAGCAGTAGCAGTGTTTCCAGCAGTAGCAGTATTCCCAGCAGTAGCAGTATTCCAAGCAGTAGCAGTATTCCAAGCAGTAGCAGTATTCCAAGCAGTACTGACAGTAATCCCAGCAGTAGCAGTATTCCAAGTAGTAGCAGTATTCCAAGCAGTAGCAGTATTCCAAGCAGTAGCAGTATTTCCAGCAGTAGCAGTATTCCAACCAGTAGCAGTATTCCAAGCAGTAGCAAGGTCAGATCTGATGAGGCCGACACATTCAATGAGGGTATGCCAGATGTTTCATGTCCGAATACATCAGATCTCGAAAGAAAAACAGACATAGGCTTCAATGACCCCCAGAATGGGGATGCCAATCGCAATGAGTTCATGGAGTGCAGTTTCAGTGAAACTCGCAGTCCTACTTTACATTGTACCTAAAGTAGAATTTATAACAGCACAACTGTTGACAATTGCTCTGGTAATTGTAAATTGTCAGACTCATTATCTGTATTCATAAAATGAAAGTTGTATATCTTGTATGTCTCTTTTGTGCAATAAGTCATGTGACATAGTCATTAATTTGCGATATTTGCAAACCAGTATCAACATTTTGATCACGACCCATATACGACAATATTCTATGATATACACGAGCTATGTAGTTGTTTTCATAAATAAGCTGTACAATCTCTGCTGGCTCTTGTTGTCCGTTTATTCTCAACGAAACTTCACTTACCCCTAATTTATCAAATATCATATGACTAGATAATTGACGACTCACTCGATTTGCATCCTGTAACGCTATAAAGATATGACGTGGAGCTGAAACACCTTGTTTTGATGCTAAGTGCCATGTAAATGTGCCATTTACATTATCCTGCTTCGTATCAGTCGTTGTTGTTAGCCAACTTAGCAATGATTTTCCACCTGTGTCCATAAACGATAGTAATTCTTGCTCTATTGTAACTGCTGGTGTCAAGACGGGTATCCATAAAGTCAATTTATTTAAAATGACTTTACCATCATCAACACCATTAGCACGCCAAATTGCATCATTGTCATTTTCTTTTCGCACTAACACGACTGTATGCTTTGCTCCATAGATGACTTTTCTGACATTTCTACAGAATCCGAATATATGATGTAACGGAATTGCACATGAAAATCGTCGATGTTGTCCTTTTAATGCTCCTTTTCGTTGCAAATCCTAGATTGAAATTATCATTGACCCTTTTTAAAATGTCGAATTCAGCGCTGGCTGGTCTATCTTCACGGTCTAGATTAGCTGCGAGTTGTTGATCAGCTTCTGCAGTATTTACCGCAGTTCGTACTTTAACAAATTGATAATGGTCAGCATGATCAGAAGTATCCTTAGCAAACATCATAGACGGACCAGCCGACCTTGTATAATCATCAGAATATCTCGCAAGTCCGATTATTGTTGTTGCAATATCAACATCTTGTTCTATTGATTCAATTTCTTTTCCATCAATGATATATCTTGCACTGTTAAATAGCGCCATAATGCCATTATTGTCGAAACCAACTCGGATATTTTGGTCATTCCCATATGGCGTATCAGCTGCAACATTTGTTACAAGCTCTCCTTCTACTTCAATAAACGCCTCACACGGCAAAAAGTATCTACTTGTATCTTGAACTTGAAGTTCAACTCTCCCTCGTTGATTAGGCTCTCTTGCAGGATAGGCATAATACTGATATAGTTAATTTTAGAATCATCTTTATTCACCGGTGCCGCCATATCAAACGCTGGATCAGCAATTTTTTTAAATGCCATTTATACTAAAACGTATCGTTTTTCTAAATCATTTTCTTTTTCGATTTCCTCCAAGACCCGCTTCCCGCTATCATACTTGCAATATTACTACTATCTGGTGAAGTCATTGCTAATGATGCTAGTTTTTGTTCCACTGCGTTATTTATCACTTTACTGACATTTGCAGGCATCATTGTTGTTGAAGGTAGCGGTGGTGGTGGTTTTCGTCCGAATCTAGATTTCACCAATGACGTTATTCTATTCTTTGCGGTAGAAAAGGCCGTTCCTGCAAGATCTCCAACAGCGTTAATTCCCTTATTACGAATAACATCAATGGCTTTCATCGCTAATTGTTTAGCAATTGGTGCTACTTTTGGGGCTATTCTTGTGAATAAACCAGCCATGGTATTTCCAAGGCCGTCACCGTAGTATGCCTTATAAACGGGCAATCTTGAGTTCACTACATACACGTTTGTTGGTTTATTGTGATTATAGTGTACTATCATCTTATTTGAAATGACTTTGTAATTTCTAAATACAATTTTTCAATCACTAAATTCCCCCGGAATTCCGTCCATTAACTCATCCAAGAGTTCTCGATACGTATGAATATCAATTATCCCACCTTGGAATAATCGTCTGCAAATATCAAATGCTTCATTAGTTATTTCGACTGAGTTATTTCCAGCTCGCTTACCTCCCATAAGAACCTCAAGTCGTGATATATCATTAATGATATTACTAGGACACATATGAGAATCATGATGAGAACTTCCATAACCCTCTCCTGAAGTACTTTCTGTTTCGGAAACGTTTTGAAGTTCTGGAGCTGGTTCGGAAGGGTTTTGAATTTCTGGAGATTGTCGTTCGAAACCTTGACCTCGACCTCGACCTCGACCTCGACCTCGACCTCGACCTCGACCTCGACTTTGTTCTTTTCTTGTTGTTGTTCTTTTTGTTGTTGTTGTTGTTGTTCTAAACCATACGCATCAACTCCCATTTTAAAAGCTCTGTATTCCAATGTATCCTTTTTTAAATTGCCGGGTTGATTTTTTTATTAATTTTAAATAACCAATCCACCCATTGATCTCGTTTTATTGTGTTTTTTTTTTATACTTGTGTTTTAAAAATTCCCTCTGTTATAATAACTTTTTACAGCAAAGTCACCAAATGACGCATAGTCTTCATTTTTCAGCAATTGAATTTGTTTGATTTCTTCTATAGCTTCATCAGTGAATTTCTCGTTAAAAGGAACACTTTTTTTAGTGGAAACACTAGCATCTTCAACGGGGTTATCATCAATATCAATATTACCCATTTGTTGTATTTCTCGCTGAGTTTGTAACTCACCTGAAAGCTGTTTTATTCCCTCGTGAGTTTTTTTCAGTTTCTGTAGCAATCTTTCCTAATACATCAATAATAGGTACTGCTCCCTCTTTAGGGATGTCGCCGTATATAGCACGTTCTGTTGCAAGTTTCATATCTTTAGTGGCTTTAGTTACAGGGGCAAAAAGTTGTTCGCTTCCAATAGAAAAGTCAGTCTGCGCTTGCTGTCTAAGTTGTAGTTTATCTCGCACGTTATCTCGAATTGGTATAAACTTTTTCAGTAATGCTAACCTCTCACGGGCTAGTCTGGTAGTTAATGCTTCTGATGTCATTATTGGAAATGCTAACGATTTTTCAATTGTCGGTTTCACTTGCATCAATCAAACGTCTTATAGATTTCACTTTCAAAGCAATCTCTGACCGAACTTGGTACTGTTCCCCGAGTTTCTTTCTAATGGCTTCAACTATACTAAATAGCCGAATGAATAAATTAATATCATTGTTATACAAAGAAGCATTAACCGCTTTTTGGATTCTTTTTATCAGTGAATACATTTTAGGTAGAACATATCTTCCATGTTTCAATTGTATATCATTTTGTTCAAATTCATTCAAAAGTCTGTCTTCATTCAAAAATTCAGAAAGTACGATTCCTTGATTTCTTAAATTTGATATTTCTGTGATGATAGATGTAATATCTTGAAATTCCATTTATTATTATTACTAATGTATTTGTATCTTTAAAATATTTTTATATACAAAAAAAAACAAAACATATACAATGCCCGTCTCTTCCTCATTCGAGTTTCGAGGCAAGAAAGGGCACATACATTAAAGACTTATACAATACCCTAACCCCCCAATCGAGTTCAAGGGCGGGTTATATGGGTATTAGACGTGAAATCCAAGTGATTTCTTTACAAACATTGAACATATAACATAAAGCCTCATTTGGAACCTCTTTCGCGCCAAACGACGTCAAAGAGGCCCAGAGGGGGGACAGCACATTCTTGGAACTCGATTTTAGTGCCTTCGCATGAATATTAAGCCCAAGGGCGACAAACATAGATTTACAATGGAATAATAACAAATGCTATATTAGGAAATGATGTTGTGGGGGGATATATATATACAATGAATGATATTTACAATGCGATATATTTACAATACAATGAATGATTTACAATGGATTTACAATGAATGATATATACAATGATGAATATACAATTACAATGAATGAATATTTACAATGAATGAATATTTACAATGAAAGTATTTACAATGATTATAGGTTATATATACAATGCGATTATATAGGATGGTTATATATACAATGATTATGATAGGATGGTTATATGATAGGATGGTTATTATAGGATGGTATGATAGGGACAGTACAGGACGATACAAACATGAAACGACGGGGCGGACCTACACCCAATCTGCCAATCAAAAGCAACCCAAGAAATTAACCCTGGTTGCAGTTGAAAAAATTCAACCACACCATGTCAATGGCGTGGGATTTTTAATTGGAAAAGTGGGATTCTTTTTAAAGCCCCAAACTTATTACGGCTCATATTATATATAAGGTGAACTAATACTGCAGTGTCAATGTGTAGGTGTGTATTTTTTTCTAGCATTTCATAATGAATACTGTGTGTGTAGTATTTCAATGGAAGCTAAGTATTTAAATAAAACATTAAAACAAGAAATACAACTGTTAAATAATAGCAATTTTTTTTTATTAATTTCTATAATATTACGATTAAATAATCGTAATAATAATGGATTTACATGACAAGATAACTCCGTAATGGGGATCCCTGTCAATTCAGGACCTGCTATTTCTTGAATCGAGAATGATATTTTTCTGAATTTTATTACACATAGCCACACTAAAAAAAACTAAACTACATGTAGCGCATTTTACTATTTTGACCTCACATACAACTATTTTAATTTGTAATTTTAAAGTAATTTCATTTTCATACAAACGCTGTTAACGCCGTCTTTGTAATTGGGATTTTTAAAAAATATAATAATAGAACCCCCAGTGGTCTTGTCAAATAAATTGTCTACGCCCTGTTAGGTTTTTCCAACAAAACCCTAACTGCTGTTCTCAATACAGTCTTTAGAAACAAGAAACAATAACACAAAATCAAAATCCGTACATACCTGATTACGTATACCGAGTTAACCATTAAATACGTACATGAGATCACACACATCATTAATTCAATCCAATTTCACATGTATTCTCGGACGAATTACATATCCTATGGAATCAATATCGAAAGTAGGATAGTCACGTGACGATCATAGTAATGAGGGGAAATACGGAACAAAATAGCATAAATCACTATTAAGAGTTATCTTGTAAATAAGAAAACTTTATTCTATGTCCATTTTTCTTTGAGATAGCTGTTTGACAAATCCCTTCAGCAACTTTTCGTACTGAAGGCATACATATTCCAAAATATTTTCCCTCAGCATTCATTGAATGAAAAACTCTTTCTTCATTCGTCGTTGTATCAAATGACTGTACTGGTCTCTTTCCAACTGACTTACAAGTCCCTGTCTTTCCTTTTTTTATATTCTCTCTTTGAGAAATACACTGTAAATTGGAAATCGCGTTATTTTGAATATTAGAATCAATGTGATCAATAACACAGCCATCTTTAATCGGTCCCATATAACACTCAAAGACTGCCCTATGACAGAGATATCCCTTTCCTCCAGCAGTAAATTGCAAGTATCCCTGATTATTAACAAAACCAATTGTTTCTTTAGTCTACAGTGTCTAACAACACCATTACGAGATATTTCATAATTAACGAGTATTGGATGTGGTCTGAATTCTTGCTCCATTTATATATAATAATACTATTTGTCTAATTCATTATTTGCTTTAATTATAAATCTATTAATGTAGTCTTGAGGGGTTTTTTATGATTTTGTCTTTGACAGAGTCATGGTTAGGGTCAATGATGGCGTTTTTTATTCGTTTATCATAATAACGTTTCAATTCTCTAAACCGCTTACCCCCACAATTGATACATAATAATTGTGATTTTCCTCTCACACCCACCCCACAATTTATGCATGGGGACGGGCCTGTCGAATTATTTCTGACACTCTGTAAGTGATATCCACAGAATTCACCACCTTACACGATTTATTGCATGGGGTTACTGATCCGATCATAAGCCATTTGCAGTGATTCATTATATATAAACAAACTTTTCTATTTAAATACTTGTCTTATTTATATGAATGAAGAATTCAAGAGATTATCGGCAATCAAGCCTCGGAAAAATATTAAATTCAATCTTGATAGAACTCTCGAAGACGTACCAAAAGAGAGAATAACTAATAGAAGTCTGATTAGAAAAATACGAGATTGTGTTCATGAGTTTAAACAGGATGGTGCATCACACACCTGGTCAACATTTAGAATTGATGGTGTTGTTGATGCTAGAATGAATGATGAAACAGCAGCTATGATACTATCACAACTTGGCAATAAACGGTATTTTATCAGAGTGAAATTCATTATCAAATTAGAATCGGGCGAATATATTATAAGAGACAAATTTGTTCCAATTCTCAAAGATGGGACATCAGTCATTGTTAGCCGTTATTCCAGACCAGGGCTGTTAACTGGAATTGATAAACCATACTATGAAAAAGCGTATCCAGAAACAGCAGTCGTTTATGGGATGTATCCGTTAAATAACCCTGACATTGGAAAACTAGCACCAATGAAACAGTCAACGTCAGCGGAAAAGCCACTCAACTGTGTGGCACAAAGAGTCTTAGAACATTTTACAAATGCACTCCGTGGGAATAAATTAACCGATCTAAGACATAAAAAAATAGATGAATGGGAGCTAACAGTGAAAGAGAACGGAGCAACTATTTCCGATATAGCTAGATTGGAAAAGTCGTTGAGATTTCCGATAACCGTTTTAACGATAACTGGCGAAGTATTATACGAATCGAAATACAATAAAAACGGAGCTCCAATCAAAATTATTGATCATAACAAGCACGCATGGACATCCGCGGTTACAATATTCCCGCGAGACAGAACAGTGAAGTATATCCCAGAAGAATTCATCAAGGATGGTATTCTCACTGAGAAAGATTATTCGATGCTATTGCTAGTTTGTGTAAAAACGACCCTGTATCAGTATGGCTACTTCATAGTTTTGAAGATGAAGAATGTCAATTCAATCAATTTGTGAAACCTAACGGTGAATTATATCGTAGTGAAAGTCTACATAATAGGATGAAAAATCTAGCAATAAGTCTCAGTGAAAACGCTAGCGTTTTTAATGAAAAATCCGAAGATTACGAACAGTTACTTACAAATTGTTTTACAATTCCATCAGTTGCAGCTCATTTTGCAAGAAAGAAAAATAATTGGAAACCAACACGAAAAGAGTTTTTACAGGATGTTCAATCCAGCTGTTTGGAATATTATCATGGCGGTCTATGGAACGTTAAGTACAATCGTGAGAATATGATATCAGTTGATATCGTTGCCTGTTATCCAGGAAGTTTTCTAGGATATGGATTCGCTGGTGAGTATTTTAAACGGTTTGGACATCCCACACATGAAATGACTCGCGTTGCTATTAATGGACCACTGCCTGATTTTGATTTGACCGGTTTTGCTTGCGTAGTATCATTTGAATTCGCTGAAGGACTTCATCCGTGTTGTTATGTTTGGATTGGTAGACACATGGCTGAAAGGATGTGGTTACCAATAGTGTTATTGCGATATATGATTGATTGTAAAATGTTAGTTTCGTTGATTGTCAGCGAAGCGATTATCTCATATCGAAAACAAACCAATGTCTGGTTACCAGAACCAGAATGTCTTGATAGTATAATCGATAAGTCTAGAAAACATATTGATGCTGACGAGGAGTACATCATTGAATGGTCAAAAAAGATATTTAATCAACGAAATAATGAAGCAAAGGATCTCGGCCGAAGAATAATCGGTAAATTTACACAGGGTGGAAAAAAATTTAACTTTAAAAAACAATCCTCACGATTGATTATAGATGATGCCGAATACGACTTCGTTATTAAAGATGCAGTAGAGAAAATAGATACGCAAATTGTAAAACAGCCTTTTTGTCCAATAAAACAAAGTTAGGTAGAATTGTTACTTACAGTGATGGAGAAAGCTCTGCATATCTACATTTGAGAGCTTCTATGCTGGGTTATGCATCTATCAATTTATTTGCAATGATAAATAGATTTCCTAGTATAGCAGTCAGAGTTGCAATTGATTCAATGTATGTCGATAAAAAATATATCAAAGAGATAACTAAATTTACTAATAGCGAAGAGACTTGGGGAACATGGCGAATTAAACAAGAAATACAACGCGATTATTCTGAATCAGCAGACGTTGAGATTAAAAGCAGTTACCTGAAGAACGATAATTCTATCAGTGAAAAATCTATGTCTAAAGCACCACCGATATCAGATCCAATTTGTAGATATAAAACAGTTTATTTAAACGGTTGTGGTGGATCTGGAAAGACAACACGTGCGATAGAATTATATCGAGAGAGAACGTCCATGATTGTACTCACACACCAACCCATAGACTAGCGAGAGAGATCAAACAACGAAATGTTGAAGCTTGCACGTATCATAGTTTTTTTCGATACAAGGGCGATGCTTGGACTCCTGAGCGAATGGGTGAGAAATTTATTCCAGCGGTTATTATTTGGGATGAAGCATGTACTGTTTCAGAAGATGTATTAAAAATGTTTCTTGATTGGTTATTGCAAAATAATACAAAAATTATATTGTGCGGCGATCATGGTCAACCACCACCATTTGTTGGTAGAAGTCCACATAATTGGTTAAAAGGATTTGTTGATTATTACGAAGAAATTGATACTGACTATAGAGCACTCGATGAGCAGTTACGTGAGTTTAAAAAACTAATTAGATTACAACCCGATAGAATTCAATGTGAAGTAGCGCGTGAAATAATTTCTGAAACACCTTTGAATGATTTTTGGGAAACATGGAAACCAAATGATTTTGTAGTAGCAAGTAGAAAGATAGTCAGAGACGCACTTCAGAAAAAGTTGTTTGAGCTACACAAGAAAAAATTCCCAACGTTTCCGTGCCGTTGTGTTATAGACCATTGGATACACGAAAGCAGAATATTGAAGTTGAAATTCCAGGCCAGACGGAGAAACAGATTCTAGTGTTAAATGATATTGTGCTAGTTGATATCAATACTGTAGAAGATGCATTATGCGCTGATAAATCACCATGGACGCTTGGTTATGTAACAACAATACACTCGTCACAAGGATTGACCATCACGGATACAATTGTTTGGATAGTTGATAATCGCATTGAATGGTCAAATTTAGTCTATCTCGCAGTGTCCAGAGTACGACGAATAAATCAACTACGAAGGATTGTTTTCGATGATGATTTTAATGCAAACGATGATAACACTGATATTAGCATCATTAATAAAAAACTCTCTGGCTACAAACAGCAGGACAAAAAAAAACAACGAGAATTTGATATTGATGCTGAAGTAATAATCGCATTAAAAGAACAACAGAATAATCACTGCGCCAGTTGCAATGTATAATGCACTGGCAGTATTCGGATAAAGACCCTCGACAATTCACCGTAGACAGAAAAAATAACAGTCTTGGTCATGTCAGAAACAATGTGATGTTGACCTGTCTTGAGTGTAATAGACGTAACGGAGCTAGTTAAGACCATGTGGCGGTAATTGAGTATCGTCCGGAATGACTTGTAGTTGTTCGCGTGTAAAACCACGCTGAGGTGCAGTTGAATCCAATCTGTAGATTGGAGGTCTACCAGTTGATCGCGTTATAGTTGAAATTTTATGCGTAGTAACACTCCATATAGGATCAGTAGCTCTTCTTTTACCGCCTTCAAGCTCTCCTGGTTCGTATGAAAATATCTCACAGTAACATCACCGAGAAGTGGCTGAGTGCTAACCCGCTGCGGTTGTTCGGGAATATATTCTTTTTTTATTGCAATATTTGGTTTCATATTAATAGTTCGAGTAATCTCGTTATTTAACGCTGCAACTACACTCGGTAACCTTTGGACCCATTCACGAGATCGTTTTTCTTGGATGAATTCTTTTGCATATTGATATCCAAATAACCGTTCTGCAAGAGTTCGATTAAATCGTTCTACAATTGCCTGATCACGATGTAACGCAGTATGTCCCCGTCGTATTGTAACACTATGAGTTTTCATTGTTGATAGAACAGCACCTTGAAACTCTTTGCCAGGATCAACTTGTAATAGATTTGGCCATCTTAGAGGACCTCGTCGATAAATCCTTTCAAATGCAGAAGCGACTTCAGAAGCTGACTTTGTTTTCAATGGTTCTGCTTGTTTAAATCGACTCGCAATATCAACTACAGTTAGCGCGTATTTGTAACCATGGTCATGTGGTAAAAACAATAAATCAGCCTGATGAACTTCATTGGGTACGGTAACATCAAAATGAGAATAATTAATTTGTTTAGGCGGTGGTAGATAAATTTGCCATATAGCTTGTTTGGATAACCAATCTTTTGCAGTGGATTTTTTCACTTTTGCAGCGTTAGCGAGTTTACTGATTGCTGCTTTACCCCTCCAGTATCCTTTCGGAGAATAATAAATAGATTCCATACTATAAAAACACTGGTGTTTTCAATTACCAGCACCTAACACTAATTTGCCTTTCATAGCTGATTTGACCAACCATGAAGCCAATTTTTCTTTGAAGGATTTATCGGGAATAGCATTTAAGGCATGAATTAATTTTACATCCGCGATATGTCTTTGTTGCAAATTATTGCTTTTATATGCAACATCATGAGCATGACATGCCTTATCAATAGCATTTATCGGATACTCACCAGCCGGGGCTGATTTTGATCATCAAGTCTGATATCTAATCTCGTTCCGGGACCACAGTAGCTATATCCTGGAAGGTGTTTTTCTCCGGGGTATTTTGCCCATGGGGTTCCGGGGAGTTTTCCAAGTTTTGCGGCAATATCACCTCCGAGTTGCTTTTTTTTAAAAATCTAAATTTTTTTTATACCACATGTTACACACTTACCAGTAAGCGCTAGTCTATTGTTTTTAGTTGTAATGGTTGTCTGATCGGTTGTATCAGTACGCTGTTTACACTTAACACAATATAGATCCATAATTTATATATAGCGTTATGAATATAATTGATTTTTCAGCGACTAAAAGAAGAGAACCGGTAAAACACCACGCAGCGCTTCCGAATTCTGTCCGTGCCATTATAATCGGACCATCTGGATCAGGCAAAACACAATTACTGCTTAATTTGATAATGCGATTTATGAAGTGGGATAAATTATATTTAGTTGCCCCATCCGTAGATGATCAACGGTGCTATGAAGTGCTAAAAGATTATAATGAAAAAGCATCAGAATTAAAGGTGAAAGTGTAATCGACTTTATTACTGATATTGATGATGCACCATCAGTAGAAGATCTCGATGGAGACATAAACAATCTTGTAGTGTACGATGATGTAATGTTAGATAATCAAAAGAACCCTGCTAGAATATTTTCCCGAGGTAGGCATAAAAACACTGACGTGATATATGTCACTCAACGATATACTCAAATTCCAAAAGTGATTCGCGATAACTGCAATATTCTTGCTGTATTCAATGGCGTTGATACACATACGCTACGAAATATTTGGCAGACATGGTGTTCCGATATGGACTTCAATGGATTTAAAAATTACTTTAGTCATGCTCAGTCTGTCCCATATGGATTTATAACAATAAATTTACACGACCCTCGGTCACGATATCGTATTGGACTTGATCAAATATTTGGTTAAATAATTTGTATTAATCAGCAGCAGAGAGGGTGAAATGACAACATATTTGCGACCGTAGATGGCAGCAATTTGAGTGTGGTTATGACAATGTATTTGCGACAAAATCGCTAAGATGGGGTCTTTATTTTTTTTTTGGTTGAAATATGAGATTTCGTAGGAAGGTTCCATTGGCATTCTGAGGCTTTAATCGATTCTGTCGCAAAAATTTGTAGACGTAGATGGCAGCAATTTGAGTGTGGTTATGACAATGTATTCACGACAAAATCGATTAAAGCCTCAGAATGCCAAATGGGACCTTTAATTTTTTTTTGGTTAAAATATGAGATTTCGTAGGAAGGCTCCATTGGCATTCTGAGGCTTTAATCGATTTTGTCGCAAATATATTGTTGTAGGATTCACCCTCTCTGCTGCTAAGAATAATATTTTACGAAATTAAAATTTACTCTTTTTTGTCCTGTAAATTATATAATGTTCAAAACAACTATTTTTATTTAAATAATACATAGTTGTGATGGCTAACTAGATATTGATTATGCTCAAGTTGTTACTTTACTAAGTCCAAAGAAGCACTATATAATGTTTAATAAAATTTTTTCTACATTATATTATCTAACCAATTTTAATTTAAAATATAAAGAATCATCCAAAGGATTTGGAATATGTATATTATCCAGATGGACGATATCATAGTCACAAACGTAGTAATGCATATCTCAACGCTTCAACTACTTCGGTTGAGTAGGTAATAATCCCTGTCGGGCAACTATTGACCTAAGTATTAACCGAATTAAACATCTTCATTATTACCACACCCTTATATTTTTGAAATATGGAATTTGTTGACCTAGTATTTAATTTATAATTCGGAAGACATCAATTATCATTTTTTAAAAATTGAGAAAAAATTGCTATGCTAAATTATAGTTTTCTATTAAATAAAAGAATTTAAGCAAGACTTTTTTACCAATACCGTAAATTTAATATGGCAGCTGTAGTCATTATCCCGCCCAAAGCTGATAGTGATTTGGTTTCCTTGTCAAAATCGTTGTAAATATGAGTGTTATTAGACAAGCTCCAATATTTTTGTAGGTCAGAACGTGTAACCATAGGACTAAATACACAACCCACGAATATTTATTGCATTACGTCACGCATCTCAATTTGCCATCACTGTAGTTTCTAAGGACTAACATATTATTACAGTGCTTTGTATGTAAACAATTTGTAAGTAAACTAACTTAAAATTCAAATATTTAAAAATATCAAAAAATTGAAACATATGATTAGCTGAATCAAAAACAAATTATTCATTAACTCTATCGAAACACATCGAAAGAAGTTTGTAAAACTGCTCGAAAACTTCAGATTGAATAGCTATTAAGTTTGCCAAGTTTCACTGAAATATTAGCCTTAGATAGTATGTTAATGCGTTATCAGTTTCTGTTAAGCTGACAATTTTATGACCATTCAAAAATAAAAAAAAAAATACGTGATTAAATGAATTTTATAAACTCCACTTTGAGACGGAGCCTTGAAGTATAAATAAAATGAAGACATTGAAAATCCATGAGTTGCCGAAAGTCATTGTTTACAAGCATTTTAATCAAACAAGATTTATTTAAATGGCTGAAAATGAACTGGTGCTGTAAGAGTATACTGTAGTCTACCATAACTATCAAATTCATTCATTTAATTACATATTGCAAGTTGCATTCTCATACATTATACTTTTTACACTACCATAATTCAATACCTGAGTAGAGGTGTTATTTTAAACCAAAAGTTATATATAAGCCAGAGATTCAATTGGAAAATAGTGCCATATTTTAATCTCCATGATAAATGACAAATTCAGTATATTTATAAAAAATAAATTTCAACGTAAAGGAACATTTATTTAATTAATGTTGTATAATAATATATAAATACATTTTCCATGTACATTGTATTTAGTTTGAGATATGTAATAGGCTGTTCTGAAGAAGAAAGATGAATAGTGCTATGTACATCAATAAAAATTTACGTCTCTGACTGACCCATCATATCAACTACAATGATTTGCTTGGGTTACGATCTCAATTTTCTAGTGAAAATATCAAAAAAAATACATTAGTACGTATTTGTAATTTGTATCTTGCGACAATAGACCTGAATTATTCAAACAAAATAGATCATTATTCATTTGTAACCTACTTTTACATTTTCCTTTATTTTAATGACCAGAAACTAGATAATTTTGCAAAAATCCAGTTTATTTATGTCTATGTACTACATATAGTTTCAATGAAACTTGGTAATCATCACAAACGTGAATTTTATTTCAAGCTTACTATCTGAACAAAAGTGACAGTTTTATTTATTATTTAGGTTCTGTATATCACATAATAAATAAATAGTCTGCAATAGCATATCTATGCATATCCGGTAGTAATTTAGAACCTAAAAATAAAAAAGTCTACCGATAACCTATGACCGTTTTAAACTTTGGCATTTTATAAAGATTTGGGTATATTCGCATTTGAAAGGTCATGATCAGTTTTTTTTTTAATTTTAAAACCATCTGTACAATGTTGATATATACGGAATCAAGAAGCTTTTGCCATAGAAGCAAAAATTGTTAAATTTATTTACGATTCGCAATCGTAGGTTGCATTCATTGAAACATTTTTAACACTACAAATCAAAATTTGTTAAAGATTCAAAGAATTTTATATATCACCCTTAGAATTTTGTACATACCTTGGAATAATAACCTAAATCGAATTGTACAGGATTGGGTTAATTTTTGTATTAATAATCACGACTAGCAAAACTTTTGTGTATTAAAGTAAACAATATTTAAGACATCTTTTTAAGTATTATTTTAAATCGTAATTTGGAAATATAATACACTTTTTAGTATTTGGTACCCATTAATGATTATATGACTGTTGTCAAATACATTAAAAAGCCAATTTTTGTGCAACCCTATTTCTTTGAAGCATTTTTTGGTTAGAAAAATGTAGCTCGTAGCCACATGTACAGTTTTGTATAGTATATCTATATGAATATTATTATACATAAATATTCATATTCCATATTGCCTGTTTAAAAATTAAATTTTAATTGTTAAAAAGATTTTTTAATTTAATTATTGGTTGTTTTATTTAAGCATTGAAGCTTGATAAATGGATGAATTGATATTTTTTGCCATTTGAGAATGTAATTAATTGCCTTATCAAATTTTGATAATTCAGTCAGGTCTTAGGTGCAATAAAGTTGACTATGATATATTCCATGACAAACAGATAATCGCTACCCTTACAGATCATCAACATTGACAATTTTAAAAAGTAATCGGTTGACCAAACGTGGGCATTTTGAAGCTAACCATTCGAAGTGACCTTGAAATAGCAATTTTTTAAATTTTCATTCCAATGATACAAATATACTGACCGCTATCTATAACCTATCGTGAAAGCTAATTATTATTTTAATACCATCAAATAAAAATAAATTAAAAAATTTTAATTGATATTCATTATTAAAATCCAAACTGACTATTTATCGTTATTCTAACTTAAATACTAAATATAACCTTAAATTTACAACATAAGTATAAAATAGTATTAAATAACAAACAAAAAACCCCTAGAAGTTTTTTCATTTCTATATCTCTTTGAATCTTTATAAAAATGTTTCGGTGTCCTAAAAATAATCTGTAATTATTTCAACAAATAAAAACCCAGTAACAAATTTAGTGATACAGTTCAAAATGAACCAATACAGCAATACCATTTTATCTGAATTAACAATGAGCAACATTTGTTAAACATATGTAATTATAAGGTACGATCATTTTTATATATTAAATTACTACATGTGCATATTTCTTAATTGCTATGTACTTAAATCAATCTAATATAATTTACTAATTGTAATATAATAATATATATATCATTATCCAAAATCTATTATAGATTAAATTCAATATTTTAATTATATACAATTATACATATTTACTCGTTTCATTATAACTTTCCATGAATTAGTAGAAATGATAAAAAATACAAATTTTTGCCAAACTAATCAGTAATTAACCATAGCATTTTTTCCTCATATCAATTAAAAAATCAATTGATTGCCAATTATATGAATCAATAATATATTATAGATAAATTCATAATGTCCATTATGACTACAAGATATTTTAATGTTATTGCATATTTCCATTTATTACCTACAGTACAACTAAAATCTCCATAACTTTGTAACAAGGACAATATTTTGTCTTGTTATAAGATTATTTTTATAATTGTTAGTTTAATTTATTGTCATTATATACTTAGTTAATATTAATGAAATCAAATAAATTCATAAGTCTTTATAATCGAATTGAATATTTTATGATCATTAAAACTCCATTAACAAATGTATTTTAATGCAAAAATTATTATAGTGCACCATATATATTTCCATTTTATGTAAGCAAAATAATCTCCATAATACACTATTGCATCATATAACTAAAAATTACATCATTTATAATTTAATTATTAATATTTAAGTTTCTAGAATATATAATAATCAACATTTGAAATTAAATTACATCAAGATTTTACATAACCTATAATTTTAGTACTATTGATCATTGACATTACAACATAAAATATTTCACATTAAACAATACATCAAGAAATGGCAAATGCAGCTACCATTATACAATTAAACTTTATCAACTTCATGTTGAACATTTTATAAAACATATGTAAAAATCAAATTGTTTTTTCAATTTTAAATGAATTCCAGCTAAAGCACAACCTATAATGTTCTATGACAAATTTATATATAATTTTTCCATCACAGCTACGAAATATACTATGATGTATTGTTATACGATTGTATTAAATAAGGAATAAAATCAATTTTATGGGCATGTAAATTGAAATTAGGTATTTTTAGATCAAGCTTCTTTTGTTTTAAAATTTATTACATACAAAACACAATTTCCTTATCATTTCCAATTAGATTTTTTAAAGTGAAACATTTTAAAGGATTTGTCAAATTTACATCATTAAATTGTTCACTGAAGGTAAATGGCCTTTTAGAGATGTTAAAAATTGATCTGAAATAATGCCAAATTTATATAACTACAATATGTATTTTAAAATATGAAATGTTATTTTAAAATCAGCAATAAGCGTATTATTTTGTGGGAGGTCAATATAAAAACAAAAACCGGGTTTAATGATTTACGTAATAGCTTGAAATTTATATCCTGTAAATATGATATAAAATGATTTTCGTAATAAAGGTTAGTTTACGATATTTGGTATTTTATTTTAAATGTATTGCTACATATTCCGTGATAATCTGCGTAAATAATACACTTTTTTAAATTCATTTATAACTGATAAGGATTAAATGGCAGACTAGTACAAAAATCAAAAAATGTATGTTTGTAAATTAACAAATATAGATTCAATAAAACAGTTTATTACTTGATAAGATACATATATATAAAAATATTGCATATTTGATCATAACTATTTTATTGCACGAACAAATGTTTTTTTAAAATCATTTTACTAGATAAATTAATAATCAAATTTTTTGACTTCTTTTATAATACCATAATTCATCAGAAATAATTTCATTGCATAATTATACAGTGCACTTAAAAATCTTTAATTTAAAAAAGAAAATGTGGAAAATGTTTGAATCATATGGAATGAAATTTTGTAGGACATTAAAAAATGTTTTCTAATGTGTATTAGAAGTTAATGAGCAAAACACATCTGAGGAGAGAAAAGCCAGTAATGTGATATAAACTTTAAAATGAGAATTTTGTTAATGATGTCATTTTCAGATGAGATTTTAGAGAGAAGATTAAAGAGAATTATAGAGGGATGGGATACCCTGAACATTTAAATAACACTAGGTACAATTGTATTCCAGTATCTTGACACTTTATTCCAACACGATCATGGCTACATTAACTAAGGTTATGGTTTCCAGACTTCCAGCTTTCTAAGCGGTAGCCTTTATCAGAAGCATTTAAATGAACTTTGTTTCCAGATTCATATGTGGTAATAAAAGTAAATTCACCTCTATACATTGACTCAGAATTAATTTATTCTAAATAAGCAAAATGTTTGGCATGTATAATAGCTTTATTTTGCATACTTGAAAATAATCATTTTGGTTTTAACTGATTGACATTCAATTAGCTAGTATAAGTAAGACTTTTTACAGCAATGGTCAAAATTTCAGTCCTAGTTTTTTTTTAAATTAGCAAAAGGTAACAAATGATCAAATGAATGACTGTTCATTGTGCTAACGCATAATATTTTAGTGAACTTCAAAGATTTTAATGCATTTCAGGATCATCCGCTCAAACATTTAAATTCATAGAAATAAATGTAACGTATTTTTCCAATTTACTTTTGAGAATAAAATATTCTCACAAACATGAATGTTAGATAAATTTAATTTTCAAATTCATCCATGAAACTTGAAAGTTTAATATCAATATTTATGTCGATTTCATTATTTATTTCCTGAATCTGCAGTTTAACAGTTTTGTTAACTTGATATACATTATTGTTTAAAGTAATGAATAGTTTTATTTTTTATTGAAATTTAGCGCATATCAAAAGTCAACGATCATTAGCATATATTGCAATTCGCGAATTTCCACTGAAAAATGTGTTTATATTAAAAATCAAAAGTAAACAAAATGCCGTGATTGGTCAATTATCGTATTCATCGTTATATATTACTGTAATAAATCAGTATTTCAAAGTTACACGATCTGACAGTTGAAAATTTGATGATGCTAAATCAAATGAAAAAGTTAAATTCAACATCAATTGGCTAACGTTGAATTTATGAAAACATGTTATTTCAATTTCAAAACTGGCTTGAGTATTAAATGGAAATCTTGTTATCTAGCTTCAGTTACGATTAAATGTTTATATAAAATATTGTTAGTCTTAATGAATAAATTTTAGAGGACAATTTAGGATTAACATTTAAATATGAAATCCCTCAGACATGATAACTATGCAAGCATATATAATCATTCAGTTAGAAATAAATGTTTTTAAAATTAACTTTTATAAATTCAATTGATTTACGTTATAAACAAATGGTAATTACATGGATATCTTCATTAACCCATAATAGCTTTTGATATAAATTGTAAATGAATGAATACTAGCAGTATATAAATTTATAGTCAACAAACTCCAATATCATAGAATTTCATACTGATATCAAAAAAATCATCTTAAAATCGTTGAGATACATTCATTTTGACATTAATTTGTATACAATTTTTTCTTTGCATTGTTGTATAATAAAAATTTGTATTTATATATAAAGACTAAAGCACAATGTAAAAAAACGTAACATTATTATTGATAATAAATTGTACGCTGTTTATGCACACATACATACTTATATTACCCAAGTCATGGACATAGATATTTACTATTAGTACTTGTAATAAAACAATTCATCTGTTAGAAACATATTTTTTAGGCAGCAGCAGAGAGGGTGAACCCTACAACAATATATTTGCGACAAAATCGATTAAAGCCTCAGAATGCCAATGGAGCCTTCCTACGAAATCTCATATTTTAACCAAAAAAAAATTAAAGGTCCCATTTTGTCGCAAATACATTGTCATAACCACACTCAAATTGCTGCCATCTACGTCTACAAATTTTTGCGACAGAATCGATTAAAGCCTCAGAATGCCAATGGAACCTTCCTACGAAATCTCATATTTCAACCAAAAAAAAAAATTAAAGACCCCATCTTAGCGATTTTGTCGCAAATACATTGTCATAACCACACTCAAATTGCTGCCATCTACGGTCGCAAATATGTTGTCATTTCACCCTCTCTGCTGCTGATTAATACAAATTATTTAACCAAATATTTGATCAAGTCCAATACGATATCGTGACCGAGGGTCGTGTAAATTTATTGTTATAAATCCATATGGGACAGACTGAGCATGACTAAAGTAATTTTTAAATCCATTGAAGTCCATATCGGAACACCATGTCTGCCAAATATTTCGTAGCGTATGTGTATCAACGCCATTGAATACAGCAAGAATATTGCAGTTATCGCGAATCACTTTTGGAATTTGAGTATATCGTTGAGTGACATATATCACGTCAGTGTTTTTTTATGCCTACCTCGGGAAAATATTCTAGCAGGGTTCTTTTGATTATCTAACATTACATCATCGTACACTACAAGATTGTTTATGTCTCCATCGAGATCTTCTACTGATGGTGCATCATCAATATCAGTAATAAAGTCGATTACACTTTCACCTTTAATTTCTGATGCTTTTTCATTATAATCTTTTAGCACTTCATAGCACCGTTGATCATCTACGGATGGGGCAACTAAATATAATTTATCCCACTTCATAAATCGCATTATCAAATTAAGCAGTAATTGTGTTTTGCCTGATCCAGATGGTCCGATTATAATGGCACGGACAGAATTCGGAAGCGCTGCGTGGTGTTTTACCGGTTCTCTTCTTTTAGTCGCTGAAAAATCAATTATATTCATAACGCTATATATAAATTATGGATCTATATTGTGTTAAGTGTAAACAGCGTACTGATACAACCGATCAGACAACCATTACAACTAAAAACAATAGACTAGCGCTTACTGGTAAAGTGTGTAACATGTGGTACAAAAAAATTTAGATTTTTAAAAAAAAGCAACTCGGAGGTGATATTGCCGCAAAACTTGGAAAACTCCCCGGAACCCCATGGGCAAAATACCCCGGAGAAAAACACCTTCCAGGATATAGCTACTGTGGTCCCGGAACGAGATTAGATATCAGACTTGATGATCAAAATCAGCCCCGGCCTGGTGAGTATCCGATAAATGCTATTGATAAGGCATGTCATGCTCATGATGTTGCATATAAAAGCAATAATTTGCAACAAAGACATATCGCGGATGTAAAATTAATTCATGCCTTAAATGCTATTCCCGATAAATCCTTCAAAGAAAAATTGGCTTCATGGTTGGTCAAATCAGCTATGAAAGGCAAATTAGTGTTAGGTGCTGGTAATTGAAAACACCAGTGTTTTTATAGTATGGAATCTATTTATTATTCTCCGAAAGGATACTGGAGGGGTAAAGCAGCAATCAGTAAACTCGCTAACGCTGCAAAAGTGAAAAAATCCACTGCAAAAGATTGGTTATCCAAACAAGCTATATGGCAAATTTATCTACCACCGCCTAAACAAATTAATTATTCTCATTTTGATGTTACCGTACCCAATGAAGTTCATCAGGCTGATTTATTGTTTTTACCACATGACCATGGTTACAAATACGCGCTAACTGTAGTTGATATTGCGAGTCGATTTAAACAAGCAGAACCATTGAAAACAAAGTCAGCTTCTGAAGTCGCTTCTGCATTTGAAAGGATTTATCGACGAGGTCCTCTAAGATGGCCAAATCTATTACAAGTTGATCCTGGCAAAGAGTTTCAAGGTGCTGTTCTATCAACAATGAAAACTCATAGTGTTACAATACGACGGGGACATACTGCGTTACATCGTGATCAGGCAATTGTAGAACGATTTAATCGAACTCTTGCAGAACGGTTATTTGGATATCAATATGCAAAAGAATTCATCCAAGAAAAACGATCTCGTGAATGGGTCCAAAGGTTACCGAGTGTAGTTGCAGCGTTAAATAACGAGATTACTCGAACTATTAATATGAAACCAAATATTGCAATAAAAAAAGAATATATTCCCGAACAACCGCAGCGGGTTAGCACTCAGCCACTTCTCGGTGATGTTACTGTGAGATATTTATACGAACCAGGAGAGCTTGAAGGCGGTAAAAGAAGAGCTACTGATCCTATATGGAGTGTTACTACGCATAAAATTTCAACTATAACGCGATCAACTGGTAGACCTCCAATCTACAGATTGGATTCAACTGCACCTCAGCGTGGTTTTACACGCGAACAACTACAAGTCATTCCGGACGATACTCAATTACCGCCACATGGTCTTAACTAGCTCCGTTACGTCTATTACACTCAAGACAGGTCAACATCACATTGTTTCTGACATGACCAAGACTGTTATTTTTTCTGTCTACGGTGAATTGTCGAGGGTCTTTATCCGAATACTGCAGTGGATTTTACAATTGCAACTGGCGCAGTGATTATTCTGTTGTTCTTTTAATGCGATTATTACTTCAGCATCAATATCAAATTCTCGTTGTTTTTTTTTTTTGTCCTGCTGTTTGTAGCCAGAGAGTTTTTTATTAATGATGCTAATATCAGTGTTATCATCGTTTGCATTAAAATCATCATCGAAAACAATCCTTCGTAGTTGATTTATTCGTCGTACTCTGGACACTGCGAGATAGACTAAATTTGACCATTCAATGCGATTATCAACTATCCAAACAATTGTATCCGTGATGGTCAATCCTTGTGACGAGTGTATTGTTGTTACATAACCAAGCGTCCATGGTGATTTATCAGCGCATAATGCATCTTCTACAGTATTGATATCAACTAGCACAATATCATTTAACACTAGAATCTGTTTCTCCGTCTGGCCTGGAATTTCAACTTCAATATTCTGCTTTCGTGTATCCAATGGTCTATAACACAACGGCACTGGAAACGTTGGGAATTTTTTCTTGTGTAGCTCAAACAACTTTTTCTGAAGTGCGTCTCTGACTATCTTTCTACTTGCTACTACAAAATCATTTGGTTTCCATGTTTCCCAAAAATCATTCAAAGGTGTTTCAGAAATTATTTCACGCGCTACTTCACATTGAATTCTATCGGGTTGTAATCTAATTAGTTTTTTAAACTCACGTAACTGCTCATCGAGTGCTCTATAGTCAGTATCAATTTCTTCGTAATAATCAACAAATCCTTTTAACCAATTATGTGGACTTCTACCAACAAATGGTGGTGGTTGACCATGATCGCCGCACAATATAATTTTTGTATTATTTTGCAATAACCAATCAAGAAACATTTTTAATACATCTTCTGAAACAGTACATGCTTCATCCCAAATAATAACCGCTGGAATAAATTTCTCACCCATTCGCTCAGGAGTCCAAGCATCGCCCTTGTATCGAAAAAAACTATGATACGTGCAAGCTTCAACATTTCGTTGTTTGATCTCTCTCGCTAGTCTATGGGTTGGTGTGAGTACAATCATGGACGTTCTCTCTCGATATAATTCTATCGCACGTGTTGTCTTTCCAGATCCACCACAACCGTTTAAATAAACTGTTTTATATCTACAAATTGGATTCTGATATCGGTGGTGCTTTAGACATAGATTTTTCACTGATAGAATTATCGTTCTTCAGGTAACTGCTTTTAATCTCAACGTCTGCTGATTCAGAATAATCGCGTTGTATTTCTTGTTTAATTCGCCATGTTCCCCAAGTCTCTTCGCTATTAGTAAATTTAGTTATCTCTTTGATATATTTTTTATCGACATACATTGAATCAATTGCAACTCTGACTGCTATACTAGGAAATCTATTTATCATTGCAAATAAATTGATAGATGCATAACCCAGCATAGAAGCTCTCAAATGTAGATATGCAGAGCTTTCTCCATCACTGTAAGTAACAATTCTACCTAACTTTGTTTTATTGGACAAAAAGGCTGTTTTACAATTTGCGTATCTATTTTTCTCTACTGCATCTTTAATAACGAAGTCGTATTCGGCATCATCTATAATCAATCGTGAGGATTGTTTTTTAAAGTTAAATTTTTTTCCACCCTGTGTAAATTTACCGATTATTCTTCGGCCGAGATCCTTTGCTTCATTATTTCGTTGATTAAATATCTTTTTTGACCATTCAATGATGTACTCCTCGTCAGCATCAATATGTTTTCTAGACTTATCGATTTATACTATCAGACATTCTGGTTCTGGTAACCAGACATTGGTTTGTTTTCGATATGAGATAATCGCTTCGCTGACAATCAACGAAACTAACATTTTACAATCAATCATATATCGCAATAACACTATTGGTAACCACATCCTTTCAGCCATGTGTCTACCAATCCAAACATAACAACACGGATGAAGTCCTTCAGCGAATTCAAATGATACTACGCAAGCAAAACCGGTCAAATCAAAATCAGGCAGTGGTCCATTAATAGCAACGCGAGTCATTTCATGTGTGGGATGTCCAAACCGTTTAAAATACTCACCAGCGAATCCATATCCTAGAAAACTTCCTGGATAACAGGCAACGATATCAACTGATATCATACTTCTCACGATTGTATTTAACGTTCCATAGACCGCCATGATAATATTCCAAACAGCTGGATTGAACATCCTGTAAAAACTCTTTTCGTGTGGTTTCCAATTATTTTTCTTTCTTGCAAAATGAGCTGCAACTGATGGAATTGTAAAACAATTTGTAAGTAACTGTTCGTAATCTTCGGATTTTTCATTAAAAACGCTAGCGTTTTCACTGAGACTTATTGCTAGATTTTTCATCCTATTATGTAGACTTTCACTACGATATAATTCACCGTTAGGTTTCACAAATTGATTGAATTGACATTCTTCATCTTCAAAACTATGAAGTAGCCATACTGATACAGGGTCGTTTTTACACAAACTAGCAATAGCATCGAATAATCTTTCTTCAGTGAGAATACCATCCTTGGTGAATTCTTCTGGGATATACTTCACTGTTCTGTCTCGCGGGAATATTGTAACCGCGGATGTCCATGCGTGCTTGTTATGATCAATAATTTTGATTGGAGCTCCCGTTTTTATTGTATTTGATTCGTATAATACTTCGCCAGTTATCGTTAAAACGGTTATCGGAAATCTCAACGACTTTTCCAATCTAGCTATATCGGAAATAGTTGCTCCGTTCTCTTTCACTGTTAGCTCCCATTGATCTATTTTTTTATGTCTTAGATCGGTTAATTTATTCCCACGGAGTGCATTTGTAAAGTGTTCTAAGACTCTTTGTGCCACACAGTTGAGTGGCTTTTCCGCTGACGTTGACTGTTTCATTGGTGCTAGTTTTCCAATGTCAGGGTTATTTAACGGATACATCCCATAAACGACTGCTGTTTCTGGATACGCTTTTTCATAGTATGGTTTATCAATTCCAGTTAACAGCCCTGGTCTGGAAATAACGGCTAACAATGACTGTTGTCCCATCTTTGAGAATTGGAACAAATTTGTCTCTTATAATATATTCGCCCGATTCTAATTTGATAATGAATTTCACTCTGATAAAATACCGTTTATTGCCAAGTTGTGATAGTATCATAGCTGCTGTTTCATCATTCATTCTAGCATCAACAACACCATCAATTCTAAATGTTGACCAGGTGTGTGATGCGCCGTCCTGTTTAAACTCATGAACACAATCTCGTATTTTTCTAATCAGACTTCTATTATTTATTCTCTCTTTTGGTACGTCTTCGAGAGTTCTATCAAGATTGAATTTAATATTTTTCCAAGGCTTGATTGCCGATAATCTCTTGAATTCTTCATTCATATAAATAAGACAAGTATTTCTAAATAGAAAAGTTTGTTTATATATAATGAATCACTGCAAATGGCTTATGATCGGATCAGTAACCCCATGCAATAAATCGTGTAGAGGTGAATTCTGTGGATATCACTTACAGAGTGTCAGAAATAATTCGACAGGCCCGTCCCCATGCATAAATTGTGGGGTGGGTGTGAGAGGAAAATCACAATTATGTATCAATTGTGGGGGTAAGCGGTTTAGAGAATTGAAACGTTATTATGATAAACGAATAAAAAACGCCATCATTGACCCTAACCATGACTCTGTCAAAGACAAAATCATAAAAACCCCTCAAGACTACATTAATAGATTTATAATTAAAGCAATAATGAATTAGACAAATAGTATTATTATATATAAATGGAGCAAGAATTCAGACCACATCCAATACTCGTTAATTATGAAATATCTCGTAATGGTGTTGTTAGACACTGTAGACTAAAGAAACCAATTGGTTTTGTTAATAATCAGGGATACTTGCAATTTTACTGCTGGAGGAAAGGGATATCTCTGTCATAGGGCAGTCTTTGAGTGTTATATGGGACCGATTAAAGATGGCTGTGTTATTGATCACATTGATTCTAATATTCAAAATAACGCGATTTCCAATTTACATGTATTTCTCAAAGAGAGAATATAAAAAAAGAAAGACAGGGACTTGTAAGTCAGTTGGAAAGAGACCAGTACAGTCATTTGATACAACGACGAATGAAGAAAGAGTTTTTTTTTCATTCAATGAATGCTGCGGGAAAAATATTTTGGAATATGTATTCCTTCAGTACGAAAAGTTGCTGAAGGGATTTATCAAACAGCTATCTCAAAGAAAAATGGACATAGAATAAAGTTTTCCTATTTACAAGATAACTCTCTTAATAATATACTATTTTGTTCCGTATTTCCCCTCATGACTACTGATCGTCACGTGACTATCCTACTTTCGATATTGATTAACGGATATGTAAATTCGCGCGAATACATGTGAAATTGGATTGAATTAATGATGTGTGTGATCTCATGTACGTATTTAATGGTTAACTGTATCAGGTAGGATTTTGATTTTGTGTTATTGTTTCTTGTTTCTAAAGACTGTATTGAGAACAGCATTAGGGTTTTTGTAAAACCTATACAGGGTAGACAATTTATTTGACAGAGACCAAGGCCAGGGTTCTATTAATAGATTTTTTAAAAATCCCAATTACAAAGACGGCGTTTAACAGCGATTTTGTATGAAAATGAAATTACTTTATAATTACAAATTAAAATAGATTGTATGTGAGGTCAAATAGTAAAACGCGCTAAATTTTGTTTAGTTTTTTTTAGTGTGGCTATGTGTAATAAAATTCAGAAAAATATCATTCTCGATTCAAGAAATAGCAGGTCCTGAATTGACAGGGATCCCCATTACGGAGTTATCTTGTCATGTAAATCCATTATTACTACGATTATTTAATCGTAATATTATAGAAATTAATAAAAAAAATTGCTATTATTTAACAGTTGTATTTCTTGTTTTAATGTTTTATTTAAATACTTAGCTTCCATTGAAATTACTACACAATATTCATTATGAAATGCTAGAAAATAAATACACACCTACACATTGACACTGCAGTATTAGTTCACCTTATATATAATATGAGCCGTAATAAGTTTGGGGCTTTAAAACGAAGCCCACTTTGCCAATCAAACTCCCACGCCATTGACATGGTGTGGTTGAATTTTTTCAACTGCAACCAGGGTTAATTTCTTGGGTTGCTTTTGATTGGCAGATTGGGTGTAGGTCCGCCCCGTCGTTTCATGTTTGTATCGTCCTGTACTGTCCCTATCATACCATCCTATCATTTCATCCTATATATAACCATCCTTATCATTGTATACCATCCTATATAATCGCATTGTATATATAACCATCCTATATAATCGTCATTGTAAATATATATATATATATATATATATATATATATATATATATATATATATATTTTCATTATATATATATATATCATTTCATATATATATATATCGCATTGTAAATATTCATTCATTGTAATCCTATATAATCGCATTGTAAATATTCATTCATTGTAAATCCTATATAATCGCATTGTAAATATATCATTCATTGTAAATATTCATTCATTGTATATATATAATCGCATTGTATATGTAATGTACTGTCCCCGCCCCCGCAACACATATCTTCCGGAAGACCTAATATAGCATTTGTTACGTTAGAGCTTCCATTGGGAGATCTATGTTTGTGGCCCTTGGGCTTATATAATGCGAAGGCACTAAATGAGTTCCAAGAATGTGCTGTCCCCCCTCTGGGCCTCTTTGACGTCGTTTGGCGCGAAAGAGGTTCCAAATGAGGCTTTATGTTATATGTTCAATGTTTGTAAAGAAATCACTTGGATTTCACGTCTAATACCCATATAACCCGCCCTTGAACTCGATTGGGGGGTTAGGGTATTGTATAAGTCTTTAATGTATGTGCCCTTTCTTGCCTCGAAACTCGAATGAGGAAGAGACGGGCATTGTATATGTTTTTTTTTTTTTTTTGTATATAAAAATATTTTTAAAGATACAAATACATTAGTAATAATATTCAATAAATGGAATTTCAAGATATTACATCTATCATCACAGAAATATCAAATTTAAGAAATCAAGGAATCGTACTTTCTGAATTTTTGAATGAAGACAGACTTTTGAATGAATTTGAACAAATTGATATACAATTGAACACATGGAAGATATGTTCTACCTAAAATGTATTCACTGATAAAAAGAATCCAAAAAGCGGTTAATGCTTCTTTGTATAACAATGATATTAATTTATTCATTCGGCTATTTAGTATAGTTGAAGCCATTAGAAAGAAACTCGGGGAACAGTACCAAGTTCGGTCAGAGATTGCTTTGAAAGTGAAATCTATAAGACGTTTGATTGATGCAAGCATTGAAACCGACAATTGAAAAAATCGTTAGCATTTCCAATAATGACATCAGAAGCATTAACTACCAGACTAGCCCGTGAGAGGTTAGCATTACTGAAAAAGTTTATACCAATTCGAGATAACGTGCGAGATAAACTACAACTTAGACAGCAAGCGCAGACTGACTTTTCTATTGGAAGCGAACAACTTTTTGCCCCTGTAACTAAAGCCACTAAAGATATGAAACTTGCAACAGAACGTGCTATATACGGCGACATCCCTAAAGAGGGAGCAGTACCTATTATTGATGTATTAGGAAAGATTGCTACAGAAACTGAAAAAACTCACGAGGGAATAAAACAGCTTTCAGGTGAGTTACAAACTCAGCGAGAAATACAACAAATGGGTAATATTGATATTGATGATAACCCCGTTGAAGATGCTAGTGATTCTATTGAAAAAGTTTCCACTAAAAAAAGTGTTCCTTTTAACGAGAAATTCACTGATGAAGCTATAGAAAAATCAGACAAATTCAATTGCTGAAACTGAAGACTATGAGTTATTTGGAAACTTCGCTGTAAAAAGTTATTATAACAGAGGGGAATTTTTAAAAGACGAGTATAAAAAAAACACAATAAAACAAAGATCAATGGGTGGATTGGTTATTTTAAATTAATAAAGAAATAACCGGCAAATTAAAAAAGGATACATTGATTACCTAGCTTTTAAAATGGGAGTTGATGCGTATGGTTTAGATCAACAACAACAACAACAACAACGAAAAGAAGAACAACAACAACGAAGTCGAGAACAACGAGGTCGAGGTCGAGGTCGAGGTCGAGGTCGGTCGAGGTCGAGGTCGACAATCTCCAGAAATTCAAAACGTTTCCGAACCAGCTCCAGAAATTCAAAACGTTTCCGAATCAGAAAGTTCTTCAGGAGAGGGTTATGGAAGTTCTCATCATGATTCTCATATGTGTCCTAGTAATATCATTAATGATATATCACGACTTGAGGTTCTTATGGGAGGTAAGCGAGCTGGGAATAACTCAGTCGAAATAACTAATGAAGCATTTGATATTTGCAGACGATTATTCCAAGGTGGGATAATTGATATTCATACGTATCGAGAACTCTTGGATGAGTTAATGGACGGAATTCCAGGAGAAGGTTATTATAGCGATTGAAATTGTATTTAGAAATTACAAAGTCATTTCAAATAAGATGATAGTACACTATAATCACAATAAACCAACAATCGTGTATCACCTAAACTCAAGATTGCCCGTTTATAAGGCATACTATGGAGACGGCCTTGGAAATACCATAGCGGTTTATTCACAAGAATAGCCCCAAAAGTAGCACCAATTGCTAAACAATTAGCGATGAAAGCCATTGATGTTATTCGTAATAAGGGAATTAACGCTGTTGGAGATCTTGCAGGAACGGCCTTTTCTACCGCAAAGAATAGAATAACGTCATTGGTGAAATCTAGATTCGGACGAAAACCACCACCACCGCTACCTTCAACAACAATGATGCCTGCAAATGTCAGTAAAGTGATAAATAACGCAGTGGAACAAAAACTAGCATCATTAGCAATGACTTCACCAGATAGTAGTAATATTGCAAGTATGATAGCGGGAAGCGGTCTTGGAGGAAATCGAAAAAGAAAATGATTTAGAAAAACGATACGTTTTAGTATAAATGGCATTTAAAAAAATTGCTGATCCAGCGTTTGATATGGCAGCACCGGTGAATAAAGATGATTCTAAAATTAACTATCAGTATTATGCCTATCCTGCAAGAGAGCCTAATCAACGGGGGAGAGTTGAACTTCAAGTTCAAGATACAAGTAGATACTTTTTGCCGTGTGAGGCGTTTATTGAAGTAGAAGGAGAGCTTGTAACAAATGTTGCAGCTGATACACCATATGGGGATGACCAAAATATCCGAGTTGGTTTCGTAAATAATGGCATTATGGCGCTATTTAACAGTGCAAGATATATCATTGATGGAAAAGAAATTGAATCAATAGAACAAAATGTTGATATTGCAACAACAATAATCGGACTTGCGAGATATTCTGATGATTATACAAGGTCGGCTGGTCCGTCTATGATGTTTGCTAAGGATACTTCTGATCATGCGAACCATTATCATTTATTAAAGTACGAACTGCAAGCTACTGCAGAAGCTGATCAACAACTTGCAGCTAATCCAGACCGTGAAGATAGACCAGGCGCTGAATTCGACATTTTAAAAAGGGTCAATGATAATTTCAATCTAGGATTTGCAACACGAAAAGGAGCATTAAAAGGACAACATCGACGGTTTTCATGTGCAATTCCGTTACATCATATATTCGGATTCTGTAGAAATGTCAGAAAAGTCATCTATGGAGCAAAGCATACAGTCGTGTTAGTGCGAAAAGAAAATGACAATGATGCAATTTGGCGTGCTGATGGTGTTGATGATGGTAAAGTCATTTTAAATAAATTGACTTTATGGATACCCGTCTTGACACCAGCAGTTACAATAGAGCAACAATTACTATCGTTTATGGACACAGGTGGAAAATCATTGCTAAGTTGGCTAACAACAACGACTGATACGAAGCAGGATAATGTAAATGGCACATTTACATGGCACTTAGCATCAAAACAAGGTGTTTCAGCTCCACGTCATATCTTTATAGCGTTACAGGATGCAAATCGAGTGGGTCGTCAATTATCTAGTCATATGATATTTGATAAATTAGGAGTAAGTGAAGTTTCGTTGAGAATAAACGGACAACAAGAGCCAGCAGAGATTGTACATCTTAATTATGAAAACAACAACATAGCTCGTGTATATCATAGAATATTGTCGTATATGGGTCGTGATCAAAATGTTGATACTGGTTTGCAAATATCGATGCATGAAATAGTTTTCTTCTTGATTAAAACAATATATATTAGAACAATACACTTTGACGATATTCAATTTTCCATCTTACTATATGATATCAATAAATTTGAAACTTTAAATGAATGTATGTGAATGTTTTTGTTTTTTTAACCTACATAGTCTCTGGATTATACCATATTTGATATAGTTTTATCGCATTTATTTTTTCAAAATTAAGACGTCTTTTAGATGACATTTTAGTCTATTTTGCCTATGTTGTTGTCAAGAGTTTTGGTTTAATGCACCTATTTTGTTAAAAAAATATTATATCCAAATTTACTTATTTTTTTATCAAAGTTTTAGCTTAATGCATATATTTTGGTCATATTTTAAGTTTTATTTACTTACGTTTCATGCATCTTATCTGTTTCATCGATTTGTATCAAAATTTTCATTTGTATTTCAGGTTCACAAGATGACCTCTAAAAATTAATTTACATGTAAAGATTGCCAGTAGTGAAGTGGGATGGTATAGCCTCAATGGGAATTAGCATTACAGACCCTCCTGGGATATTATAGCCTTAAGGTTTATAGCCTCAAAATATCAGCCTGGGAAATTATAGCCTCAATGGGAATTTTGTATAGGAAGTAGAGGAATGACATAGGTTGTATGTCGTCATGGTGCTGGATATTGTCAACACTGTAGTAATGCACAAGTCCTGTACGTCAAGCGCTCGTCATGTACTGTGACGTCAAGCGTTCATCGTCTTGGAGTAATGTATTTTTTATAGCAGACATATACTATACAATTCATTTGTTTAAAATAATTTGTTGCCGTTGATTAGGCAATATAATAATTTTTTTTAAAAAAAAAATATTTTTGTTGTTTAGGCAATATTGAAAATAAAAATCTTTTCGAGGCAGGGAAAGTGGCCCGGAAAAGAGCCTTTGTTTTGTTCTTCTAATTTCTCCACTTTTCCACCAGCTTCTTACTTTCTCTAAAATTACTTTCTTCTTCTTTTCTTCTTCAGGTATCCAGTCAGGATGTCCGAAAGTTCTGAAATTTTCATGGACTTTCATCCAGTTGATGTTTATTTTCTCAAACTCTTCTTTTCTCTTCATGTTTTCTTTGTCTTTCCTCTATTTTGTCCCGGTCTCCTTAATTTTTTTGACTTCTTCTAATACATGTTTGATTATGTCTTGCGCTTTCTTTGTATCTTGTAAACCGTTTTTGACATAAGGCCAGTTGGTGAAAAGGAACATTTCTTCTAAATAAAACCTTAGTTCAATTACATTCAAAATTTATTTCTTTCAAGGTGCTTATTCGGACGACGTTTGGATAGTTGAATCATATCAAATTTTCTGCTTCCTCAATAATTACATTTTGTAACTTATAACTGGTTCTTGTTAGTCTCGCCATAAAGTCTGGGCTGACTTCAAACTTTAACTCCTTTTAAAGCCTTTCCACTACATGAACTCCATAAATCATCCACTACCAACTATCTCTTAATTTGTTGATAAACTACATTTCTTCTTCTTCTTCTTCTTCTTCTTCTTCTTCTTCTTCTTCTTCTTCTTCTTCTTCTTCTTCTTCTTTTTCTTCTTCTTCTTCTTCTTCTTCTTCTTCTTCTTCTTCTTCTGTTTATTCTGTGTAGAAGGGCGCAAAGGGTGAACGCAATGATTTTATATATGTCAAGTATGGAAGTGAAGGAATATATCCATTAACCACACTTCACATATGATATACCATCCACACCAACGAAACGAGCAGCATAAAACACACAAAAATACCATCCACACCAACGAAACTAGAAGTATAAAACAAAACAAATACCTTCCGCACCAACGAAAAGAGCAACATAAAACAAAAAATACCATCCACACAAACGTACGAGAAGCATAAAACACAAAAATACCATTCACACTAACGAAACGAAGAGCATAAAACACAAAAAATAACATCCGCACCAACGAAACGAGAAGCATAGAACACTCAGATTACTATCTCAGGCACAGGTAAAAACATGCTATATACTCTCACCAACGAATGCGCATGCAAACACACACACAGACGTCAATAAAGGGGTGAGTGCTTATAGATACACGACACTAGATTCATACGAATTGACAAATTGAATAGTTTCTCTTTTTTAGAGATTTGGTTAACCCTGAGAAGTTCTTTTTTATTAACTTCAAATGCACCTAGCTATAGGTTACACCTTCCTGGCCTGGCACCACATACGCATCGCCGGCTCCAATCATTTTCCCAATTAATGCGTATGGTTCCAATCGCATAGGGAGCTTGAGTGGCCTCATCATACCAGTTTTCAGTCGGAGGGATAGTGAAGATTTCTTCTCTTTGTCTTATCCTATGCTTGATTCGGGGATGGATAGATCTCTGCGGCTCTCACTCTTGCCGATGTCTCTTCAACTCCTCCAATTTGAGGGACAGCGTATCTCACTTGTTTTGGTGCTGGCAATGGTTGTGGTACTTGTATTGGCTGCAGTACTGGTTCTGTCAGTGGAGTCTTCGTCACATCAAGTTTAACCTCACACACAGATCTTACCATGAGGTGAGGCATGGTCCCTATTTTCTTTCTCCTCTTCTTTCTTCCTTTTATCCCCCTCTTCCTTAAGTCTGGTTTTTCTTTGATAGTCTCCATAGCTAGCTCGTCCAGGACGTCTGGCATACCAGGTGCATTTGGAGTTCCAATAGTTTTTCTAGTCTTCTACTACTCAAATTGTTAAAGTTGATGAGTCAATGATGGGTAGCTAGACTTGACAAGGTATTATAGTCTTGTACAGCGCTCCTTGGCATTTTGCGACTGTTTGCGGCCCATTCGGGAGGAAGTCCCTTTAAGATGGCGCTTGGCTCCGAGCTGGGCATTTATGGAACTAGTGAAGGTCACCAATCAGACGCCCTATATCGCTCCCAACGACAGACCCGCAACTAGGTCTCACACTCGAGCCAGCTCCAAGTTTCGCCCTCAAATAGGGCGAAACTCAATCAGGCAGGCTAGCCCCTATACCAATGTTGTGTAAGCCACTTAAGCAATTTACCAAATATTGCCGAGTTGTGAATTTTGAATGTTATCATGTTTGAATTTTATGTACTTAGCGTACTTATAAGGGCCGAATGTATACCCAATTTTGTAGGATGCATGTCACCCTTTTGTAATTTTATCCCCGCGTAGATCGGTCTGGTTGTTACATTTGGACCGCCTTTCCAAAAGATCATGTTTGCGTGATTGACTTCTAAGCTTGCAGTGAAGACGGTGTTTGAAAATAATGCTATGGACAGTTGGCTGCGCTGACCGGACAGTCTCTACCTATATAGCTTGTCTGTGTTCAGGGAGGAAGTTATGGGACAGGAAGGGAGGGAGGTATGTCATCAGCTGTCCCTTACCTTTGATACGATGCCAACACTTGTAAGGTGTTTTGTGTGTGCGAGTTGGTGGATTGTGGGACAACAGGTAGAGCTTCCTGTACTTATCCTTACTTGTGGTTTTTGACAATTGTTTATCAGTTACTTCTTTTCATATAGGAAATGAAAGTCATCAATCTTTTCATAACGGTAATTGTGTTGCCTGATTGGCAACCATAGCGGGTAGCTAGACCGATGATAGACCGACGATTGTACCTTTGTATATACGTGGAGCAGGGACGAGATGGAAAACATCCCTTGATATGAAAATTGTACCATTCCGTGAAACGCGCGGACTTAAAAGAAGCACTCACCTTAACTTTTTCTGATTAACAAATACAGACAGACAAGAGTTTTGAACAAGACAGGGTGCAATTTTTGTTTATTTTACTGACCAAAGAAATGAAGTGCTTATAGGCACACTTCTAATATATTTCAAAATTTTTAAAAGTTTTGGCCCATGGAAGGTGTATATCTTTTTGAGAGTATTGGGTAGCCCTGAAAAGTGCTGGTTTTCTTTGTTAACGGAGGTTACGTCAATCTTTATTTTTTACTGTCTAAGATTTCGACACCGTCTGGCAGCATACTTTCCTATACGATATTGTCTGATTCTGCGAAAAGAGAAAGAATTCTTTGGTGTCTACTCGACAGTCCAGAAATTCTCTGTCTGGCTCTTGTTGCTACTGCAGTTGCTGATGCTGTTGTTCTTCTCTCTGCTTCTTCTGAAGTTTGCATTTATCTGTCCATTCTTCTTGTTCTTTCTTAATTTATTCTCTAAAGACATCTTCTATAAGGTCTTGGGCTATAGTGAGCATCCTGGCATTCTCTCTTTTTTTTCAAACTTAGTTATTAGGTTTAGCTTGTCACGATGAAATTGAACGTAAGCTTAGTTGAGGTTTGCTAGTCTGGAAAACATCTTCATAGGTTAATGAGCCAACAGTGAATGGCCAGACTTGAACTTGAACTTGGTTTATAGTCACTATATGCCTCTGGTGCAGCTTCATGCGATTTACTGCGGCCCCAGTGCTGGACGGCGGTCCCGTTAAGAGGGCACTCGGTCCCGAGCTGGACTTTGCTCGAACTAGTGCACTGTATCAATAGAACGTCCTACAACGCTCCCATGGCAGACCCACAACCAGATCTCCCACCGCGGTCACAGCTTCCACACCACCAAACCAGTCCACCTTGCCTTTTCTTCAGCCAGGCATGCTTAAAGATCAAATTGTCACCAGTTGTGCCTACGAGTGTCTCTATGCCAATGTTGTGTAATCAACCTAAGCACTTGACCAAATATCGCAGAGTTGTGAATGTGGAATATTATCATGTATGAATATTGCGTACTTAGCTTACTTATAAGCGACAAAAATACTCCTAATCTGTTGGGTGTGTGTCACCCTTTGTAAAGAATTAGCACCACTTAACTAAGGAGTTTGTTTTTTTTAATTTTGACCGCCTTATCAAAGGATCATATTTATTCAATAGTCATTTAGAGCCAAAATGAAGACTGAGTTTTAAATAATATTATGGACAGTTAATCGCGCGGCTTGGACTGTCCCTCTCGGTAGAGCTTGTTCGTGTCCAGGGAGGGAGTTGTGGGACAGCAGGGAGAAAGGAAGTTTGTCCTGGACTGTCCCTTACCTTTGATACGATGCCAACCTCTGTTAGGTGTTTTGTGTGTGAGTGCAGGGGTGGTTTGTTTGTGGGACAGTAGGTAGAGCTTCCTAAACTGTCCATTGCTTGATATATAGGCAGTTGTTGAATAGCAATTCTGTTCATTTCGGCAAATGGTAATCTTTGTTAAATAGCAAATCTTTTCAGATAGGCAATGAAATCTAGGTAATCTTTTCATAATGGCAAATCATGTTGTTATTTACCTAGGTTGTGATTCTTTCCTAGATGGAGGCTTTACTGCTTCAGTTCCTCGTAGTTGTTGATAAGTTATTAATGTTTTCCAAAGTCTATAAAAGTGTTTGCAACTTTCTTAGTGGCTAATGAAGTTAATGTTTTTCAACTGTGCTATATGGCGATTCTTGATAGCTCATCTTATAGTTGTTGTCATCTTTTCCATTCTTACTGTGTTGTGTTCCCGTATTTTCCTAAGTTCCTATGTTCAGTTGTCATAATGTCCGTAGGATAAGTTGTTGTTGTTGTTGTTGTTGTTGTTGTTGGGTTTAACGCCATTTTTCAGCACACGATAGGCTATTCATGGCGGCCAGTATTAATGGTGGAGGAAGAAACCGGGAAATCACCGGAAAGAACCACCGACCCACGAGAAGCTACTGACAAGCTTTCTCACATATCCACATTCGTCGAATCCTAGACTGGAACCCACGCAGACAGAGGTGAGATGGCAGTGATCTGTAACGGACAACGCTTTAGACCACTATGCCACTCGGAATTTCCTCCGTATAAAAAGTGTGGGGATATGTTAAAAATTCAAAAAATTCGATTAATTACTAAACTTACTATAACTAGTTCTGTTTTGTTAATTTTATTTGGATTATGATTAGAAGAATACTTCTGTTTAAAAACTTTATATTATTGATATACCATGTTCGATTGATTGTATAAGTACAGTATAGGTACAAGTAGTTAAACAAATAATTTATTATTCATCTTATTATTATATGATTTATATTAGCTACATTACTAATGGTTTATATATGTCATTATGATATTAAACATTGTAATTGTAATTAGTAGTATTATTGGTATAATTGCTATTATTGTTGTTTTTTTTAATACGTTACATGTATTATTGTTATAAATTACTCTTGACACTTTTATGGGCTTTCGCCAAGGCTTTTTCAAATATGGCATTGAACCAGTCAGCAATTGTGTTCACTAAATGTTGAGCACCAAAATAATAACCCGCAGAATTGTCATCATATCAGTCGATGACTGGTGAACACTGATACATTCTTCATCATCTAAGCTAGGTACACCACCATCAAAGCGATCAGTCATGAATGTTTGCACTTCTGGTTTAGAAAATTGTACCATAAGAATGTTGTTTTGATTTTCGACGATGTTTTTGATTTGTGTAGGAAGAATCATTTCTATTAATGCAGTGCTAAAGTAGATATTTCCTATAACGTATATAAAATGTAACAAAGGACGTATTGCATTCGAGTGTACGTGCGAGACTATCTTTTTCCACGGCTGAGTAAAATCTACAAATCAGATTTAAAATAAGAATTTCTATAGACGTTTGAAGATGAAGAGGTAAATGAGGGTGCAAGTTTTGAAAGTCCGTAGGAATTAAGTAAGTTGCAAAATTAGAATCTCATAAACCCTCGATCTTCTTCTTATAATGGCAGCTAAGGAGCCAAACCAAGGCCACAAACGCAATGCGCAGGAACGAATGACACCCAAGAACAAGGTGTTTGTCAATCGTTAGATAAGGATCCCATAGATAATGTTTCATTTCATGGCGATGAAGATGTTGCGGTTTTTTTGAGTTAGTATACAGCAAAAGCTTAAATCCCTCAACCGTAACTATTTGAGCTTGAATAGCAATTCTGACAATTTCTATGGTCAGATAAAGGAAGATTACTTGCTGGGAAAATTATGAGACTTCAAAGCAGTTTTTATGCCCTTGAAAAACGATGTTTCTCATATTCTTGAGAAACGCCGTGAGCAGTTAGAGTCTCATTTCCCACAGAACCGTGTGTTATTCTACGGATTTGATGAACCGAATGCCCACGAAGCATGGAACAATACGAGAAAAGAATTAAAACAAACATGCGGAACGTTCCTGAAATTAATTATCATCAAGAACAAATAGCTCTTGAACACAGGATTTTAAGTAGAACCAATCAATCGATAATAAAAGAATAATTTGCCAACTTTAAAATTAAACAAATATGTGCAGTTAAATCTTTTGAAAAGACAGAAAGGAACAAAGTAGTCAAATCACGACCTGGATAGCGAAGACTATGTCCAGAACGTGAAAGACGATAGGAAGGCGTTGGTACAATTCATAATAAAAGCTTGAAATCACAATCGAATATCTTTAATATTTCATTCTTTAAATTGGGTAAGGGCATAAAATCGTTCATCTACAAGAAATCAACCGGTGAGCTAAACTCCATTCAAAACCCAGACGAAATTCTATCGGAAACGTGCAAAGAAATGTACGGACGATTGGAGTAAGCACGTGTTTGTGCAGATTTCAATGTCTACCTTAACGTAGCAGAATGCACACATACGCAGCCATTACGGACGTACACGAGCTTATTTAAATCGTAGTCATTATTTGCATATTGGTATAATTCAGTCAAAGAGGTTTTTTGAATAGTCGCCTTTCGTCATCCAATTTTTCCATGTGCAATTGATATATGCAGAACATTTTTGACATGTAATCAAGTTTCATTTTTAAATGAGCCCATTATTCGGTGTTTAATTATTAAATCTACATTGATAAATATATGACTTTAGTTGCAACAAAAACAATGAGATCACTATCTATTTTGTTTTGGTCATTTTACCAAGAATAAATTCACTTTTTGAAACAAGAAAATAGTGCATATTTTCACACTTACTCCTTATCTAATTAATAAACTTAGCATGTTATGATTCAGTTTTCGAACATTTTCTAAAAATGATGACATAAATTATTGAAAATGTAATGGCATAAAGATCACATGCTTGCAGAGACTTTCCAATTCTGTTCAAAATTTATTTGTTGGTACAATTCTATGTAATCAGTTTGAAACCAGTTTTAGGACACTTAGTTAATTTAAAAGGCAAAAAAAGAACATCTTTTAGTTTTCTAATCAATAAAATCATATTCTTGATTTTATTATTAATGCTGTTGGACCTGAATTATTAATGTTTAGTTTTGGATGCATTTTTACAGCCTTTTTACCTTAACGAGCAAAATTACAGCTTTATGTAAAGTTTGTTAGAAAAATATTTCAAGACTCTTAGCATACCTTGAATCACTATTATTTGCATTTCAAACTTATAACAAATGTATATATTTATCCATGATCCGCTTTCACTGCATAATTCGTTTACACTTTTCATCTAGTGCAAATGCATAACACTAGAATTTCCAACTTTAATATTGAGATTAAACCACCTGGAATGTTTAAGAAAACCCTCATAGCTTTCTATATTAAATTTAGTAGATAATTCAATACATGTTGCAAATGCACCAGTTCACCATGCCGTCAAAGTAGTTGCCACCTTTGTCAAAAATCTATACCAAAAGTGAAAAACATGGCACGGAAGTTGTTAAATTTTTGGTCTATTTACTTTTAGTGGTGACAAGTTGACTCACCTTAGTGAGTTTCAGTGAATGTCCAAACATGTTTATACCTAACATTTTCAGACCTACTTCAAACATCTCTTTAAACAAAACTTTCATTTTGATTCCATCATTTCCCTCACCTATTTAAACTTATGGAAAGCTACATGTAACTATTGAAGTTTGGGTTTAGATGGGTTTGATAAAGATCGCAATAGGTGCATAATCTTAGATAAGTTTTTCAAAACTAAAATTTTTCCAAGTGGGGTAAGTAATCCTTTTGACAATTAAAAGTTTAACATCTTTAATTTTTCTTTCATAATTGAGCTCGACTATATCATCTACCTTTGTTGAGAACGTGATACCCAAGTACGTAAAATAAGATGTACTCCAATCTAAATAATATTCTTTGCAGTACCTTATAATACTTCCATTTGTACTTCCTAGCCATAAACATTTATATTTTTTCATATTTATATCAACCTCTTAAAATTTAGAGCATTGATTGATAGGATCTCGAGCTGACAAAAAGGGCTTTTCGGATTCGTCCAGGTGAGAGCTGTGTCGTGGGTACTCTATAAAACTTGAAATTCTGCAGTTTGTTTTTGCTATTTTAATTCCTTTGATAATTGATTTTTCCGAATCAAATGCGCTCTGTTCATATAAGAAAAATGTTCGAAGATAGGGGGTCATTTTCTTTTGTCAACATCCGTTCTTGATTTCAAACACATGTATAATAAAAACGTACCAACGCATCTCTCTCAGACGACCATCGCCTGAATCCAATCCGGCCAATTTACCTTTATTTTCACCATTACAGTCATAAACCCTGGATAAAAGAACCATTTCAGGAAGTAGCCTATTCTATAAGATTCTATCCTGCATTAAATATGCGTTGGAGTCTAATAATCGTTCCGCAGAATATGTTCTCTTTTAATACTAGGCACTAATATTTGAATGTGATGACGTCATCAACAGCTATTTGTAGCAGCAGAAAGGGTGAACTTCTTGCTCGCGTCTTTTACCTAAAAAAATTCCTATAACTGGCTGAGAAAAAAAAGAAGTCAATAATGCTAAAGCAAAGTCTCTAACTATTCTATTAAAATACGGTTGAGAACCGGCAATAAATCGTTTAGGTTAGCTCAGTTTTCTTTACCCTATTGTGGATTATTTATTTTTTCACGACATTTTTGCGATTTTGGTTACTTGCGAAGTGGCACTCAATTGTTGTCGTTCACACCCCCCTGTTGCTATGAATTAACCAAAGATTTTATCCAGACCTATACGATATTTAGATCTTTGGGTCATGTAGATTTATTATTATAAATCCGAACTGAACAGCTTGTGTTTTTGAAAAAAAGTTTTTCAATTTAATCATGTCCATATCCCCTGAACACCAGGTATAATAAATATTCTGTACAGTATAACTATCTACTCCATTAAACACAACCAAAATTTACAGTTATCCCTGATCACCTTAGGTATATGTGTGTATCTCTGAGTAACATAAATCAAGGCAGTATTGTTATGTCTATCTCTGGAAAATATTCTTGTTAGATTTGACTGTCCAACATCATCACATCATCCTATACTACGAGATTATTAATGAATCCATCTAAGTTATCTACAGATGGGGCTTCATCAATAGCTGTGATAAAATCAATAATATCGTCACCGTCTTTATTAAATGATTTCACTTTCTCGTTAAAATTCTTAAGTACTTCGTATCAGTACTGATCAGTTACAGACGGTGCTATTAAATATAGTTTGCTCCATTTCAACCATCTCAAAATTAATAATAATAATTGTGTTTTACCTGATCCAGATGGACCGATTACAATCATCCTTATCGAATGTGGTAATGCTGGATGGTGCTTTACTGGTACCTGTTTTCATGTCGCGGAAACCTCAATTATTGTATCCATATTATTAATAACATGAGTCTATATTGAGTTCGATGAAGATTATCTACACCCACTGATGTATTGACAACGATAACAACGAAAAATAAACGACGTGCATTAACAGGTACAAGCGTGAAATGTGGTGCACAAAAATATAAATTTATCTCCATGTTTGATTCAGGGACAACGACAGGTGGAGATATTGCTGCTTCTTTAGGAAAATTACCTTGATTACCATGGGCTAAATATGTTGGTGAGAAACACCTTCCGGGATATAATTACTGATGTCATGGAAATCGACCTGATATTCGACTAGGTGATCAAGAGGAACCAAAACCAGGAGGGTATCCAATAAATAAGATTGATCAAGCATGTCATGTTCAAGACGTTGCTTATAAAAGTAAAGATTTGCATCAGCGGCATCTCGCAGATGTGAAATTGATTCATGGATTAAATTTTATACCTAATAAATCTCTCAGAGAGAAACTCGCTAATTTTCAGATAATATCCACTATTAAAAATAAAATAATTCTCGTGGCTGGTAAATAATTATATTATTATATAAATGGAATATATTTATTACAGCCAAAGAAGGTATTGGAGAGGTAAGGCAGCGATCACTAAACTTCCTGAAGCAGCAAAAGTTTCACGTTCTGTTGCTGAAAATTGGTTAGCACGACAGGCAATATGGCAAATTTATCTACCACCACCCAAAAAAGTTAAATACGCACATTTTCATGTCATGGTACCTAACGAGGTTCATCAAGCAGATATATTGTTTTTACCACACGATACTATTAAAACACGTGGACGAAAATCACGCACGTACAAATACGCATTGACTGTTGTTGACGTTGCAAGTCGATATAAAGAAGCTGAACAATTATCAACAAAAACAGCATCTGACGTTGCACTGCATTTGAACAAATTTATCAACGTGGTGGTCTACGATAGCCACAGCTATTACAAGTTGATCTTGGCAAAGATGTTCTTGTCGCAGTATTATCTTTGATGAAGAAACAACGTTAAAATCAGAGTTGGATGTACTGAAATTCATCATGATCAAGCAATTGTTGAACGATTTAATCGAACGGTTATTTGGATGTCAATACGCGCAAGAAATATCTGCTGACTTTAAGTCCAGTGAGAGATCTCGTGAATGGGTTGCAAGGTTACCAAGTGTGATATCTGGATTACATAATGAAAATACTCGTGCAATTTCCATGAAGCCTTCTAATGCAATAACAAAAAATATATACCACGTAGGAGTGGCTACGGACAACGACGTCAACAACCACTACTAGGTTTCCAAGTGTGATATCTGCATTATATTATGAAATTACTCGTGCAATTTCCGTGAAGCCTTCTAATGCAATAACAAAAAATATATACCACGTAGGGATGGCTACGGATAACGACGTCAACAACCAGTTCTAGGTAATGTAACTCTGAAATATTTATACTAATCTGGAGAGCTTGAGGGTGGGAAAAAGAGCTACTGACCCTATCTGGAGCGTGACCACACATACAATTTCTAGTGTGGATAGATCCACTGGAAGACCAGCCATATACAGAATAGATTATACAGCCCCTCAACGTGGATTTGTACGAGAACAATTGCAGGTAATTTCTGCAGATACACAATCACCACCGCCATCACTTACGTAAATTAGCACCTGGGCGTACAGCGCCCCGACGTCGATTACATTCAAGACAGGTCAGCATTACATTTTCATGTGTGTGACCAAAATCACTATTAACTCCGTCTTCGGTAAATTGTCTAGGATTATTATTCGAATATTGCCATAACATTATTGTGTTACAGTTTGCACAACGATTATTCTGTAGTTGTTTTAGTGTTATAATAAATTTAGTATCAGTATCAAAGTTATGTTTATTTTTTTGTCACATTGCTTATTAGATGCTATTTTCTCTTTATGACAACAAGGTAATTAGTAATCTCATTAGTTATCGCTTAATCTATAATAACCCTATGTAGTTGAGCTATTCTTTTGACGCGAGATACTGCACGATAGACTAAGATTGACCATTCAATTCGATCATCTACAATTCAGATATTTGTATCAGAGAGAGAGAGAGAGAGAGAGAGAGAGAGAGAGAGAGAGAGAGAGATGTTAATCCCTGCGACGAATGAATCGAGTACATGATTTTGTACTCGGGAACTTTTAGTGTCTCCACCTGGAATTTCAACTTAAATATTCTGTCGTCGAGTATCTGCTGTGCGATAACACAAAGGTACTTTTTTTATGCATAGTAAATAATTTCTTTTTCAATTCATCACGAACTATTTATCTACTTGCGACTATCAAATCAGTGGGTCTCCTTAAAGTCTAAAAATCATTCATAGTTGTCCCTGGAATTATTTTGCGCATTATCTCACATTGTATTTTATCTGGTTGTAGTCTGATTAATCTTTTAAACTCTTTCAGCAGCTCATCAATGGATCTATGGTCGTCATTCATTTCCTCGTAATAATCTACATTATCCTTTAGGCATTCATGTGGAGACTGTCCACCAAAAGATGGTTGTAGTTGACCATGATCGCCACAGCAGCATTCTTAGTCAATAACCATTCAATAAATGTTTTTAGTGTTTCTAACGACAACGTGTTTTTCTCGTCTCATATAATATACTTAGGTATATATTTTTCACCCCTTCGCTCAGGAGTCCATGTGTCTTCTCACCGTCTAAAGAAACTATGATTTTGCACCTCGTTCTTTTATCTCTCTAGCAAGTTTATGTGTAAGTGTCAAAACATATCTGAATGGTTGTTCATAAATAATGTAATCACACGAGTTGTTTTACCAGACCCCCACACCCATTAAGATAAACAGTCTTATGTCTAGCCACATGATCGTACACAGATGGTGCAGATGACTTTGATATTTGATTATTATCGTTTTTAATATATTTCCTTAATTTCAACATCAGCTGATTCAGAATAACTGAGTACATTTGCTTGGTTGATCCTCCATGTTCCTCACTCACCATTACTAAGTAACGGTTTTAATAAATCTTTATATTTTTATGTATATAAAATAAATTCGTAACGACTCTAACAGCGTAACGAGGAAATCTATTTATCATCGACAGTAGATTTATAGAAAGAGGCTAGCATCGTACATCTTAAACAAGTAAACTGCAGTGAGTCGCCCTCAATATAGCTCACAATGGTACCTAGTTTGGTCCCATCTGATAAATTAGCATTCATTCGGCTTATAAATGTGTTTTTCTCTGTTGTATCAGCGATTATAAAATCTAACTCAGCATCTTGTACGGTATCGTTTATAACCGTATGAACTGCCTTGAGTAAACTTACAGATTATCTTTCTACCAAGATCTTTTGCAAGTTTTTCATCGTGCTTGTTCCTGCATTTACGTATATGATTAATAATTTTAATAATGTCATTTTGAACGATTTTATGCAGGCAAATCCTGTTAAGTCAAAATCTGGTAAGTGTCCATTTATTGAAACTCTGGTCATGTCATCTGTAGGTTGTCCGAATCTGTCAAAGTATTTAGACATTCTCCATATCCAAGAAAACTTTTAGGATAACATGGAACCATATCAAGTGAGATAACATCATTAGAAATAATCGTATTTAGTATTCCATAATCCACTGTGTCCAAATTACAAACAGAAATTTTGTATTATTATTGAATCTTTCTTGCCGCTGATTTGCTTTGTGAAATGGAATATGTATGTTATATATAGCTCCATCACCAAAATATCGTCGCCATGGATAGGCATCTTCTACTTTTCGATATTCTGGAAGTTGTATAAATGTTTTAACATCAACGACAAACCGGATCGCTGTGGTTCTCTTGGAACCTGATAATCTTGTGCAACTTCAGGCCATCCTACTGCTGATCTAATCGAACATTGATAAATATCTACAGCATAACCAGGAGAATTTATTTCAATCTAGGACGATAATGTTGGTTCGTAAACAGTAAATGCTATTTTTATTCTTTTCCTGTAATTGATTTAATTCTGAGTTGGAATTCCTCATTGATTTGCTCTATTTGATAACTGCCAGTTGGAGTACTAACTACATGCCAATCGGGAGTTCCATCAGAATTATTCATGTTAGCAAATACTAATGAATTATTTGTCTATTGTTCACCAAATGGTTTGATCTAAAAATAGGCCGGCTAAAAAAAACCCCGTAACTGAGCTGATGCTATATCTTTTACTGGAATTGCGGTTGGAAAGTTAACGCTAAATTCAGGATTGGTCGAATGTATTGATATATTCGTAGTTTTTGAAGGAGTTGTATTAGTGGCGGTCTGCTGTCATAATTCTCTTGAATCAATCACCGAGCAATGTTCAGAAGCTGACATTATTTTTATTGTTATTGCTTAATTCTCCATTTTCTACTTTGGTTATTGTCACCAAAATCACTAATTTTGAATGCTTCATCGTAGGTTTTCATTATCGTTGCGAACTCCTCGTCAGATATTTTACCATCACTGAGATACGTGGACATATACCCAGATAGTTTAGAATAGGCTGCTGTTGCTGTGTGTAATTTTATCATATACTCACGCAATTTATCAATTGCACATGTAGCTATCATTTAAGCAATAATACTGAAAATACCTGCTATAATCATTGAAGTTGAAACAATCAGTGTTATATTTACTGGAGCTGTCATTGTTAATGTTGATAATATTAATCCGGCTCCAGCAACAATAGCAGAAACTGAGTAATCAACTATATCAATGACAACCATACATCTACAACATTTTATTTACTCTCACTGTATAAGCGTCAATGATATTGTTTAGTCTGGTCAGGCATTCACATATTTGATTATATCTGTGACGCTGAACGTCGATAGATGACGGAGTCATTTGATCTATTATACTTTGACGTTAAGTAATTAATTGAGTTACAAATTCCCGGCACTACCAATAATTAGCTGAGGCCATACTTCTATCCGATGATTCTATCGTAATTGTTTCTTCAGAATCTTTACCTATTATCACAGATACAGTTCTAGAAAAATTACCAGATGATTGGAAATGTGGTAAATATTATAATTTCTGCAATGCTAATTAATGACATCCTATATACACCAGCGACTTCCGCAGTGTGTTTGATTGTTTTATTTTATGGTGTCCATATGCCAGTCTAAGATGCAACCGTATATATTATATTTTTAATCTGCTGGTGAGGAATTTTTTTTATCAGACTCGTATTTTGAATAATATCAGGAATTCCACGGATAATATCGTTGAGTTTTTTTAATATCGGCGAGTTTTATGTCAACAGTTGGTGGAGTTCCAAATAATTCGTTAGTAGTTCTGTTCATGTTTCTGCGAAAATTTAAAAACGTGCCTTCATAATTGGTAAAATCAGTTTTGAGTGTGTTTATTTCATTATTGATCGGAACTTCTTTATCATCGACCTATTTTTCGTTGCAGCATCATAATCAGATTTTGGTTTTCTGAGATTATTAATGTCATTATTATCCATGTTGAGAAATGCACGCATTATACAACCGTTGGCTAATACGTACTTAGATTCTTGATCGTCTACGTATTTCCTCTTTGCTGCATCATTTTCTGTGGTTGGATATTCAATATCTGTAATTTTATTTTTATTCATAATAATGTTTCCCGTGAATGCGTAGCAAGCTTTTATAACATAATCGTAAAATGACTTACTGTAATCTTGTATTTTACCCTGATTAGTAAAAGTAAAATATTATCAGCAACTGCATTAGGAATTCGTATAAGTACAGCTGGCAGTTGTATATTAGTCATCTTTAATCGTCCTTGTTTATCATGAAAACAACGGCTTCATTTTGATCCACACTTGTAATATTTAATAAATCATCAATCTCATTTCTGAGTTGATCGTGGGTCGTGGGTTGCATATTCAGATAAATCACCTTGCTGTTGAGCTTTACCACGAGCAGATCTTCCGTAAATATCTACCATTATATTCATTAATGTCTGTTTAAATGTGACAGCGTGGTAAGTGCATTAACGACTTTATGAGGTGGTTTTGTTGATTTTGATATAGCATCAAGTACATTGAGTACATCACCACCACGCATTAGTGCATCAATTAATGTTTGGGTAGAGAACGCTGAATACGAGACTGGAGTACTTTGCATGTTGTTAGCATATTCTACAAGTTCCATAGGAGGTGCTAATCCATATGAATCTAAATAAATAATTCCACGTGGATCAATTGCATACGCGACCCAATGCGTGTCAGGTCCAGAGTTTTTATCGAGATTAATAATACCTGTTTCAGTATTGGTTGGTTGTTTTGGTAATTGATTATGCATAAAATCATCTCAAGTTTTTTTTTTTTTAAAATTTGTTTTAGCAGCATCGAGTGAATCAAAATTGGACATAGACAATATCAGTAAACTGTCCCAGGAAGTCTTAGACCTTTTCAGTACCATGAATGTGGGGTCCCTGATAATCTGAGACCTATTCCCCTTTTATTCTTTTATTTGCTCGTTTTATTCCTTGTCCAGTTGCTTTCTTTAATGCCATTCTACTGGAAGTTCCAACAGCGTCTAATGCAAATAATGTTGCAACAGCTGGGGCTGCAGTGGCTATTAATGCTGGTATAGCTGCGAGAAGCGGAATTATACCACCCGTTTTAAAAGTATCTTTGATTGCACCAGCAGAAAGACTAACTTTGACACCTTTATTTGATTTTATTCCCTTCATTGAAGTTTTGGAATAGACGTTCGGTCAACGATAATTTATATCACCCGCTCATCTGTTCCTTCCTTAGCGATAGTTTTTTTCCACAGTTATTGTTTGATACTGATTGCATTTTTTTTGAACTGACCAGGAGTCAGTGTAACATTAGCGTGATTATATGACATTATAATATTCATAAATGATCTAATTACGTGTTACATTTTTTCTACTGGGGCATCAACGACACTCATTACTCCACCAGAACTTTTAAGCTGCAACAATATATATATATATATATATATATATATATATATATATATATATATATATATATATATATATATATGTATATATATATATATATATATATATATATATATATATATATATATATATATATATATATAAAGAATACAAATCATATGGCGAATAACAACCCTCTCAAGTGTACTGGATCCACCAAGGGATCACGTTTGTCAGGGATTAATTAAAATAGATGCAATAAACTGACGACGAACAGTACGAAACTAGTAACTAACTAGCCTAAGCGCTTTCGACTCTTAATGAGTCTTTTTCAAAGGCAAATACAAAACATAGTTACGACAAACAAATAAACACAAAAACGTTGCGTTTGTAAACCTCTACATTTCTATCTTCACATGTGCTAAAACTATAAATACAACCAGCTTATATAGACTAGTTGCGGAAACTGAAAACGTTGTATAATTCCCTAAAAGTCTACAAGCCAAAGCGACATCTATTTTTACTTTGTGTACATATGTAACGCAGATTATATCCCGGATATTTGGTTCTATACCGGTTATTCTTATAGTAAAAATTGAAGGATAAGAAGATTTAGAAAATGTTAAATTCTACTAGTGCATAGTTTTCATTTTCTAGTCTACTTGGTTTAGACCGCTTGGTTTCAAGCGTTTTGGTTTAGACCGCTTGGTTAGAACATTGCTAGTTTTTCATTAGTGACTTCATTAATTATTTTATTCACATTTGCGGGCATAACTTCGGTGCTATAACTTCGGTGCTAGGTAATTTCACCGGCTGAGGTCGGGCCGCTTGAGATCTGCGTATTAATCGTGCTAGTCTATCTTTGATTGATGAGAATGCTTTACTAGCAACATTACCAACAGCACCTATACCTTTTTCACAAACAACATCAATAGCTTTCATGCCCAGTTGTTTTGCAATTGGTATTGCTTTTGGGGCTATTCTTCTAAATAGATTCTGAACAGCATCACCTAATCCATCTCCGTATGTTGTATTGTATATCAGTAATCTAGAATGTATTACCCTGACCATGTTTGGTCCACGTTCAGTACTTTATACTATCTTTTTATAGCCATTATATTTAATTACAAATTCAGTCGCTATAATAATCATCAGCGATTTTATTAATGTTAGACTGATACACGTTAATATCAATGGTACCGCCTGTAAATAATAGTTTTCAAATGTCTGCTGCTTCATTAATGATTTCTGGGTAATTATTACCAGCTCGTTTTCTTGCAATCAGAATTTCTAGTCGTTCAACATCAGCAAGGACATTGACTAACAAGAACACTTCCTTGAGTGGTAAGGCCACTTCCAGAAGAGGTCTCTGACTGCCAATATTCCTTATCCTCATCTTTTGTTTGGGTGTTTGTTGTTGCTTTGGAGATTGTTGTCGTTTATGATGTAATATTTGTCTTATTGACGGTGATGGTGATGATTGTTGTTGTTGTGGCAGTTTTGATGATTCTTTTTTCAATATAGGTTTTGTTTTTATCTTTTTTAAGGCAATACAATTTGGTTTGTTTTTTCGAGCTTGATTAGTATTATAGCGTATACGATATATACATTATGCCAATTATCCTTACTTATGTAATCATCAGTGAATTTCGATTTTAAATATCGTTTTTGATCACGATAATTACTAGCAATATCAATTAAGTTTAGATCGTCGGTTTTTCTAATAAGATTAATAGCGTCTTCAGTAATCTTATTAACCAAATTAACTCCGACACTTACTTCTGATTCTTTTTCTGGTTCCGGTATACAATCTTTTATCTCAACTATTTCAGCACGAGTTTGGTCAATACCATCAAGGATTTCTTGCATTGTTTGAGCAGCAGCTATTTCGGCAGTATGTTCTCAAAAAATCTTTTTTTTTGTTTTCTTGGTTCTTTCTGCTCTTTTTACAGTTGCCTCAGCGGTTTTCTCTAACGCTGGTAGAAGAGGTATCCTTGTCTATGTGATAGGTTTATATAATTGTTTTGTATCCTTTTCAAATTCATCTTGAGATTTCTGACGCGATTGTAGTTGTTGTTTAACAAAATCACGAACAGGTAAAAATGTTTCAATTGCCTCTAGTCGCTCTCGAAATAATTTAGATAAATGAGGTTCTCCAATATTCATTATTTTTATATTTATAATAGATGTTTAATTCATAGCAGCAGAGACGGTGAACGACAACAACTGAGTGCGGCTTCGCAAGTAAACATAATCGCATAAAAATTGTGAAAAAATAGTCAACAATAGGGGAAAAAAAACTGAGCTAACCTAAACGATTTATTACCCGTTCTCAACCGTATGGTAATATAATACATAGAGACTTTGGTTTTGCGTTATTCACTTTATTTTTTTTAGGCAGTTGTAGGAACCTTTTATAGGTAAAAAACTCGAGCAAAAAGTTGTAGGGTTCATCCTCCCTGCTGCTTTTATACTATCAGAACTTTGTATATTTCTTTTCTTGCAATTTATACAAAAATTATTAAATTATGCAATCTAAAAAAATTAAATATTTTATCTTGTAAAATTAATTGTATGACCTCATTTAGCAAGTGGTAGAAATGGGCTACATCCTGAAATAGTTCATTTTTTCAGGATTTGTGACCGTAATGGTGAAAATAAAGGTTAATTCGCCAGATTGGATACATGCGATGGTCTTTCGAGAGTGATGCGTTGGTAAGTTACTGTTTTATGAATGGATATGTGTAGTTTTTCAGTCTTCGTGCGATTCTGAAGGGGTAAAAGACGCGTGAGAAAAGTCGAATCGAGGGTGGTGGTTATGCTTGTATTACTTGTGTTAATTTAAAATAACTTTAAGTTGATTTCATCTTGTCAGAATTTTCGTTGTGCTTTATTGATAAAACTGCAGACACCTGTGATTTCAAACCATGCCGAACACTGTCCATTTACAGTATCACTTTTATTGATATATTTTATGTTAGAGGAAAATGCATTTTATGAATCAGTTGAGTTTGATATGGAACAAATAAACGAAAGATTTTGTTTGCAATATAATCAGTATTTCACAAACACACACACACACATACACACACACATATATATCTGCAAAATTCTCATTCTTATATATATATATATATATATAAATATATATATATATATAGATATATATATATATATATATATATATATATATATATATATATATATATATATATAATGGGAAAAGTATAAATGTTGATGACTAAAATTGTATAAGTGAAGAAAGAGGCACAAGTACCTTACACCTAAAACTTACAGATATTCGTCTGGGGTATTTCATTTAGGAGTGTCTTAGTAATCGTTATAAAAACTGTTACAATCGTAGGATACCTTAAGCTTAGCTGAGATTAGAGGCATGTCAGAGAGTTGTGATTGTCGAAACTTGTGTTTGCTTCTTAACTGAGATTATCAATGTTTCCTAACACATTAATTAAATCTGTAACAGAAAACAGGTAAGGAAAGTATGAAAAGTATGGTGTGATCGCTGATTTCTTTCTGACATTGGTACTACAGGCTGCGTAATCTGTAAAGATTTGCTGTTTGCTATCAGTGATTTACTTTTGTCTTGGTTTTAATCATTACTGACCAGTGCTTCCCTTTTTTTCACCTTAGTATTTTAGCAATATATATATATATATATATATATATATATATATATATATATATATATATATATATATATATATATATATATATATATATATATATATATATATATATATATATGAGTATCGTAGAAAAGCTGTATTGTTGTAGTTGTTGTTGTTAATATTTAAAACGGTCCCTTTTAACCCTCCCTTAGCGTCCAGGTCCTTTCTGACCCGTTACTAGATTTTCTGGACCGGGCCTTTTTATCACTGGCCTTTTCCGTACCAGTCTTTTCTGACCCGTTACAGGCCCTTAAACTGCGTGATTAAGCTGCGAACGGTGTTAATCAACGCAGTGCATCCTTTGACCTTGTACTAGAATGCTTTTTACTGTTATTAACTGTAGTTGATGTCTTATTTTGTGAAATTTTTAATGGGCATTTCTAAACATTCTATTTGTATTTGATTATTATTGTGATTGATTATTCGGTTATAATACTTAATAGACGTGGGTCACGGTGACATTGATTGACATTCAACTTCAATGGTATTTAAAGTGTGTGTATTTAAAGTCAACGTCAAGGGCATTTAAAGTCAACGTCGAGGGTATTTAAAGTCAACGTCAAGGGTATTTAGTCAACTTCAATGGTATTTAAAGTCAACGTCAAGGGTATTTAAAGTCAACGTCAAGGGTATTTAAAGTGTATTGTTATGTACTTGAGTCAGCTGATCGTCGAATATTAAAAGGTGCTTGATCGTATATGTAGTAAATATATAACTCTGATGAGCAGTGAAAACAAATCCACAATAAACAAGTGAAATATTAAATTGTACAAGTGTACATCACAGGTATTCGACGCGAGCTTGATGTTAAAAAACCCCCAATAATCTTAAGGAAAATGTATAGAGTGACAGAAATACTTCAGATTACCCCCATGACTTGTTTACTTGTTTTGACATTGGACCCTCCCTGTCATACTATATATATTTTAATCACCATACTACATATATATATATATAGTATGACAGTGAGGGTCCAATGTCAGAGGGTCATGGGGTAATGTGAAATATTTTTGTCACTGTATGACTTTTTCCTTAAGATTATTGTTTTTTTTAACATCAAGTTTGCGTTGAGTACCTGTGGTGTAAATCTATAATTGCATGGAACCACGCATTATTGAGGTACATGGTGTTGTTATCACAGGTACTTGATGCGAGATTGATGCTAAGAAAAAAATATGAAAGAAAAAAATTATATAGAGTGACAATATATAAGATTTGATTATTGTTTTTTTTTTCTTAGCATCAAGCTTGCTTTGAGCACCTGTGGTTATCAGTACATTTTTAAAACAATCTGCTAGTGCTGCATTGTTACAAACTATACAGCTTTTTTATGTTTCTTCTGTCTATTCCAATAAAAATTTCTGTCAATTCAATTGCGTAATGTAAATAAAACTGCATATGGTGGTTAACCCAAAATACTGTAGCACTGGGGAACAGCTCTATATTATTGCTGTATTGACCTAACTTACGTATGGTAGCATGCACATATATAATAAAACACAAATTTCAACTTAGTGATAAGATGGAATGTCCACGCTTGCACTGTCTGAATATTTCCACCACAAAAAAGGATTCAGTGACCCAATTGAAAACACTAATGTCAGTTGAAATTCATGACAACAAGCAGTAGAAATTAAAAATAAAAAATATCACTTTTGAATTTTAATGGCAATATTGGCATATAAATCAATTTATACAGATGAATTTTTTATTAATATTATTAATAATACCAAAATATTTCAGATTTTAAAATAGACTATTATTGCTTTCCTATTTGTGTATGATAAGTAGGATCATAAGCATCGTTTTGTCAATTTTGGTTCATAATGGCTAAGCTGAACCTTAAGAGGACATGTAAGTCAGTACATGACTTTTAATCACCAAACATCTGACAACACACTGATTAGATTTCATAAAGCCAATGCTGGTAAATTGTGCCTGACTGTAAGATCAATTGCATGCACATTACAAAAAAGTTAATACTCATTCTTTCTTTATTGTAAACTTGTAAAAAAATGTTGACATTTTAGAGGAAATTGCACCATAAGCTACTTGAGTCCTTACTGGCTGCAGGTTTACTTCTGGAAACAACTGCTAGAAGGTATATGTTCAAAATTGATCAGAAAATACCATTTGCTGTGATAAGTTCTTTTACTGATTAAGTTTAAAAAGTAAGTTTATTTTTAAAAATTAATCATAATACAGTTATTACAAAGTTTATTCAGTCATGATTTGGATTGATCAATACATTACTGTAACATAACAAAATTTTGAGATGAAAATTATTGACAGCTAAGGACTTCTACAATAGCAGTTGGGCATTATAGTACAAGTCACACAGGTCATGTAGGCATTCAACATCGACTATTTCAATAATGGGTGTATTTTTTAGAATTTCATTCAACATACCTTTAAGTGGCAAGTATCCACTTTATTTGGATTTATGTACATCCAGATTCCTTTGGAAGGTCACGCAAACTATATATGTATGTAGACATTTTGGATGAAATGAACTTACAGGTTTGATCCAGTATAATCCAGATTGAATGTCATGCACCATGATGTCACAATGAAAGCTACACATATTACAGTTTCATACTGCCCTTGTTTGTGATGATGACATTTGATGTGCTATTTTGACCCAAATTTAGTTTATGGCTACCATAGTAAAAGCCCATAGCAATAAATAATTTTTGTCTAGAAGTTTCATGGTGACAGTTAAGGTGCAGAGAATTCAATAATCAGGATTGAATAGAATTTAGTTAAAGAAAATTAGTGTCAAGTTTTAAACGAACAATTTAGTTTTTAATTTAAAATGAGTAAATGTGCATACATGACCCATGTGAATTGTACTAAACACTTGATCAAGAAAGTCAGTGTTGGGTTGAACTATTACTTGTGAAGGGTTAATCTAGGTGTGATTGCATGAGCATCTTCAGTCATCTCAGTGCATACATGAGCCAACTGTTGTATAATTTATATAGACATGGTAAATAACCTCGGGTTGTCCAAAAGGGGTGTGAAGGGCATTTTTTTAAGAAAAAAACATGGTTCCCAAATAGCTTCCAAAAATTCATGTTCTGATTTATAAAAGAAAGGACATGTACATATTGGTTGGAAAAAATATCTAAAGGTTGAATAAAAAAAAATATGGTTCAAAAGAAAATCTCCTCTCCCCCCATCCAATAGTTGACATTAAATGTGAACATTGGAATGTTGCTTTGGCCCTTTTTCATTAAAAATAAAGTTCATGTCTTGCATGTACAATTTAAATTGGCTTAGTTCTAACAAGAAAGTCTTTTTATCTGATTGTATATATTGTGAATAAATTTCATTTTGGATTTCAGAAATAAAACTTGTAGAAATCTTTATATTTTTTTTTGCACACAAATAGTCTATGAAACACCAGCACATATTTTAAGATCTTTTATTATTAATTGTATTGTTCATTATATCTATTAAAAATGAGTTTCTGGTTTCATGCTTTAAGAGAAAAAATTGGGTTGGTTGGAATATGATTTTATTTGATAAAATGGATAGTGTTCAAATCTGCAATTTTATATTGCAGTATAATTTTATGGCTGCTAAATTTAAGTTGACTACTGGGTTGTCTTTCTGGTAGCCCATATAGTTACCACTGATAAGAATTAAAAATTTGTTGAGTCCTGAAATTAAATTTCATAAGATGAATGATATTAAATTTTTGGGTGAATTTTTAATACTGACTTTTGGCAAAACTATGTTAATGTCCCTGATTACACTCAAACCATTTAACCTGAGAATTGGTATAGTCATGCATGTTATTGTGCCAAATACCTCAGAAAGCACTTGACAAATATCTTAGGCATGTTAATGTACTTGATTGTTCAGAAACCACTTGGAACTAAACACTGGAGTAAGTAGGCCTGTTTATTTGCCTGATTAATAAAAAGTTACATTACCTAGGCAATTGAGTAGGTCAACATGTAAATGTGCCTGATTACTTAGAACCCCCAATGATCTTGGCAATGGATTAGGTTGGCATGTCAGTGTGCCTGATTACTTAGAACTCCCTTGACCTAGACAATGGAGTAGGTTGGCATGTCATTGTGCCTGATTACTTAGAACTCCCTTGATCTAGACAATGGAGTAGATTGGCATGTCATTGTGCCTGATTACTTAGAACTCCCTTGATCTTGGCAATGGAGTAGGTTGGCATGTCAGTGTGCCTGATTACTTAGAACCTCCATGACCTAGGTAATGGAGTAGGTTGGCATGTCATTGTGCCTGATTACTTAGAACTCCCATGATCTTGGCAATGGAGTAGGTTGGCATGTCATTGTGGCTGATTACTTAGAACTCCCATGACCTTGGCAATGGATTATGTTGGCATGACATTGTGCCTGATTACTTAGAACTCCCTTGACCTAGACAATGGAGTAGGTTGGCATGTCAATGTGCCTGATTACTTAGAACTCCCTTGATCTTGGCAATGGAGTAGGTTGACATGTAAATGTGCCTGATTACTTAGAACCCCCTTGACCTAGGCAATGGAGTAGATTGGCATGTCAGTGTGCCTGGTTACTTAGAACTCCCTTGACCTAGACAATGGAGTAGGTTGGCATTTCAGTGTGCCTGATTAATTAGAACCATCTTGACCTAGGCAATGGAGTAGGTCGACATGTAAATGTGCTTAATTACTTAGAACCCCCTTGACATAGGCAATGGAGTAGGTTGGCAAGTCAGTGTGCCTGGTTACTTAGAACTACCTTGACCTTGGTAATGGAGTAGGTTGACATGTAAATGTGCCTGACTACTTAGAACCCCCTTGACCTAGACAATGGAGTAGGTTGACATTTCAGTGTGCCTGATTACTTAGAACCTCCATGACCTAGGTAATGGAGTAGGTTGGCATTTCAGTGTGCCTGATTACTTAGAACTCCCTTGATCTTGGCAATGGAGTAGGTCGACATGTAAATGTGCCTGATTACTCAGAATGTACTTAACCTAGGCAGTGGAGCCTGGTAGGCATCGTTACTTGTCTGATTACTCCAGATGTCCACTTGGTGTTAGGTATGTTTAATAAGCATAACATATAGTTGATCTGATTGGATTTTAGTGTTATTGAATGTTTTTTGCAAGTTTTATCAAGTTTGTTGAGTTTCTAAACTAGGATGATGTCTGCTGAGCGAGGCATCATTTTTTTTTTTACAAATGCATGATCCAGTTTTTACCAGTGTTTCCTATATTTTTTGGAGTACATTTAAAGTATTTAACTGATAAAACTATTTCTTTTCCAGATGTGTGTTTGAGAAGAAGGTTATTATTACAGGCAGCAAAAATGAGATGTAAAAGTAAAATGTCACAGGTAAAATTTTTATTCAAAAAGAGAGTCATTGAAAGTTCAGTGCATTGTACTTGTATTTTTACTTGATCTGCAGAGAATTACTGTGAGTGGTCTCTATTCCAGATTTAAAAAAAGTAGCTTACATGTTTCAGTTCTAAAACCGGCATGGGCACATTGTTGTGTTGTGTGTCAAGTTAGTGTTATTTGCTCTCCTTTTACGCTTATGGTATATGAATATGAGAATCTTTTATATCCTGATGAGCTGTTAAGCACCAATCAACCAACCAACCTGTTTGATCTTCACCAAGGTGTTACTTAGGGCAAGATGGAATTAGGTTTTGCAGTGCTAAAAAAGTCCGATAGCCTGACGCCCAGGGCCTCTCTAATTTTAGATTGGGCCCGTCCTGTAACTGAGGTGTCTGTCAGGCTTCTCCAAAAATATTTTTATTTGCCTGAGGAAACTTGGATTGTCCTCATAAGGTGTGTAAATGTACTTTCAAGATGTTGACATACCTGCCATAACACAGGGCAACCTAAATCAGATCACCACTTTCTTGTGTGAAATTGAGATCTAATTTTAATCAAATTGAAGCATAGTATGTCAAAGACTTGCCAATCCTCATGATTTTGGCGTGAATTTCACAATTCGAGATAGTGATTCAGATTCATGCTGCACGCTAAAACAATCTTGAATTCCCGAATTCTCAATCAGCTTAAATCATGAAAAAAATAAGTTTTATTCTGTTAAGTGCAAGACAAAAATAGCAGCAGTGGTCACTCCTGTCTTGCTACACGTGATGTTAGTAGAACTATATTCAGTTGCTACAGTTTGCCCTGTAGCAAGCTTTGTAAAGTATATAATCTGTATATTTTGAACAGAAGGTTTGCAAATAGTTGTGTGGGGCCATAAGTTGCCGAGTGGTTTTAAGTGCTCTTCATTACTGATCAATGCCATCTCACCTCAGTCTTTGTGGGTTCGAGTCACTGATTCTGCCAATGTGGGTATGTGAGAAAGCTTGGAAGTATCATCTTGTGGATTGGTGGCTTCTTCCTCCACGATTAATACTGGCCGCCATGTATATTCTATTTAGTGCCGAAAAATGGCATTTTAACCCTACAACAACAACAACCAGTAGTTGTAAATCTTTTTTAAACAAATATCAAATGATGACAGCTTTTTCGAATGTAGGAATCTTTGAGATATTGAAAGATTAGCATGTATTGTAACTTGCTTGAGTTTATATTTGTCTGTGCTGACACCACTAATCATTATTCATTAAATGCTTCATCTTGTGGATAAATACTTTTTCATGATTAAGCTACACAATAGTTAAATGTTTTTATTTCCAGGGGAAAACATGTGTTCCACAAAAAGTAAAATACAGATTAAAGTATACCAAAAACTAGCCTTGCATTCAGCAGCAAAACATCATTGTGCATTATGGTTTTTGTACAACTTTTATGCTGCAGACTTTAGAATTGGGAATGTGTACAGAGGCTCATATTGTTCCTTACTAATTACCTGTCATACATGTATAATATAATAATGTTATTATATAGATGCATACATGCCAACCATTACGCTTTTTGGCACAATCATTACACATTTTTTCACTAAATTATGCCTTATGCATATATATTTGGATTATGCTTTTTTGGTATATCCCCCTCCAAAAATATTAATAATTTGTTTTCTCATTTTTATTAACATCCCACTAATCGCATAGCACATTTGTTTAGAAAAGATGGCTTCTGTGTAACTATGACATAAAAGTACACTTGTCTGTAGACTAGCGATGACCTTCCTATGTGTTATGTTCTATTTATAGCAGTTGTCCTATTTCCAAGAAGACTTCTGTTTCTATTTATAGCAGCTGTCTTGCTTAGGACAAAACTGGCTGGTTTTCTAATTTTTAATCTTTGCTCACATATTCTTTGTTAAAAATAATGTGAGATACAGAACCATTCTGTAAGAATTTGGCGGTAAAATTTTCTTATTTATTCTAGTTGATGCACATGTTACAGAAAAAATGTTAACAAATGATTTCAGAAATGGATTAGAAAAAAAAAAATTGTAAAATAACTCAGAGATGAATACATGAATAACACAATACAGTTCCATTCTAAGGTAGCTTCACGCCCATTGCAGGCAGTTTGGAAAGATTTTTAATATTGGTCATATTGTAAAACAGATGCCTTGAATTAGATCATTTACTAACTCCAGTACTAAGGTAATTTATTTTTTACAGCAGAACTAAATTGTGGAAACAAATTTTATAGATGCAGGGACATTATTTACAGAGCTCTTAATAGAACACTGACTACAACTAGTGGTAGAATACAACTTTGGTCCTTTGTTCAAACAGATGCTTCCTGATGACAAAATTATGGAAAATATACATGTGTTTTGTACATATGCGCATTGAATGTTATTATGTTTTATGTGGATTACACTTTTTCTGCTCAGATTTCTCCTTTTGTCCACTTGGATTACGCTTTTTCCTCGCCAGAGGTTGGCATAAAAGTAGATGTATAACAGATAAATCGTAAGCAACTGTGTGAGTCCCTGTGGGCATGTGACAGAATGATGTGAAGAAGCACTCAGACTGCAAGAAGCAAATAGGTATTGGAGAAATGAAGAGCACCAAGCAGTTTTCGGCTCTGGAGTACTTTAAGCCACCTACTCATGTCCTACAAATTACCAATGCTGAAGCATTGTTTGTGAGTTTTCTTGTTGAATATAACCTACCTTTCTTGGTTGGAGTACAAAACAGTGACAGTGAAAGTTGTTGTTGTTGTAGGGTTTAATGCCATTTTTCAGCACAAGATAGGCTATACATGGTGGTCAGTATTTACGGTAAACGAAGAACCCTGGAAAACCATGGGAAGAACCATGGACCCATGAGAAGCTACTGGCAGTCTTTCTCACATACCCACATTAGCTGAGCCTGAGACTTGAACCCACACAGAGGTGAGAGACAGTGAAAGAATATTTCCTATTGTAAGGGAAAATAAGACACACTTTAATGCCTCCTTAGGTGCAGAAAATTTGCAGCAATTTTGGTCACCAAGATTAAACAGCATGCAAGAAGCCAGAACAAATTTACCAGGTGAGGAAGTTCTAGTCTGCCAGTGCATCATATCATGATGTGAAGTTTGTGTGAGTCAGTAAATTTGGCTGCATATAAATTTGTACTTGTAATCAGTGTGAATAATGGTTTAGTTTTATTTCATGATTTTCATATAGTGCAGTACTAACCATCAAATTGGATGGAGCTAGTTCATTGGTATAATGTTTCACTAATTGTGTTCAAAATGCACTAATTTATGTACAGCTTTTCACTAATTGCAAGTCTGGAGGGTTGGCAGGTCTGGTGATTTTCTTAAATCCCCAAAACCCCTAACATTTGCATGTTGTGAGAAAAAACAATTTTCAGTAATCTTCAAAAGAAATAAAAAACAACACCCCCCCCAAACAGAACCTCCTTTACCACAACTTTCAGTGTATTCCAGTTACATATATGGTAGACAGTCATGAATGGAGCTGAAGCAAAACTATTCTTTGAACAGTATAAATAGCAGCATAAAGGCAAAGAGGTCAGGTATAAACCACCATCTCACATGTTATTTTATTGCCTGACAGTAGCTGATTAGATGTATTTTAAGGCTGTAGTGGGTGAGCCCATTATACTATTTTGCATAGGTAAGATAAGCAAGTGGAACAACCTGTTATAGTAAAATCAAAGAAATGCTTGATGCATGTATAGAAACAAAAGTTTTGACATGTTATTGTCTTGAATGAGAATGTTTAAGCCATATGTATTATATTTTGGATACTTTTGTGGACAGTGGCAATGTTTCTTCGATATCTGATTTTGCTGTATATATATATATATATATATATATATATATATATATATATCTATATATATTTCTAATATTTATATATATATATATATATATATATATATATATATATATATATATATATATATATATATATATATATATATATATATATATATATATAGAATGCAAAGTGTGATCATTTTGTTTGTTGGAATAGTGTTCAAGTGTAATTCACTTTTGAAGCCTATTTAGGATGGAAGAAAATATCAGCAGAGCCCACCAAAAATAAATTTTAAATTTTTTAAATTTTTTTAAATTGGTTGACTGAGTTTTACTTTGTGAAGCATGCCAGTGAAAAAAAGAAATAATGTAAGGGAGGGGCAGCTATTAATTCTTTGCACATACTGCAAACAACACACTAAGAGAATTCAACAGAGAAATATGATCACCAGAACCATCCAGCCCTAGGTGAGTGTAGTGATGAACACTAATGACACTTGCTTTGCCTTCAAATCCCTTGACCCCTAATAAATTTATATTCAAATTGTAGTAATTGCAGTGTTGTGGGACAGTATTAAAAATAAGGAAACTGGGGGCAGTGGAATTTGGAGTCTTGGCTTGATGAGTTTCATTCAGGGCTTGTGTGTTTAATGTCACCAGCCTGGGGCCTGTGTCGAAAAAAATTTCTTTGAGCACTAATGTTTTGGCACAGTAATGAACCATCAAATTATGTTGCTAATATTTTTGTAATAAATTTCTTTGTTTAATAATAAGTGTCTGGTAAAGTGAGACATATGTTTTAAATCTTTGCAGAGTCTGATTTTAATTAAATGTCCTGTAATTGTCATTTTGTCACATTATTTTACTTACACATAAATGCTGGCAATATTATTTCAATTGGCTTTAAAGTTTTCATCCTTATTATTGGTTAACAATATTAATCATTGATTTCCCACTATGTGACCTATGATCTCATGATGCCAAAACAACTCAAACTGACCAGCTTACATGTTGGTGACTTTATTAAGTCCTTGTATGTAGTCAACAACATTTTGGTTGTAGTAAAGGGCTGAAATTAAGCTTTAGTTGCCAGAGTATGAAATCATACTTTGTTTAAGTAGTTTGTTTCTAAACTGCTATTTGTTATGCTAACTGTATTAATGAATAATTTAATTTCAGTCCTGGAGATTATTGCTGTTTGTTACTATCTCTAAGATCTCCAATGCTAGTAGATGTCCTGGTGAGCAGGTTGAGCATGTGATAGTTGAAACATATGAACGGAGATGCTGCTATCCACATATGGTTGACATTGGTAAAGATAATTTAATTATAGTTTTCATTTTTAAGCAGATCATAGTATGACAAAATACAAAATTTGTTTTCAAGCTGTGACTTCATTGTTGTTGTTGTGGTATCCAAAACATCAAGAATATTAGACGAATACAGGAAAGACCATAATTATCTGTGGAATCCATTTATAAAAAAGTTTGCTGATTGACAAGCTAGTGCAAACTAGTGATTGACAAGGCCATTTGGCATGGAGCATGATTCGTACATAAGGAATACCTGTTGACCCAATATTTATATCTGTATTTTCTATGTAACAGTATTGGAGTTATAACTGTAAAACAAAGAAAATTGGACATAGGATTAATTACGGAATCAATAACGGAAGTTTTTTAGAAGTTTTTGGTATTCATAGTTACTTTTAAGCAAACAGTATCAACTTTAAATCTTATTGTTTTTTATTCATTGCTTTTGCTTTAGTTTGATTACATTTAATAGATAATGGCAGTATCATATAAAATAACTAAGATTCAGAAATATTTCCTAAAAGTAATTTTTGTCACATATAATGCAAGCCTCTCTGTAGATAAGTTGAAATATGTATGTGGTGGATGCCTTGAAGTTTATATATTTTATGTATTCAGTTGTGCATAAATGTAATCAGCCAGCCTCATTTCCTTGTTAATCAGTAACAAGACATACACATATAACACTGGTCATCTGGTCATATGTGTCTTAAAAAATGTTTAAAAGCTGTTAGAATTAAAGTTAGCTTGAACAAGTTAAACCATACAAATTCATAGGTGCCACCTACCTATAGTGTAACTACTTATATGGACTTTAACATTTTAACACAATTATAAGTATTGACTGTTGTTAAGTCAATAAAAAAATTTAGGAAAAATACAAAAAACATGCATGCTCATGCAGACACAAAAGGAGTAAAATATTTTTGCACTTTTATTCAGCATTTTGAATTGTTTAATTGTGTTTGCAGGAGAAATGGTATTTGGGGTTGGGCATGCTTGATTGTATCTCCATCCAGCCATCCCCTCAGATAATTTTTGTGTATCTCTTTCGATGTAATCATTTCCTTGAACAGTTTTCAATGAACTGCTGTGAAACTTTGTTTAGTTTTGCATATATTAGCCTGGGTCACATACTTAGTCTTTCTTCGCTATACAATAGATAGCCAAACCAGTGCAATGGTAGAAATCGAAGTGAAATGAAAATGAGGCACCCCTAAATTTGGGTGATGTAAATGTAGATTGTGGCTAATTAATGAAGAGAACAAAGCATGCCATTTGATTACATTTTTCTTTTAAAAAGAGTAAAATTTATGTCAGTCTGGAAGACTCTTGAAAGAACAGTGCAGTTGTATATATGTATTGCATAAATTTTGATATTATGTATTTATTATGATATCATAATCTGATTGATATCAGCAGTTTCTCAAGGGATGAAATCAGATACACCTGCTTGATGTAAGCAAACAGGAAGAGTGCATACTGTTTGCAGTTTTTTAACTTGGTTGATATCTGCAAATTATCTATGAAACTATAGTCTGGACAGGCCCAGAGAAAGAATAAAAATGGGCATGTTAGATTGTGAAGGGTACTAAATAATTTCTTTTAGTTCACCTGCTCATTAGGCAAAGCCTTAACTTATGATGTGGTCTGTAGTCATTTGCAATTATTCTGGCATCAGAACCTTTTAAATTGTTTCAGTTGATGCATGTCATTATTGCAGAATTTGACGAAGTTCAACAAAATCATCTTGGCTTTACCATGGCCTGTACAGCCTTGAAAATTCTTGAAGTTTGCCTAGAAAACTCATTGAAATGTAGAAAAGTTGGCTTTATCTTTGAAAAGTACTTGCTATGTTGAAAACTCCCTAAATTATTTCCCAAACTCTATGAATGCTTCTGATTATACAAAATTAAAAATATTCCACAGTTTAAATTTAAAATTTACTATTTACCTGTTTTGCTCTAGTAATGAATAAATAAATAAAATTGGGATAAATTTGAGTAAATTAAATGATGCATGTCATGGTTAATAATCAGATGGGGATGTTCCCTTTGCTGTTGAGGTATGCTAGTTAGTTAAAAATTTTTTTTCTACTTTTGTAACTTTTCAGGCAGTTATCAATGAAGTTACATAAAGTTCAGTTTTTATGAGAAAAAATACTTCATGAAGCTTTTTGAAAGTCCTAGAAAACTCTTTGAAAAATCACTTTGGGGCTGTATGAATCATACATATTTGCATAAATGATACTAATCCACCATTAAATATGGCTGCCATTACTAAAAATATAAAACCCTTGAAATAACTGCTTTAAATAACTGCTGAATAGAAGTTAGTCAAATCTGATATAATGCACCCTAACCTGAAGTGCTTTCGGATATGTATAAATTATGCAGAGCCACAGTCAAATATGGCCACCATGACTAAAAATGTAAAATGTTACGACCAGTTCTCCCAAGCCCTACAAATCTGCCAAACCTTATGATTTTGCTGCAAGTCTTGTGGGAATGACCCTTAAAATTCGGACTTAAGGAATGAAAGCAAAAACTATGGATATAATATTGTTGCAGTAAAATCTGGATAATTGACTCATCCATGTTTGATTTGGCTCTGGGTTTCATATTAGAATTGGTGGGGTTAATCAGGGAAGCAGACTAACTCTACAGTAGTACCTTGGTGCTTTAAACTGCACACATTTTTTCATGTAATGTGTCTTCAAGATCAACTGTTGATTATAAAATTTTAAAAAGTGGATCCAACAAATGGTTTATGTTGAAGATGAAAAGAAAAATAAGCCTCTTAAAAAGTGTTAATAGTTGGTACAGAAGAATAAAAAGGAATATTCAGATTCATGTGAATAGAAGCTGAAAGGAACACATTTATGTTTATTGAACATTGTCTATGTTTATGTTTATTGACATCATGTCTATGTTTGTTTATTTGACATTATGTCTGTTTGTTTTTTGGACAGTATGTCTATGTTTAGTGGAATCATGTCTATGTTTATGTTTATTGGACATAATGTCTATGTTTATGTTTTTTGGACATCATGTCTGTTTATTTATTGGACATTATGTCAATGTCTATTGGAGATCATGTCTATGTTTATGTTTATTGGACATCATGTCTATGTTTGTTTATTGGACATCATGTCTATGTTTGTTTATTGGACACCATGTAAATGTTTATGTTTTGGACATCATGTATGTTGATGTTTATTGGACATCATGTATATATTTGTTATTGGACGTCATGTCTGTTTATATTTATTGGACATCATGTCTATGTTTGTTTATTGGAGATTATGTTTATGTTTATGTCTATTGGAGATCATGTCTATGTTTATGTTTATTGAACATCATGTCTATGTTTATGTTTATTTGACGTCATGTCTGTTTATGTTTATTGGACATCATGTCTATGTTTATGTTTATTGGAGATCATGTTTATGTTTATTGGAGATCATGTCTATGTTTATGTTTATTTGACATGTCTATGTTTGTTTATTGGACATCATGTCTATGTTTGTTTATTGGGCATCATGTCTATGTTTATGTTTATTGGACGTCAATCTGAATAATATGTCTTGTGATTGCCATCATGTATAATGGAAAGAAGTTTCAAAGATGTATGTCATGTCATGTCAAGAGATGGCAACAAGCCATTGTGTTGCACAGAGTTTGGAACTGAAGTAACTGTACTATAGGTAAATAAGGTCAAAGTATACTTTACAAACTTCTCAGCTGAAAATAATGTTTACTACTGCACCAGTTTCAAATACTGAACATTTAAAATTATATATTTTCCAACATTATGATAGCAGTACACAGTATTTTGTTACACATTACACAAAACTAGTCAGACTTAAGGAAATAAATCAACTGCCTTACGGCCTTGTTAAGTTTGGCAGGTTTGATCCTAATTAAGAGAAGGAAACTGAAGTTGATAGAAAGCATTGTGGTATGAAGGTTTTTCAGTATTTTGTACAAAATGATTCCATTCTGCAATCTGCCACCATCACCAAAAAGAGATAAACAGAATTTAAGCAGTTTGTTTTTAAAACACACCCTGAGAGATGTCAATCTACTGTAAGATATGGCTGCTATGTATAAAAATAGAAAAACTTTCATATGGTTTTAAAATGTGAAGAGCAGAATTTAACCAGATTTGAAAGAAACTATCATGGATTAATGGGCATTCAAGTTGTATAAATGGCTTTTTCTCATTGAACAGAATTTGACCCAATTTGAAATACTTTGCAAATGATGATAATCTGCCTTTAAGTGTAGCTACTTATACTAAGAAGAGAAAAACTTGAAACAAAGTTTTGTCTAGAACCAGTGAACACGATTTGACAAAATTTGAAGAGCTTATAGTTTTTTTTTCAAATGATGCTGATCAACCATAGCTGCTGTTAAATAAGAATAGAAAAACCTTAGAACAAATTGTTCTCAAGAACAACTCTACATTATTTGAATAAGTTTTGACAGAAAACACCTTATTATGATGTGCTTTGAAATGTGTGCATGTTATGCTGAGTCACATCCAGATGTGACCTCCATTAAATACAAAGATTTAAATAACTGTCTTCTGGACCAATCGCTCCAGATGCCTAATGGTTAGAGTGTCCACCTCAGATATGGGAGGTAACATGTTTGAACCCTGGCTGAGACATACCAAAGGCTTGTAATAACGGTTCTAAGAGTTACCTTGCTAAGCACTCAGCATTAAGAGATTAGTGTTAGGTCTGATCAACCTTGTGTCATAATGTTTCTGAGTGGGACATGAAGCTACATATCTGTGGCATGGTACCCCAGTGCTAGACATCACTGTACACTGCCACACTGCAGACATCTTAGTGATATGACTGAGAAATTGTTAAAGCTACATTAAAAATCCAAATCACACACACAGACACACACACACAGACACAGACACACACACACACACACACACACACACACACACACACACACACACACACACAGACACACACACATACAGACAAACACAGACACACACACATCTTATTTACTAACTTTGAAAGAAAGCATCCCAGCGTAAAGGCCTGGTGCTGATGGTTGGTGGGTGGCTGGGTTGAATTTTAATTGCACAGTCAACATATTACCTCTATCATGCTGAGGAAATGGAGCTAAAGCAACCAACCCAACTGAACTATGACAGCTTGCCATCAGGCAAAGATGAAGTTACAAGAAAATCCTTGAAAAAATTGTTTTCATTACAAAGACAATCACTTGCATTGGAAGAAATTTCGAAAGAAAGCATCCAACTGACCCAGATTTCTTGATCAGTTGCTCTTGCATTTGGATTGTCAGCTAGGTGAATGATCACACAGCCACTTGGACCTCATGTATGAAAATAATTTATTTTAAATTTTTTATGTGATTTTCCCACCAGAGCTTGCTTAGTTGATGTAGCCAACTTTTTCAGGGTATAATGTGTTGCTGTATAATGTATTTGCTGTACATGTATAATGCATTGCTTTAAAACTTAAAATTTGCAGAAATAATGGAGAGGTGTGAGATGAATTATGGGAATGGGTAAATGAATTGTTTGAAATTGTTTTATGTTTTGAACTTTGACTTTTTTTGTAAAGTGACCATCTCATTTTAGTCACTTTTTTGTTATTGGTTCTTTTTCCTGTTTGAATGCTTTACTTTGATGATTTGTACAAGAATTGTTAACTTTAGGTGGATGTACCTGAAGCTTGTGAATTTATTCAATGAAATTTATGCAAAATTTCAAAAGCATTGTCTTTTATATTAAAATTGCATGCTAAATTTTTCTTTTTGTTCTCTATCAAACAGAATTACTTTTGTTTTTCTAAATATACATAAATACAATTGTATTGATATTGGCAGATTTCTTCTTCCCTTTTCTAATCATCAACACTTGCTGTTATATTAGGGGATGTGGGGAACATCAATGTCATTGGATTTGTTTTCTTTATTTTAAATTAAAGTTCTCGTCAGATAGCTTAGTGACACATATTTCATTATGTTAAAAAACCAGTAAATACTAAATATTGAAGTGTTCCCCTACCCCCGAAAACAGTATTGTTAACTTAAGCCGTTTGAATAATGGGACAATGTCCATACCACACACCACAGGTAACCATTATTCTAATTGTAATGATTAGTGATTGATTATTGATTTTAAGTAATCACAAGGAGTACTAACAGTATGACTTTACAAAATATGTACCAATTTAAGTCTAATTATTCACAATTGCAAATTGTCAAGATTGCTTTTGGATCATTTCATCAAAATATACTTCATTTAGTACTTCAGTATTTTATAATATATAAATTAATGCAAATTAGATGTCTTTGTGTTGAATTAACACCAAAATGCTTGTGTAATTGGAAGTACATTATCTTATACATGTTTTTCATCAAAATTTATAAGGACACACAAACAGGGTTTTGATAAAACTTAAATGATTCATTGGTCCGATCAGCCATGTAATAAAACTTTTAGCTTTATAAACTCTTAATCAGCTTGTCATTATAAGAATATAAATGTAAACATGTTTGAAACCTTACTTTGATCATATGAAAGGTTCATTGAAACTTTTTTCTGTGACCCTTCTAACACCAGTTACTTCAGATTACAAATTGAAACCAGTCTTCTCTTTATTGTAAGTATTTATTAGAACTGAAGAGTGAGCAAAATACTTGTACGAGTTTCATAAAAAAAAAATTACACCAAACTTTAAGTACAAACACTAGACGTTTATTGAACAAAGTTGGTTGCATTTCAGCTGAACTCATTTTCATTATCAGCACTGCTCCCTTGAGCAAGCGATTGGAAAATTCACTTGACTGACAAGTTTTCACTCAGCATTTCAAGTTGGGTGAGTGAATTTTCAACTCCTAAGCATTATTGTCAATTTTACAGAGAAATAAAAATGTAATTGATTACACCTTAAAATCCAGTACAGTTCAGTTAATTACTGTACCCACAAGTGAATATGAGGGTAAATGTTAATATAATTGCTGTCATTATTTTCATATTTTTTAATTGGAATTAATTTACTTACATTTAAAATTAATTGACTCATCAGATCTACTCTCATCAGTGACTGGAAAGAAAATATTATGGTCTAATTAAGTATATTCATATAATTTGTTTGACAAACAAGAGATATTTTGAAGATCCAACATTTTACATTTTAATCTTTTTCTTGCACAGGAAATGAATTTGAAATGTGCTCAGTTGACGGGGGTAATGACACACAAAGACCCTGCGGACCAGGGTTGATTCAGCCAGATCAAACATCTTCAGAGCATGAACCTGAGTGTATCAGTGAGATGGAATTTCTTAATTGTAATTCATATGGTATGTTATTTCATAGAAAATTATTCTTTTTAGAATGTCCCATGACTGAATGTATTGGACTTTTCTACTGCCTGAGGCATGTTGATTCTGTCCAGACCAGTCATCAGGGAAAGTTTTGAGAGTTTACAGAAACCATAATGTATAGACACATGTAAATTGGTAGGCATGTTTTATGTACTAAACATACTGTTAGGAATTGATTTAAATTTTCTTTTATGAAGCGAAATGAAAATTAAAGAAACAGTCTAAGAAGAATGACAGTAAAAATGGCAATCAGTTGTCATGGTAAACTTTATACAGCCTATTTAATGTAATCAAATCAGTCATCCTTAAGTTAATTTATTGTAAATAGAAATCTTATTGTATTTAGTTAATCTATTTAGATGGGATACGATTCCATTCATACAGTACTTTTTCATACAGGATATGTTTTAAGTTATATGTTCAATATATTTTGCTGACCACTTGACAGAAGTCTGGAAGCAAGTTAAAAGATACATATGTTATTTCTTACATTCCTGGAAATAGACCAAAATACATACAACAAATCATGTATACTCAACATAAGATTTTATCATGCCTTCCAAACCACAAAGATTATCATATGAAATGTGTCTTATTCTGGGGTCTATAGGTGGGAGTGAATGGAAATGACAGGACTAACATTTTGAAAACTATTTGTGATGACTTATGCCCCATCGCCACTTCATATGCCGATCAAGGAATGTGTTGCTTTTTGTTTTTCAGCCATTGGGAAAATTTTCATGACACTTGTTGGATCTTTAAGTATATTTGGTCCTAAGTGCTCCACAACCATTCACTGTGTCCAGGGGGGCTGGTAGTTTTAATGTTGCTGTTGCTTTCCAGCCAAATTGTTGGTCACTCTGACCAATTGGATCTTAAAAAGAATTACTTCAATTAAACATCCAACATTACTGCTACATAGACAGCCATATTCTGAATCTTGTTATCTCATACATTGTTTTTTTTCCTCCATATCAACCATTTCAACATCACTTACCTCATGGTACTTCTTCAATGAATCTGAAATTAGATCCACTTCCCTTTTAGCATGAGTATGAAGTTTCTAGAAATGAGAGAAGGATGAAAAATGACAGGAAAGTGCTATTACATGCTGCCTAGCAGCATATTTTTATTGTACAATGTTATCTTTTTCAGACACAAAAATCGTTCAGGATGGAGCTAGCAAGAAATGCATATGTAACTTAGATGCAGGATTTTGTGGCCTAAATCCGCTCCTATGCACACAAATTAGTTCGATAAACCATGCAGCAGGATGCAAAGTTGATCAAAGCTGTAAATGTGTTATTCCGAATTCACTTCAACCTATCACTCAGGACAGGTATATCAGCTAAACATTTTCTTTTTAAAGTTGCACAAAGCCTTTTGCAGCTAGCTCCTCTTCAGTGATGGAAAACATTTATTGTCATTGCCTGTGGTAGAAGGTATGTTCATCAGGCCCATGATATTCATCACAAGGTCACTGTACAGTTATTACTGATCTCTTATGAGTTGGAGTAACTTGTTTATTGAAAATTTGTATAATAGAAGACATTTGTTTTCATATAGTTCCTAAAAATAGAAATCTAATATCAGTAATACATTAGCATCTAGTATTGCTATCTCTTTTCATGGTGATAATCCCCTCTCCAAGGTAAAAATTTCTTCCTTTGATTAGTAATAGGAAGTCATGAACAAAAACAACACAGTCTCAGTCTGATGTCCTAGTTGCTTCCATTCATTCGGAATATTGTCTTTCTTTTTCTTGGACTGCTTATAGTAAATTATGCCTTTGAACTCTCAATATGTTCCATGTTTTGAGGATTTTATGCTTTCATTTTATTTCCATATTTGTATCGCAGTTGGCCTTCTCAAGTATTTGCATTTTTTAAAGTTATTCTTGTCTGTGTCATTTTTGTTGAATTTTTACTATATTGTGCACACACTCATTAAGTGTTGCAGCCTTAGGTTTATTTACATTTTGATACTGGTAGTTGGGTAGTGTTGCACTTAAAAATTTTGTTCTGGTTTTATGGTTCTTTTGGGAGGTGTTTTTTTAGCCTTTCAGCAAGACTATGAGAAGCAGCAATACAAAGACTTAAGGGAAAACTCACCCCATCTATTTTGCATGCACTGATTGTGTGTGCATGGATGGATGTCATTTGTGTGTTTGATTGGTAGATATTTGGAATTTTGCTGAAAGCCACTGATCATAAATACATAAATTATTAAAGTGATTTCATTTATTAGTATCTGTCTCTTCACATTATAAAACTTTCCTACAGTCAAATTTATCCTGGCAGCAAGAGTTACATTTAGTACATGTCAATATAAACACTATCTGACATGCATAATCTAGAACTGCTTGATTTGACACTACTTGCGTTATTGTTCACACTTATATGCCAGGAACACCACACTCAAGTCTAATATTTTGGTCCATTTTCTCAATCGCAGTCAAGAGTGACATAAGCAAGATGATCTAAAGTGCTAATTTTCATGTTTTTATTTGCATTTGTATGTAGACAAAGACTTACTTTTTGTGCACTGTTTAGAAACACAAAATAGTGTTATTTTAAAGTGAAGTAAATCATAGACTAAAATTGTGTAGCCTTTGGGTTGTGTTGCTTTTGAGTTGAATTTGAATTGCTGTTTATATTCAGTACTCTTGCATGACATGGATTTTACTCATAACCCTTGAGTTCCTCAATGAAATGTAGATGTAGAAATCAGGTTAAGATGAACACCATTATATAGATGAATGTGGTATATGCAGAAAAGAGTATTAAAATCCATGTTCCATATATATATATATATATATATATATATATATATATATATATATATATATATATATATATATATATATTTATATAATTTTAGTTGGGTATATTTTATGCCATTTTCTATCTGACTGTCCTAAAATTGAAATTTGCTTATCTTTGTAACAGTTGGAGAAATTTTCATTAAATCCTTTCCACTCATATACCATGACCAAATGAGTGACTTGTGTAATAGTCACTTCCACATCATACCCCTACCTCAATGTCAAGGTCACATCAAGAGACAATCTAACTCGTATGTATCCTTGTCTTGAATATGACAATTACACCAGCAAAGATTTTATTTTAATGAAACTTTCCCCAATAATATATCATGACTATGGATGAAATTCTGGTGTAATTTGATTGTATTCCTGGACAGACTGACAGATGTGGGTCAAAATTGTGAGAATTAGACTGGTGCAGATTTGAGAAAAATTTACTTTAGACTTGCACTTTTCCACTTCAGGTGATGTGTTGTCTCTAACAATTTTTTATGGTATGAGAAAGCTAAAACAAAAATAATCATGCACCAATAGAATGGATTGTTCATGTGCAGGAGAAGGGTTGTGTTGATCAGATGCTGCTGCAATGGATTAAGGAGAGTTTTATCTCAAGTACAGAGTTTTATATTTTTTAAAATGAAATTTCAGTTAGAGTGCTTTTTCCGACAAGTAATTTTTGAATGACTTAAAAGGTGTCCTGCAAATTATGTCTAAAAAATGATGTATCCCAGAACATACAGTGCACAAAAAAATTACTTTTAAAATTAGTTTTTGGTGTCCCAACATATGGTAAATACGGTACCTGTAGGCATGCTATTCTGTACATAACATTCATAAGAACACTGGTGAGGGTCTTTTGGTAAAGTCTGAGTATTCTCTAGAATATAAGGATGATCACTCCAAGTATGCCATTCATAGGACATGGATAAGAAATGTAATTCCTTTTTCTCTTTGACCACTATTACATAGACTCCAGTTTCCATTTTCATTTTTCACCAAAGTTGCCTGTTTATTTCGACAGTGTTGAGAGTCCTGCAGAGACTGGTGACACTCATCTTAATGGTTTTTATGGAACATCACTTAATTAAATAAAACTTTCATTCATGTTATCTGCAGTTTGTGTTAATGAATCGGTCACAATGGAATTTTCATATCCTCGTATGCATGACTTGACTAATGAAGGTAGCTTGTTTACCATGGTTTGCATCAATGATATTTTAGGTGGAAAGGTGATGAACTTGTTGCAAGACCTAGTTTTTATCAAGAAATTTCAATTGTATTTTATGACATTTACCATATTTAGTTTAACATACTCTTCCATTTGTTTGCCTTTCTTTGATACCAGTCAAAAAGAAAATAGATACAGTATTGTTTCAAGTTATATCTTGGAAAGTTAATGAGTTTTAACTCTGTGCACCTCCATCATGCAGGATAGAAAATCATCATTAGAGAAGTAAACTTAATTGCTCAAAATAAATTAAATATCAGGTTCTAAATGCAACAAAATCAGTCATTTTACTGGACTTTTTCTACATTCAATTCATTTGGCAGGAATTATGAATATATTTATGTACATTTAAGGATAATTTGATCTGATATTTTATCTAAAAAATTTTTAAGCTTTTATATTTTGTGTAATTTGGCTTTTTCGGACTTGTTGATACTAAAGTAGGTATCCATTCTACCCTGTGTTGATACTGATTGAGGTACCCATTTTACCCTGTGTTGATACTGATGGAGGTATCCATTTTACCCTGTGTTGATACTGATGGGAGGTATCCTTTTTACCCTGTGTTGATACTGATGGAGGTATCCATTTTACCCTGTGTTGATACTGATGGAGGTATCCATTTTACCCTGTATTGATACTGATGGAGGTATCCTTTTTACCCTGTGTCGATACTGATGGAGGTATCCATTTTACCCTGTGTTGATACTGATGGAGGTATCCTTTTTACCCTGTGTTGATACTGATGGAGGTATCCATTTTACCCTGTGTTGATACTGATGGAGGTATCCATTTTACCCTGTGTTGATACTGATGGGGGTTTTCTTTTTTACCCTGTGTTGATATTGATGGAGGTATCCATTTTACCCTGTATTGATACTTATGGAGGTATCTATTATACCCTGTGTCGATACTGATGGAGGTATCCATTTTACCCTGTGTTGATACTGATGGAGGTATCCTTTTTACCCTGTGTTGATACCGATGGAGGTTTTCTTTTTTACCCTGTGTTGATACTGATGGAGGAATCCATTTTACCCTGTGTTGATACTGATGGAGGTTTTCTTTTTTACCCTGTGTTGATACTGATGGAGGTATCCTTTTTACCCTGTGTTGATACTGATGGAGGTATCCATTTTACCCTGTATTGATACTGATGGAGGTATCTATTATACCCTGTATTGATACTGATGGAGGTATCTATTATACCCTGTGTTGATACTGATGGAGGTATCCATTTTACCCTGTATTGATACTGATGGAGGTTTTCTTTTTACCCTATGTTGATACTGATAGAGGTATCCATTTTACCCTGTATTGATACTGATGGAGGTTTTCTTTTTTACCCTGTATTGATACTGATGGAGGTATCTATTATACCCTGTGTTGATACTGATGGAGGTATCCTTTTTACGCTGTGTTGATACTGATGGAGGTATCCATTTTACCCTGTGTTGATACTGATGGAGGTTTTCTTTTTTACCCTGTGTTGATACTGATGGAGGTATCCATTTTAGCCTATATTGATACTGATGGAGGTATCCTTTTTACCCTGTGTTGATACTGATGGAGGTATCCATTTTACCCTGTATTGATACTGATGGAGGTATCCATTTTACCCTGTGTTGATATTGATGGAGGTATCCATTTTACCCTGTGTTGATACTGATGGAGGTATCCATTATACCCTGTGTTGATACTGATGGAGGTATCCATTTTACCCTGTGTTGATACTGATGGAGGTATCTAATATACCCTGTATTGATACTGATGGAGGTATCCATTTTACCCTGTGTTGATACTGATGGAGGTATCCTTTTTACCCTGTGTTGATACTGATGGGAGGTATCCTTTTTACCCTGTGTTGATACTGATGGAGGTATCCGTTATACTCTGTGTTGATACTGATTGAGGTACCCTTTTTACCCTGTGTTGATAATGATGGAGGTATCCATTTTACCCTGTGTTGATACTGATGGAGGTATCCATTTTACCCTGTGTTGATACTGATGGAGGTATCCATTATACCCTGTGTTGATACTGATGGAGGTATCCATTTTACCCTGTGTTGATACTGATGGAGGTATCCTTTTTACCCTGTGTTGATACTGATGGAGCTATCCATTTTACCCTGTGTTGATACTGATGGAGGTATCCATTTTACCCTGTGTTGATACTGATGGAGGTATCCTTTTTACCCTGTGTTGATACTGATGGAGGTATCCATTTTACCCTGTATTGATACTGATGGAGGTATCCATTATACCCTGTGTTGATAATGATGGAGGTATCCATTTTACCCTGTGTTGATACTGATGGAGGTATCTATTATACCCTGTATTGATACTGATGGAGGTATCCATTTTACCCTGTGTTGATACTGATGGAGGTATCCTTTTTACCCTGTGTTGATACTGATGGAGGTATCCATTTTACCCTGTGTTGATACTGATGGAGGTATCCATTTTGCCCTGTGTTGATATTGATGGAGGTATCCATTTTACCCTGTGTTGATACTGATGGAGGTATCCATTTTACCCTGTTTTGATACTGATGGAGGTATCCATTTTACCCTGTGTTGATACTGATGAAGGTATCCATTTTACCCTGTGTTGATACTAATGGAGGTATCCATTTTACCCTGTGTTGATACTGATGGAGGTATCCTTTTTACCCTGTGTTGATACTGATGGAGGTATCCTTTTTACCCTGTGTTGATACTGATGGAGGTCTCCTTTTTACCCTGTGTTGATACTTATGGAGGTATCTCGTTTACCCTGTATTGATACTGATGGAGGTATCTATTATACCCTGTGTTGATACTGATGGAGGTATCTATTATACCCTGTGTTGATACTGATGGAGGTATCCATTTTACCCTGTGTTGATACTGATGGAGGTATCCTTTTTACCCTGTGTTGATACTGATGGGAGGTATCCTTTTTACCCTGTGTTGATACTGATGGAGGTATCCATTATACCCTGTGTTGATACTGATTGAGGTACCCTTTTTACCCTGTGTTGATAATGATGGAGGTATCCATTTTACCCTGTGTTGATACTGATGGAGGTATCCATTTTACCCTGTGTTGATACTGATGGAGGTATCCATTATACCCTGTGTTGATACTGATGGAGGTATCCATTTTACCCTGTGTTGATACTGATGGAGGTATCCTTTTTACCCTGTGTTGATACTGATGGAGTTATCCATTTTACCCTGTGTTGATACTGATGGAGGTATCCTTTTTACCCTGTGTTGATACTGATGGAGGTATCCATTTTACCCTGTATTGATACTGATGGAGGTATCCATTATACCCTGTGTTGATAATGATGGAGGTATCCATTTTACCCTGTGTTGATACTGATGGAGGTATCCTTTTTACCCTGTGTTGATACTGATGGAGGTATCTATTATACCCTGTATTGATACTGATGGAGGTATCCATTTTACCCTGTGTTGATACTGATGGAGGTATCCATTTTACCCTGTGTTGATATTGATGGAGGTATCCATTTTACCCTGTGTTGATACTGATGGAGGTATCCATTTTACCCTGTTTTGATACTGATGGAGGTATCCATTTTACCCTGTGTTGATACTGATGGAGGTATCCGTTTTACCCTGTGTTGATACTAATGGAGGTATCCATTTTACCCTGTGTTGATACTGATGGAGGTATCCTTTTTACCCTGTGTTGATACTGATGGAGGTATCCTTTTTACCCTGTGTTGATACTGATGGAGGTATCCGTTTTACCCTGTGTTGATACTAATGGAGGTATCCATTTTACCCTGTGTTGATACTGATGGAGGTATCCTTTTTACCCTGTGTTGATACTGATGGAGGTATCCTTTTTACCCTGTGTTGATACTGATGGAGGTCTCCTTTTTACCCTGTGTTGATACTGATGGAGGTATCTCTTTTACCCTGTGTTGATACTGATGGAGGTCTCCTTTTTACCCTGTATTGATACTGATTGAGGTATCCATTTTACCCTGTGTTGATACTGATGGAGGTATCTATTATACCCTGTGTTGATACTGATGGAGGTATCTATTATACCCTGTGTTGATACTGATGGAGGTATCCATTTTACCCTGTGTTGATACTGATGGAGGTATCCATTTTACCCTGTGTTGATACTGATGGAGGTATCCTTTTTACCCTGTGTCGATACTGATGGAGGTATCTATTATACCCTGTGTTGATACTGATGGAGGTATCCATTTTACCCTGTGTTGATACTGATGGAGGTATCCATTTTACCCTGTGTTGCTTCACATAGTACTTCAGCTGGAAAGGTCTTGAACTTTGAGCAAGACTGCAGTTTTTATCAGGAAGTTTCATTTATATTTTAAGACCTTTTAATGTTTCTTTGTCTTTATCTTCCTTTTGTATGATATCCATAACCTTTCATACATTTACCATTTTTAGCCTATACCTTTTTTTCTTTTGTGCCTTTCTTTGGAACCTAAGATTAATTGGTATTATATAGCTCAGACATTTGCTGATGTTCTGTTAAACACATGGCTTACATATTTACAACATGCATTGTGTAATATTGCATACATATCCCTAAAAACATGAAAACAATTGGTTATATATATATATATATATATATATATATATATATATATATATATATATATATATATATATATATATATATATATATATATATAAAATAAACAGCACCAACAGCTAGAATGTGTGACTGGTTTCGCTTTACTGCTTCATTAGACTGAATTCAAAATATATATATATATATATATATGTGTGTGTGTGTGTGTTACAGCAATTTTTTAGTTTTTGTTAATATTTTTTAACTTCTTTTGAGTTTTTGTAGAATACCTTGCTTGTATAATTAAAAACCACTACTGACAGATCCAATTTTGTTGACATGTGTTTATGCATCATATAAATGTAAATCACATTAATAGATTTTCATGTCATTAGAGCAAATTTGTATCAGTGTTTGCATGTCACACAAACATTTTGGTTTAAGCATTATAGCATTGGAAACATTCATATTTTGCAAAAATACAAATCGAGTTTGCAAAGAAAATAAATGTAATTTTTTCTTGTCAAATTTAGGACAGAAGTGACGAAACTTAGTAATCGGGTTGTCAACATTAGCTTATCGCAGTTGCCAACAAAAGAAAAACCTTCTTGGACAGGTAGGTAAAGAACCAGTGGCGAAAAGGTATAATTATAAAATCTGTATGTAATATAACCTGCTGTAGTTAACACAGCCAAGGTCACTGATGTTTCATTGTGAGTATATTGCAAGGTGTTTAAGCTTTGTGCACTTTAGCATAATACACAGTAGTGCATTCTTCTTGAATGATATCATCTGTGTTTTGAATGCTCTGTACACTATTTTATGCTTGATTTTGATAGTTTTCTACACATTTTCAGTGATGTTGACATCCAGCAAGCAATTTTCAATCTCTTTTCCAGTTCCAAGGCAATATACATATGCAGTGTATATGAGGGGTACATTGTCATCTTATAATAGAAATTATCTTTGTTTTATTCCTGTCAGAATTACAGGTTATACATTATCTAATATTCAGATGTAATTCTTCATTTTGTATACCTTCTACAACAGCAAGAGTTTGAAAAGTACTGCAGCTTTGAAATGTCACTGACACTTTGCTGTTATTACCCTCAGAGTTCAGTAGGCTCCCTATTACATTAATGTTGGCAAATAAACTTTATTTCCTGTCAAATCAGGCACACCTGGAAAGACAAAGTTTAGTCTTTTCCATCTGTAAACCATGGTAACATATAGAAAAAAATTACATCCACTTAATTCCACGAGGTGGCTAACCATCAGCTGGATGTTGATGTCCAAGACAGTGTTGGAGGTTACTTACCATTCATCTATCTTTAAATCATTTCACTTGATGTGTATAGTACAGAGGTATATCACCAAAAAAGTAGGTTACCATGCCCAGATAATACTCCTAAACATGGTTAATTAATGAAGAGTGTCAAAATCCTACAAGTCTGCTAAATTTAAATTCATTTCAGATGGAAAGACGACAGAAGAGCAGCAGAGTAGAGGAGAGCATGATGTTAACAATTCAGTGAACAATGATATTTTAAGGTTTGTGTCAAATTCTTCTTGCTAAAAGTAGTGCCCGAGAAAGGCCTACAACCAACCCTGTTATTGGGTGACATTTATTTTGAATGTCACAGTAGAACTCTTTAGGTTTATAAAATATGCCATAAGAGTTCAGTGGAATACAATCTTGCCTGCATGTTTGTGATAATATGTACTATAATTAATGTAATGCATGCACAGTTGTGTGCTTACAAAATTCTTATTTGTGAACTTTATCTGGTGAAAGCTCATAATGATGCATGCACACTGATGAAGTTATAAATGAATCGTCTATGTTCTTAAGCAGTCTGCTTTGAAGATGCTTCCTTATCCCCAGTATGGTTCTTTTGTTCTCAAAAAGAACCACTTGCAAATCCATTTTTCAGACACGTTATAAAGTCACAAAGTCAGTGACAATGAGACATCAAGGATGCATGGTGTTATGTTTCAAGAAAATTATGATATTCTACACAGATTTTAGCAGCCACTTTTTTTCAGGGATGCTGGAATTAAGACATGGTTGGTAATTAATTTTTTAAGCAAGTTTTGACTACAAGAAAGGAGTGTCCACTTATTAATGCATGATTGTGCAAATATTATTTTGTGACTTTCAAGAAACAAACACTGTATTCTCATATTGCTAAGCAGACAATATTTTTTGTAATTGCTAATTTAAAAGCAGATTGTTATGGGTAGTGTTTTGGTATCTGCCAAATCATTTGTCAAGAACCAAAGAGATAACACTTTATATAGGAGCCAAATTAACTTTCCTTTCAAAGCCTTCAGCTATTGCTGTTTTCAGCCCATTGTTTAAGTTGGGCTTTCGGCTGAGAACAAATACAAGAAATCAGTCTGATTAGTAGGTCATACAAATTGGAAATGTGTTCTTGGAAGATGGATGCTCCAACACAGTTCCTGAAATTGATTTATGTGTAAAATTTAACCAAGGTGAGATTAATAGACAAGGATAACACTGCCTCATTTCTCTTGGTGGAGCATAGAAAACAAAAGGAAAAGAATACCCTCAAGCCCCATTCAGATACGTCCCACTCCTTTCCCCATCCCTTTCTCTTAACTTGCAAGTTAAAGATTATGATTGTGTTCAGTATTCAGTTGTTTGTAATGAATAAATGAAGAGAGCAAAATCAACATATTTTGGGATGGAAACACGATGGGGTGGTGATAGTATTAGTTTCAAAAGGATAGGAAAACTTCGGTGTAAAAAGGAGAGCCTTTCAAGGTTGAACTATGAAGTGTACATAATAAATTATGTAAATATTACACTATCAGATAGGTTTGGAAGCAGCAAATCATGGGATGGACAAAAGTAAAGTTTTCCTTTGATAACATCTCCCATTCTCTCAGCTATTGGAAGAAGAAGCAACTTTTCCCTTGAAGCCCAGTTTAACCTCTGGATTTTTCTGCCGGTTTTGCTTATGGACTGGATGAATAGGGAGTATCAACCATTTCTTTCATGCAAAATAATGATCCTTAATAATTTTTAGAAGTAAATTCTTTTATGAGTGGGGGTTCCTACTTTTAGAGTCAAAACATAACCTTTCCAAGGCCCCTCCATCATACAACATTATGCAAATATTTGAGCAGTAGATATTCCTCCAAAGTTGAAAATCATTCTTAGATTGTACAAATGTAACTCTTTGATCAATCAGAGTGTTTCCTGCATGATTATGAATAAAGTAAAATTTTACGGCAGGGGAGCCAGGTTGAAAAACCTTTAGTACAACTTTGAAATTCTAATGATAATGATGTTGTTTTTAAGTCATCATGGTTTCCTTTTCCATGATGGAATTCATAGAAAAAGGCTCAGAAAGCAATGTATGGCACCAGTCAATAAACTACACATACAGGACCAGTCCTGCAAAATGGAAAATCAGTAGAAGAAAATATATTGATATAATGGTCATTTTTTAAAAAAAAATTATTTTGCTTCTCACGTTATGAGAAACATTTTCTTTTTTTTTATTTTTGGTTTTGTCAGTATTTATCTGAAGAAAATCATGGAAAATAATCTCAGCCCATTGAGGAATCTAGGTTGAAACTATTGAAATCAATACTATGTTTATATATGTATAAAGTTGCATATTTAAAATGGTTTATCACTTCACTATTGCACCAGATTAAAATAAAAACAGATGGAGTCTATGTATGTATATATTTATCACAGCTTGACTGTGGCTATATGGTTCCCACTGAAGGTAATGTTCTAAAAGTGTAAAAATGAAGAATTGTAAAAAAAAACTTAAGAAGATAAATCCTTCAAAATAAATGTAAACATGAAGTACAACAATATAAATTACATACCCCAGTAGTCAAAATATTAACAAGGGTTTTCATTATTATTGATGTCCAGTTATATTTGTAAAAATGGTTTATGAAATTGGGAATATGTTTTTCCTTCTTTCAGTAACAGCAACAACAATTTGTCTGTTGTTATACCCAGTGTACTGGTACCTTGCTTATTTCTTGGACTACTTGGACTGCTATTGTATAGCATTTGCCAGTGGAGAAGATCAAACATAAGGCCCTCAGCAGGTAAAAATATATCCAACAAAATACAGTACAGCAAAGTTAGGTCTGAAAAGATTCAAACCGACAGGCTAATACCAGTGATGAGATTTTACAACCATCTAACCAAGAATATTAGAAAATTTTAATTAACTGTCCCAATTCTTTTCATCTAAGAACATCCATGCTGAGTTAGTACATAGACAATTATTGTTATTTTCACTCCTTCAGTACTTTACTAATTAAGTACATGTGACATTACATTGGAGATGGAGTCTAATTAGACCATTGGATATTCAAATTCATTCTTAAGTTTACAAAAACTGCAGGGGAAAGGTTCAGGAACATAATTTTGTGACATTAATAACATGAATATCAATGACTTGAAGCTGAAGCTTGCCTGACTTCAAGAGAAATATTTGACCAAGTCTTTTGTTTAGACTCCAGTGTTGTATTATCATGGGCTCCATGTTATCTTGGCAAACAGGCTTTTCTGATTAGTACTGGACATGTACTGTCTAGTCATTGTTTACAGATGTAAAGCTGTAGCCAGTAAGGATGCAAATATCCTATTGCACAATTTACTCGAAAATGTCAATTTTCTTTTATAAGTTTAAATTGTTAAAGAATGAACATCACTTTTTTGTAAAGTGCTTACAATTCTGTTGATTATCATATGCAAAACTCCAAATGAACCTACTATACAATATTCAGTGTATCATCTGATGTTTGATGGTTATAGGTCAAATCCTGATGGTGACATACATGTCCTTACAAGGTTAAGGCTGCATTTTCATTCCATGATAGCCAATATGGACCAAAATGTACAAAATTTCGAAAGTAAATAAGAATACAATAACAGTAAACTTTCTTCAAATCAGTAATATTTCAATAATAATAATGATGATATTAATAATAATTTCTCATATATTTATATTTCTTTGCCCACATTGCATTTAAAATTCATATAAAGTTAATAAATGTTTTTAATTTGATATGTTGTTATTCATGGATTTCTACTTCAATTACACTTGTGTGTTTGATTTTATGACTGGATCTTTTTGTTTATTGTGAAAATATTCTGCCAGTACATGCATGGACATTCCTACTCATAGTTAAGTTGTAATTTATGTTTGTTACAATACCTAAGTTAGGCAAATACTTCGATAATATAGAATTGTTCCCTCATGGTACCTTAATCTGGGTCAACCACCATATGCTGTTTTATTACATCTATGAGCTCTAGTTGACAAAGATTTTTACAGGAATAGAAAGAGGGAAAGTCATTGAAACTTGACAAATTATAAGTAAGCAGCAATATCAAAACAGTTTTAATATGTACCATGAAAATACAGCATTATGGGCTAATTATTAAACTTTCAATAAAATATTTGGCGATTCTGAAGTATGTTTATATGATCTTGAAAATAACAAGAAAATTTGATTCATGCAGATGTAAAAATTATTATCATGGAGTCAGATTCTGAGTTTCTACTAACATATTTTTCTCATAGCTCTTTCAACAAAAGAGACTGTATGGATGCAGGTAACATGGATTGTTCGTAGTGAATTTTTTTTCAGACATTGGGAATGTCCACAATTATAGCTTATAATCATTTAACACACTGGTTGCATGTCAATCGCCATCATTAAAACATTTTTTTTTTGCAATCATATAGCTTAATGTTACATGGTCGTAAATGGAGTTGTAAACCAGAAAATAAAGCAGTGAAGATTTTTTTCTGGGTAGCTTCTTTAGTGTTTAGAACTTTTTTTTAATTAATATTCATATTCTAATCACCATATTAAAAATGTTCAAGAACAAAAGAATAGTGCTTGCCAGCAAAAATAAAATCTTACCTTGAAACAAATGAAAGGTCTGGTCAGTTTACATTTTCAGTTTTCTTGCCAAAAGGAGATAATTTTATTTCATGCTTTTCCATTACGTCAATTTCTTGCAAAAATGTAAGTCCAAGACAACTCAATTTTATATGTTGATTACATCATTCTTCATGAAACTGACATCAACAGGGTCTCATGCTGATGATAAAAACTCTATGACATGTTAAAAAGTTGTGCTCTTTCCAACACCTGGCCGTAGATTTTTCGTCATATTTCATGAAAAATGATGGAAAATACTGGAAAATTCTAGCATGGAGTATTTGGACTAATATTCCAGCCTCTGTCCAGGGTAGGCTGGAAAACCCTGGACAAATGCTAGCATGGAAAATGCTTGAAAATTCTAGCATGGAAAATGCTGGACTATTTGGACTAATATTCCAGGCTATGTCCAGGGTAGGCTGGAAAACCCTTAACAAATGCTAGCTTGGAAAATGCTGGAATATTCGGTCTACTATTCCAACCTCTGTCCAGGGTAGGTTGGAAACCTCTGGACAATTCTAGCATGGAAAATGCTGGAGCATTTGGACTAATATTCCAGGCTTTGTCCAGGGCAGGCTGGAAAACTCTGGACAATTCTAGCATGGAAAACCCTGGATAACATTAAAATTTAGCTGAAAAAACACTGAAATTATTTCATAAAAACAAGAGATTTTGACAGCAATGCAAGTTTACAGCAAGCTTGTTTTGTAATTTTATACAAGGTTACATACCTCCATTTTTCTAGCTCTTGATGTGCAAAAAGTATGTAATATCAAATATTAAAATGAAAATGTTAATATATGGTGAACATTAATTAGAATGAGAGTTTACTGTCATAATAAAAAAAGAATGAAGTCTGCAAATCATTTAATAAATCAGATACAAATAAGAGCATATGAATGGGATCTTCTTTGAGCAAACTCTTTATACTTTTGTTATGTGTTCTTTGGAAATGTTAAACTAATTTACTTTCATGTAGAAATCCATTTGGGGGAGGATGGTGTCAAAAAGATAGGTTCCCTCATCTGTCACAATGATAAACTATTAGGTGAAAACAAGGTCATTAGAATTACTCTGAATCACTTCTGCTAAACAAATCCATCAGAATAAAATTCTCCATCCTCCTCTGCTTCTGGTGTTATTCAGGTATACTCCATTGAAATGGATTTTAGCAACATGTATTTTTTTAATCAGGAAAAAAAACCCAAGTATTTACCTCACTGGCAAAAGCATTTCATTTTTAGTTCATTATTCCAAAATCACTTATCCCGTCCAGGAAATATCAGTACATGCTACTCAAGATCATCCTTAATGAGCCCTAAATTTTAGTTTTACTATTCATTTTGAAAGGTCTATGACACATGTGAAATGAATGACACCTGAGAGTTTTGAACAACAAAAATCCGATGAAACTGATTACGTACCTTAAGACATTTTGAAATAAAATAATGGCCATCTTCTTTGAAAATGAAAAGAATTAAATGTAATAACCTCTGAACAATTGTTGATTTGATATGCGAGAGGAAAATTATCCTAATAATAACAGAACTGAGATTCCCAAGCATGCATTTTAACTTTAAATTCTCGTAACCCTATTGTCAATAACTGATAGCACTGCAACGATTTGGCAAGTGTAGCAATAAATAATAATGATCTGAAGTGTTGCCATCTCAATCATTGGGTGAAGCAACTTTACAAAGTCATTTTGACATTTAATTTAGAAACAGAATACTACCGCCAAACTAAAGTCACAAAAACTTATAAAATATGACACTATCTTGAGTTTACTCACCGATATTATAACTCTGATTTCATATTATCTCTCTGATTATAGGATCGGTTATTGCACATACATTGGTTCATCATGCAATGAAATTTACCAAATTAATGAGGTAAAATGCAACAATTCAACCTGAGAGCTATGCTACAATAGTTGTATTGTGTTCTTTTGACTTAAATATGTTACATGTACATTTGCAGTTCATAAAAAAAGTCCAAAATGTCTAGCATTTTTCAGGAATGTCCAGCATTTTCCATGCATAATGTACAGGGTTTACATGCTAAATTCTGCAGAATATTTCAATTTTCCATAGTTTCCCAGCGTTTTTCATGCTTTTCATGGTATTTCAGACTTTTCCAGCATATACTCTGGAAAAAGTACAGTCAAGCCAGTGATCTTGCACTTTTGATACACTTACAAATCGAGTATTTTGGAGGATTTAATTTCATTTTCAGTGGTAATTAAAAGCCAGCAAAGGAGACAACCTTCCATTAGAAACTGTTGTTGACACTGATGAAAATGACCATGATGTCATGCATTGTTGCTATTTAAGATGTCACTGTAATTTTCTGTTTATATAGGATCAGATTTGACTATATATTTCATACTGAGATATTGAAATATATCATTGGGGGAAAACTGATATCAACATAGTGGCAATATCACTTGGAAACTATCTTTGTCCCATTTAGGAAATATATCTGCCCTTGTGGATGTTATTCAGTCAGTGCTAGAAAAACTAGCTCAAAATGGTCAATGTTTACCCTAAGTGTCAAAACATGCATCTGTGCTCATGGTACACAGGCATCCAGATGTGCCTGTGTGCAAATTGGACCATAGCATAAAAAGGGGTTTTGTTGTATCCAGAAGCACTTATGCAGAGTTAAGGGTTAATGACATGGTATTGTTAGAATCGCCAACTTTACTTTCTGCACAGTAACTGCATTGTTATGCAACTTTGAGTTGATGGCATGTTGAACCCACATTTTGTATGCAGCTTTATATTGCAATGACGTCACCTGGTTGCATTTTATTCCTCAACATCAAGCTTCTGTTACAAATGTACTTCAACTCATTTTCTTTACCACATTGACATCTAGACCTTTCCTCTACAAACTGCACTTGCACCCTTCCTGAAGATAGTGTAAAACCAGACCTGCTAACCCTACTGAAAAAATCGGGAGAATCCGGATTTTCAGACCTATCTCCTGATTCCTCCATTTTTAAGATGAAGTCCTTATTTTCAACTCCTTGAGGAAAAAAATATTGTATTTTTATTTACAACAACATCATTTTCCCTATTTCTGTTTCTGGTTTTTCTATGTCTGGTATGTTTCTTAGTACTTTACCATATCCAGACTGATTGCCAGTTTTCATCTGCCAATAGAAAGAGATTGTCTCAAAGTGTGGTTTTTTTTATCCGATCCCGTCATCAAATCTCACCAAGATAATGAATATGTTTCTCAGCAAGAAGCAAAAATCAAGAAAAGGAAGTAACTGATGAATTTTCAGAAGCCAAGAAAAAGAAATAGGATCAGAAATATAGGGGTGATATGGGGAAGCAGTTTGCTTTCATTCATCCATCGACTCACGGGGTTTATCATGCATTCTTTCAATGGTGCTGACAGTAACCCTGAGGATGATGTGGTGGTCTAGATGGCATTAATAAACACAGTGCAGCACCCAAGCATAAACAGTGCAAAAAATATATTTACAGCATGAGGCCACTGCAATTTTCCATGGTAAAAGAGAAGGATGACTTGTCGGTGATCTGAGCAAAAACTATTTTTACAAAAATAAGTATTTGAAGTAAATAAAATTAATCATAACCAGCTTACACATCTAGCAACGTTCAATTTTTCTCAGATATGTTCTGTTCTTGAATCTTTGATTATGGGTTAAAGTTATTGGTGTACAGCGAACAAAACAGTTTTCATTATTTGATTTTGGCAAAATTAGCATTAATGTAAATTAATAAACTTTTGCATTTAGAAGAAAAGATATAAACATAGAAGGCTTCAGCAGCGCTTATAAGAAGGTTGGTGCTGTGATTGGTGAAAGCTGGTTTAGGGAGAAGGAAACAAAGTCATCACCAGCTGTGAGTCTCAGCAATGCTAGGCTGAAAAGAATAAGAGATAAGCTAAACTCGAGACATATCCTTGCATACTGCCAGTTTTTAAGCTGGATTGAGAACAGTTTTGACAGACCCAACAAAGACCTACAGCATGACAAGCATCTAATTCACAAGACCAGACATTCTACCATTGATGTAGAGAGAATTTTTTTCTATTATTATTAAATCAAAATACATTGTTGACAAGACAGGCATCACAGCAATTGATGTAAAAGATGAAAGTTTGTCCATTCATTCTCAGGACTTGTACTTGGGTGAGGCAACTAACCAACTTCTAGAGAAGATGAATACTGAAGCAGTTACAGAAAAGAATGCACTGTAGGGCATTTCTGATCAAATCACTGTCATACATGAAGGAAACATTTCCACTAAAGGATGACTTACTTATTCATGCAAGCATTGCAAATGTGTCTAAACAATCTGTAGTATTGTTTAACCCTTTCATCACGGCAGACCGCATATGCGGTCAGGGGAATTTACTCCGTCAACACTATGGACCGAGTTTTCGGTCTAGGGCAGTGTTCCTTTTTAACATTATAGTACCCGACTAAATATCTTTCGGGGTACCTCTAATAACTTCCATCTGGTAATGTAGATGCTATATTTGGATTATCTCATGAGTTTAGCTTGTATACAACTAGAAATAATGAACAAAGTAGGAACTTTTAACGTGTTTTCCGAATGCTGAAATTTGTATCCAAAATGGCGGCGTTTGAAGGATTTTTAGAGGAGAGTTTTCGGAGGATTTAAATAATTCTGACCTAATAAATTTGACAATGAAAGAAGATGTATGGAGAGACAATGGAATGCACTTGTGGGTGACAGTGATGACGATGAAGATGACTTTGAAGGTTTGAACCAGAGGAATTGTACGCTCCACATGTTTTTTTTTTTTGGACGAAGCCCAAAAACCAAAGAGATTTATTTCAGTTTTCTGACAGAGTTGGGCACACCCGAGAGTTATATGACTCCAGGAAGCTTCGGATTATTTTCAAATATTCTATTCAGATGAAGTTTTTTGGAAAAATTGTCCGTTTAACAAACTTCAATGCGACGATCAAACATGGCAGAGGCGATATAGGTCATTTAGGTGTGTGGACAGATCTCACCTTGGAGATCATTTTGGTTCATTTTTATAGAATTTATTTATTAAGGACACCATGAAAAAAAGACTTGTGTTGTTACTGTGATTATTCACTAGTACATCTAGGGTCAAGTGAACAAGTTTTGAGAACATCTAAGTTTCTAAGAGGTAATAAAATAATTGTATTTTACTTAAGGACTTGGCCTTTTTTTTCCAGCCAAATGGATTGAATTAACACTTGATCTCCATAGAGTGTTTCAGCTTTACCAAAGCTACAGTTTAGATGCAAAATTGAACGTGGAAAGAGCAGACTTTCAGTGGGTTGCTCTCAGAAAAAAAAAAGAGATGGATCTGGCGAACGGTTGTTTCCAGTCCTTGGGAGAGTAATGCTGTCACTACTTTCAATACTGCACAGCAACTACAATACTGAGAGAGTATTCTCAATGGAAAGAAAATACTAGTCCCAGATTTTCAATTGTGATTTTCGTGATTTTGGTGTTTTCAATGTTGGCAGGTCTGTGAAACATTTATTTCATTTCATTTTACAGTTAAACCCAGTGTGAAAGTTAAATTTTACTTGCAAGTCTCCAGCTGTAGGTATTTTTTACTGTGGAATATAGTTTAAGTACCATGCCTTGTGAATGTTGGTCACAGTGACATATTTTTCCTACACTAATGACTTATTATTTACAGATTAACTCTGTTCTAAAAGTTCAGGTCTCATGGCAAATCTTCAGCTGTAGTCATGATTTGTACGTAGTACAAAGCACATTGTTTGCATTATTTTGAACCAGTTATGGGGAAAGTAGGTCATAATCACTAATTTTTTAATTTACACAAATGACTGTTTTGTTCAAAATTAACTCCATTGTTACATTATTGTCTTCACAGCAAATCTTCAGTTGTTGGCTCAGTATGTTCATAGAACATAATGGGGTATTTCTTGCAATGTTCTTGACTTCCATAGGGGAATAGGGATTGATTGTCACATGGACCTACTTTTTTAGAGGTTAAATTAATGAAAGTTTTGTGGTCTTGGCAAATGTCCAGCTGTTGGTATGCATTGTTTATGGAACTTAGTAGTTGATTAAATGTTACCTCCACTAGAAAAGTTTTTCCTCCTGGATAATTTTGTATTAGACATGGTATCAGCATACCAATTAAAAGAAAGAAGGTAACAGAAATGTTCTAGTTTTATATTGATTATTTTCTTCTATGGAGATTATCCTTTGTGTCAGAGTAACACAGGCAAGCTTGGACATCAGACAACTCTTATTATGTTTTCTGTCTAAAAAGTATAATTATTCATATTCCCAACTTAAAAATGTTATGTAATTGTTAATTTGAATTAGATGATAATAATAATTAATACTCTTAGAATACCATATAAAAAAATTTTTTGGTTGCTAGAATATCATGTAAATTTGAAATGTATATCTCTTGTATTTGTATATATGGTTGCATCTCTTGATAATAGCGCATCTCATTAAGGATTTATTAAGAATAACAGTACTTTAATAATGGAAAAATTATTGTTCACTTACAAAAAAATATACGAGGTTTAAGAAAGAATGTGGGCCCATTGGCTGACAGGTTATATTTCAGGATAAATTTTATTAGAATTAAAAATCAAGTCTGTCACTATGACCTGTTTTTCACACTCTAGTGATTATGTACACATATTTAAGTTAGTTTCTGAGAAACTTTTTGTGCAGCAATTAAACTTGATATGAATAAATCCTGCCGAGTACTACAACATCATGCCAGAAGTGAGTAACTGTGGCCTGCTTTTTATGTGCCAGTGATCATGCATATATTTTATGCTCAGGTTAACTTTTGGGACATCGCTGCATATACTTTTTATTTGCATACATCCTGGAGAGTAGGGTAAGTTATACTAAAAGTTATTGCAACCAAATCTTTTTGGTCTAGTGCTCATCAAGTGCTCATATACTTTTTCATATTCAGGTCAGCTTTTGGGACACTGTTTTGTTTGTAGTCCAGGCTTCACTCTAGGAGGTTGTACAGGTGAAATAGTTGCCTCATTACCTTCCATTTCACCCAGATATGCAAAGAAAGCAAAGTTGACTTCATTTTTTTTTCAAGTCAATATGTTAACTATAATGACCTTCTCATTTGGAATGCTTCATATTTTGAACACAACACAAAATTGATAAGTCTTTTTTTCTTTTCAGTGATGAGTGTAAAACAATTTAAACATATTGTTATCCATCTTGATTAATGTTTGTGTCAATTTAATAGTTATTTATATTGGCAATTACATTTCAATCAGAGATTCTTGCATAAAATTAATATGAAGCTTGCAGGAGTGAACTTCCTACTCCATGGGTAAAAAATAATTTTCTCTAATTTTAGTAACATATGTGTAAAATAAATTGCCCATGTGAAAAAAATTAATGATTTGCCATGCTAGTAGACTTGATGATATTGATGAATAGATGGTTTTATTATGCTTATAATTAAAATATCATTAACAGTGCTAGAAAAAAAAGTTTGAAGTTTAAATATAATAAAAAAAATTTTGATTGCTTATCAATAAAAAGGTTTCCTATATTAAAAAGGTTTGTTGTAGAATAGCTTTTTATTTAAACTAATGAACTAATAAGGCACAGATTTATTTTAAAAATATTTTATGTTTCTAAAGCTGTTTTTCTGTTAGAAATGAGGAACAGAGTCCATTGCTTTTTGATAAGGAAATCTCATCCTCAGAATCATAATTTGTTGGCAGATTCTGAGTATGACGCAGGAATTTCCTATCTGACCTCCAGGCGCATTTTGGATTTAATATGCTGACATATGTAAACTTAATACATCTCTATCTGCATTTAGGAAAGAGAGGTTAAATAGTAAATGAGTGATCAAATTTCAGTTAACAGCCCACTGCTAAAGGGTGAGAGAAATGACATTGAAGTGGGGTTCAGAGATGAAGAAATTGGTGCTCTAAGATGTCAGGACTCAAAAGTACCTGTGCAGTCCTCTTCTACCAGCAGCATAAATAATACTTATGAAGATTTGAGGACTTTTAAACGTGAAGGTTTGATCTTTATTTGAAGTCTTTACATTGTAACTGCCATTTCACTTGCTGTTTATTCTTGTAAATATACAACCAAAACAATTATGTATACATTTAATAACGTATCATCAGACCATATTATAAAAAGTCCATGCTTTTAATCATTTTGATGTCATTTTACCCTGAAAATTTTCATTTTGCATTCCATGAAAAATTTATTGATATTGATCGCTTTCAACATATTGATTTGGTCCTATCCATCTGTCTTGGGAAACTTGTTAACAAGTTGGGCTAACACCACTCAACATAGACAAATGAAATTTGGCTGACACATTGATATGACCAGAAGAGCTTAATGGATGGTCCATCCATTAGCACAAATTTGTTATCACTACCTTTCCTACTGCTTGGAGGGTTGCCATGAAATGTTACATACAGGTTCATCCTATGGTATAAATGAAAATGCTACTGCTTGGACAGCTATCATAAAACTTTTTTTGTCTTTACTTCTGAATAGATGGCCATATCAACATGAGGTTTTCACTGAAAGACTTTTTCATGTTCTAGTTGGTTCTAAAAGAAAACAGTTTTAATGTGATGTCTAATATGACCACTGCAGCAGCCATCCTGAAAATCTTGTTATTGCTTCACCTCCTGAACAAAAATCATTAACCAGAAGACTTTCTATGTCTAATTGATCCTAAATGTAAATAGTGCTATTTACACATCCCAGTATGACTGCCACTGCTGCCATTTTGAAAACCTTATCACTTCACTCAAATGAATGGTTGTATCTACATGGAGTTATGATATCAAGTTGCTCCTAAATGACATTCAATATGGCCACCATAGATATTATCTTGAAAATCTTGTTATCACTGCTTCCCCTAGATGAGTGGTCATATTAACATGTTGTCTTTGCTGAATGATTTCCAAATTGGTCATAATGGAAAATGATGCCAATCTGACCTCCAGTATGGCTACCACAATGGTCATCTGGAAAACTTTATTATTGCTACTTCTCCTAGATGACTGGTTATGTCAACATTTTGCTTATTGGAATTTGTGTGCATTTGATATCCAGTATGGCCACCATGGCATCCATCTTGTTGCTACTCCTCCAGTAAGGAAAGTTATATCATCATGAAGATTCCAGAAGAAGACTGTTGGTCCAAAATTAAAATGGTATTGATTTGATGTCTTGAACATTTTGTTATTCCCCTCAAATGGAAAGTCATTTTGACATGTGCTTTTCATCAGAAGAGTTCTTTTGATGCCTAGATGGTCTCAAATGAAAATGATGCAAATTGACGTTATATTATCTCAACTGCTCCAAAACAGATTGTTATATCAGCATTTTGGTATACCCCAATAGACTTCCTAGATACTTTGGTTTTAAATGAAAATGGTGCCATTTCTAGATATAATAGCTGTCTTGACAATTTTGTTATTGCTAGTTTCCCAGAATGGATGGTAATATTGACATTGGGTTTCACCAAAAGACATAAGGATATCCACTTTGTTCTAAATGAAATTTGTGCCAATCTATCTTGGAATCCTGGAAATTATTTTATCCCAGTAGTGTTTCAGTCTTATCAAAGGAACCTTGCTCACTTCTAGCTCATTTTTCCATAAGGCCAGTTGAGCTTATGGTATTTTCCCTCTTGTGTTATCAGTCATGCATTGTCCATTCATAATTATTATTGACTTGTTTTCAAATGCCACAAAATGGAATTTGTTTGAGAGGAATCATCTTGACATGAAATTTATGTAGATGATGCCAATCCACCATCAAATATGGACTACATTATTAAAAATACACAAAATTTTAAATGGCTTCACAAGCTCATCAGCAGAAATTGACCTTATTTTTCAGAAACATTCTGGTAATATGGGCTCTCGGATTTATACAAATGATGTTGTTGTTGTTGTTGTTGTTGGGCTTAACGCCATTTTTCAGCACATGATAGGCTATTCATGGCGGCCAGTATTAATGGTGGAGGAAGAAACCTGGAAAATCACCGGAAAGAACCACCGACCCACGAGAAGCTACTGGCAAGCTTTCTCACATATCCACATTCGCCGAATCCTAGACTCGAACACACGCAGACAGAGGTGAGATGGCAGTGATCCGTAACGGACACCGCTTTAGACTACTCGGGGCCCCTACACAAATGATGTCAATTAGCCATTAAACTTACCCCCCCCAATTCTGTAATTGACTTCTTTTTAAAAGTCACTTGGCAGAATTAGACTAAATTTGACAAAAAGCTTTCTGGTATGAATGCCCTTTAAGCTGACACAAATCCCGCCAGATATCAGATATGGCTGCTAAAGCAAAATTAGAGCAACCTTTAACACTGTCCTCTAAAACACAGTTCTGTAAGAGATAAACAAACCAAACTGCAGCAGGAAATGAAAAGGCTGACATCAGGTGGCCCAAGTCTGGGAATGGAGAGACAAAGGTCATCAGTTTGGTTTTTTCATCTTTTACAGAACTTTAATTTTTCTTTAGACAGCTCTGGCAGAAGCTCAATATTGCAGTATTGCAATTAGTTTCACATCTGTGTCCATATGTCTGTCCACACCCAAAACTAAAGACAGTGTTAAAGGTCTAGTTTACCGGGCCATAATTTAAATGAATTTATGTATGGCCATGCATCTGTCCTGCATCATTCATCAAGACTAGTGTATTGTACATCCATATATCAACAATTGCTTGTTGTCAGCCCATATTTCTAATCTGACTTCAATCAGACTTTTAGTATAGGTGTGTATGATTAGAATCTAAGGAAGACTTTGATCATGTCAGCAAGATTCATGAATGCATCTGATTGGTAGCCCTTTTTGCCTTTATGGAGGCCAGTTTTTTGCTCTCATTTTGATCACACTAGGAATATGTGCTACGAAACTTATATTATTATCAAACAAGCTCAGTAATGAATGAGATCCATGCATAATAATGAAGTGATTTTGTATATAGTTGGCTGAATTTATTACCACTCTGAAGGCAACTGTGAATTCTGATTCATTTTTGATAAAACTTTGGAATATGTGCGTAGTCTTTAAGATCTTGTTTAAGTTTGATATTGCATCTAAGTGGCAGAGCTTGATGCCACTTTAAAAACCACATTTCTGATCTCATTTAGATAGGTTTGATAATGAACATGATCCATGCATAATAAAGATGTAATATTGGGTCTGATTGGCTGAACTTGTTACTAATCTGGAAGCCATCTTTGTGATGTGATTTTGATCAAGCTTGGAATACTTGCTTGTGTCATCAAGATCATGGATGGTAATTGATCTTTGTCAATTTTGGAATCCACACATATCGAACATGTAGCTAATTCTCTGACCTTGTTACCATACATCTTGAAGCCATATTTTTGTTTTGTTGCGTTTCTTATCATCAGGATATTGATGACTTTGTGACCAAAAAACTGCAAATTAATTATGGTTTCATCTGTATAAAGAATATTTATCTGGATTAGGACAATAGATAAAATCAGCAAGATAGAAACTTCAGGAGATGAATTACATACTATATGTTCTTACAATATCTCCATTTGCCTGCTTAGTGAAATCTTAAGAAAGGAAGTCTATTTTGATCAGACTTGGGATAACAGTTTAATAGAATATGCTTTGTCAAAGTAGTTGGGTGGCTCCCCTTGCAATAGCGTGGCTTCCATAGCCACTACATGGAAAACTTACAAAATATGTCCTTATCTAGTATGGTTACCAGGATATATTATTCTGTACAAGACATTATAAATGAATCTGATATGGAAAGTAACATTTATGAATCAAGAGGGAATTTCTGCACATCCCTTGAAATACATTTTGTTTGTGTGTATCATGTAGTTGAATTTGTGAAACCAACAAATCTAAAACAAATATATGCATGTAACTCTAAACTCCCTCTGTTATTATTCCACTGTTGGATGCATTACATTGAGAAACTTGCAGATCTTTGTTCATTTTTTTTTTCTACAGATAAAGATGTGCTAACAGCAATTGTCCTTCGTAAGTATTTTATCTTATTATTTCACAAATTGCTAAGTATTGTATTGTATATCATTTAATAAATGATTTTATATTTTTGCAGTGAAAAAATAATAATTTCTGTTTTGGCTGGCTATAAGGCCAGGTGAACCCCTAGTCTGATTAGCTGTGCATCCTTCATCATACATTCATCTGCATTTACTACATTTGACATCAGTTTTTAAAAGTTTATCAAATACAAGCAAATTTGCCACAAAGCAGGCTGGTATCATGACAATTTATCTATGCTCTTATGCCATCAAATATGGCTGGCATTACTAAAAAATAACGAATGAAAATCATGAATAACTTTTTCCCATAAATGACTTTGCTGGTTTGAACCAAATTTGAAGATTGATTTCATTCTGAAAGCAAGGCCTTTCAGATTTATATATGTGATACAAATCTACTGTTAAATATGTCCAATATTACTCACCTGGTCCAAATAGTAAATGTAATGTGTGTGAGTGTGATTTGGAGTAGCTTTAAAAAGTTTCAAGTCATACCGCTACAATGTCCGCAGAGGGGCAGTTTTATTTTGATGGCTAGCATAGGGACATCGTGACATGTAGCATCATGTCCTACCCAGTCACATTATCCTGACACTTTGCTGACCAGTCCTAACATTTAGCTCTTAATGCTAAGTGCCAGGCACAGCAGCTGCTAGTACCATTTTTATAAGTCTTTGGTATGACTCAGCAAGTGACAGTCATTTTCTGGATTTAACTGTCATTATTAAAGAATTAATAATAATGATGACATCACAAGTGTCTGCAAATTTGACTTAAAGGCACAGAGGGTGTGATGGTATAAAGCAATTATTTGTGCTACATGTGGAGAATTTAACTGACATTAAAACAACATTAAACCCAGATGGTACCAATCTTGAACACTTCTTGCAGTCAGTCAGCAATCTAAATCTAACTGCCGGTACTAATATTGCCAAATTCCAATGTAGATATTTTCCATTCTATGAAAAATTCAGGCTGCCTATAGGGAAAACCTGGCTTCAACATTGTTGTTCTTGTTGTTGTTGGGTTTAATGCCATTTTTCAGCACAAGATTGGCTATACATACCTACATTGACTGAACCTGAGACTTGAACTTATGCAGACAGAAGAGATGAGATGGTAGTGATCCATAATGGTGAGCACTTTAGACCACATGACCACTTGGGACCCCTCCAATAAACAGTACATCACCTCGCAAATGCTAAATTTGCTTGTGGCACATATAAGGAGAATATGAAAGGCAACATGGTTATTGTGAAGGGTCTGATTTAATAAGATGATGTACATATTGAATATTAAAAGAATGTAAATTTGTTTAGCAATTGTATTTTTTTTGTCAATTTGCATGCTAAAAATCAGGTTGTTGAAAATCCTCCCTCATTTGGGGTCAAAATATCTTACCAAAGTTTAGAAATCTTGTAATATGTCCTAGCCTGTTACATGGATGGCTATGTGCAAGAAAAAGATTTTGCCATGCAAAGAACATATTTCATGTAAAACCATGTCCAAAGTTTATGAATTTATTTGCTGAAAAGTATTCCTAAAATTTTGATCACATTTAAAATTCTTTAATTTTTTTTTAGACATGTTTAACATGTTTGGTTAAATAAAGTTTGGCAATTGGTAATGTTGCCAAATAGTGCCATTAACTTTACATTGTCAGAATTGTTCAGTATTCCCCAACATTGAACACCTTCATATTGCACTCCTCGCGCTTGAGGCATGTGAGTGCATGGTATGCATTGAAGTTAAAAGGTCAGCGGGAGGAGCTATATGCACATGAATACTATTATTGTGTTTTGAAGGAATCTACAATTATGAACTTTATTATTTTAATAATTAAATAATAAATTTTATTATTAAGTCTTTAGTAATGAAACAAAAATGAGTATATAATAAAAAGTTTACTGCATTTGAATGGAAAAATGTGAACTCGTTTGTTTTGGATTGGTATACTGCACTCCCAAGGTAGTGCAGTATAGCCATCCAAAAAACTTATTAATATTTCCCCATACAAATACAGTAACCTATAACTATCGCATGGCATTTCCATTATTTAGTGGCATTACTCTCAAATTATTTTGAATGCAAATTGTTTATATTGTTAGCTTTCAGAAAATTAAAAAGTAACTCAGTGTAATTTCCTCCTGAAACACTTCCAGATTAAATTATTATGAGCAATGATACCTATGGCTTTCATAAAGGTATCTTGAGAAATTTTGTTGATCCAGACTGACCAGCTGATGTGAATTGAATCCACAAGTTTGTTGTCTGAGTCAAACTCCTTAACCACAAGGTCATTACAGCTTGTTTGGGTGGAGTTTAAAGTAATTTCTAAGTTGTGACTCCATGGGTGGAGCCCCAAGTAGGTGAGAAAAGATCCATGAATCCATGTTGATGACACAGATTACTTTTCTTGTAATTCTCTTGCAATGCCAAGCATTTGCCTATAATTTAAGCATGGAGCTATTGAGGAGTTGTTTCTGAGAGGGGATAATACTGGTTGTATCATTTACTTTTTTGTTCAAAGATAGTGATCTTTTATTTGTATATATATATATATATATATATATATATATATATATATATATATATATATATATATATATATATATATATATATATGGTTTAGAACAGGGGGTAAATAACACCAATCTTAACAGATAAAATAGCAACTATTTGTTCCAAGTTTTTCTAGTTTCAATACATGTGTGAATTTGCATCCACAACCCAGGCGAACTTTATCAGGCCTACTTTAGTAACTTTTTCATTGTTTTACACATTTATGATCTGCGATTTCTTTACAAAAACCTTCTTTAGTGCTATTAAGCAAAGCATAATCCCCAAAGGTGGCGTGCCCCAGGTTCCAAGTGCTTTAAGGTGCTAATATTTATAGATGTCTGACATTTCATCTCTGTTCCACATGGGTTTGGGTCTTGGAAATAATGGATATATGAGAAAGCTTTTCAGTTGCTTCCCATGGTTCAATGGCTATTCTTGGTGTTTGCATGGGATGCCAGGTAGACTGGCTGCCATTTATAGCCCATCATGTGCTGAAGAAATGGTTTTAAACCACAATAACCTCATGAGTTGGATGACTGAAATTTGGTAGACATCTTTAGATGACCTGGTCAGATTTTCTTGCTATTTTAAAACTTTTCAGGTTCTCAGATTTGGACCTTTTGCTTTGCTGTTGGGACATATATGTATTACAAATGCAAATACATTATTTTAAAAAAAAAACATGAAAGTGAACACAATCTAAAAAAAATTGCAAATGATTCTGGATATTATATTTTAAAAGGACAGTGAAGTATACTACAGTAACAATAAACAGCAAACAGAAAAGTAAATATATTTCAAGTTTTTCCATTTTACTTGACATGGTCACAAGTCAGTTTATGGTATGGCCCTTTGTCCATCATACAGTTATATGTTATTGCAGATTAGCTCATTTTGTTATGAAAAATTGAAGTTAGTTTAAAAAACAATCAAGAGATAATTATCTTTTGCAAGTTTTGCAAGTAAATGAAGGAATTGAGTCATTTGTTTGGAACTATTTTGTTAATCTTAACATAAAGATGTGACCTCAAAGATGGTCTGCATAGGGATAATATACAGAATTTGGATAGTAGTTTGCCAGAGAGCAGTCACTTATTTATTTGCTATGGCATAGAGAGCTATTACTCAAAAATAGAAAACTTCTCCATCACCAGTGAACAACTTCTGTTTTTTGCCCATTGTCAGGAAACCATCAGCAATTGCAATTTTCAACTTCCTGTATTGTCCAGTCCAGTTTTAAACAAATGTGGCATAGAGCATTATGGTATAAAGGCATTTCAAGTTTTACAACTCATACTGTTCTGCAATCAGATATGGATGCTATTACATAAAAGGAAACCTAAATGACGTTTAACTCAAAACTATAAACAGAATTTGATTGTATTTTTAAATAAACATTCTGGCATAATGATCTTTAAAATTTACTCCAAAATGCTGATATACCATCAGGTTTGACTGTTTTTTTTTTTTTTAAATGACCCAACTCTCATCCAAACATTAAAAATTGATTCTCCACCATCACTAAATAAACTTTAAGAGCATGATGGCATGAAAAATTTCAAGTTTGTACAAAATGATCTAGGTCTGCTGTCATATATGGCTGCTATTTGTACAAATATTAAAACTTAAAATGCATTATTCTCACAAGCCATTGAATAGAATTGAATCAACATTGACATAAAGCATTGTGTCATAAAGGCATTTAAAATTCCTACAAATGATGCCAATCCACTATCAGATCACCCTTACTAAAAATAACTACAGTAAAAATAGAAAATGCTTTTCAACAACCTTTCCAAAACTGCTGTATACAATTTGACAAAACCAGATAAAAAATTTCCATGCATAAACACCTTTTATGTTGTTGTTGTTTGGCTTAACACCATTTTTCAGCACATGATAGGCTATTCATGGCGGCCAGTATTAAATGGTGGAGGAAGAAACCGGGAAATCACCGGAAAGAACCACGACCCACGAGAAGCTACTGGCAAGCTTTCTCACATATCCACATTTGCCGAATCTTAGACTCGAACCCATGCAGACAGAGGTGAGCATAAACACCTTTTAAGTTTATGCACAAACAACCTGGAATATGGACCTTTCAATATTATTAATGAAGATACAGAAACTAGAAGAACCTTGAAACCTTTGTTTCATAATATATAAAATCAGTAGAAAACATCCTAGTTGGCAGATGTTTTACTGCCTTGCATTTGGCTTTTAGGCAGATGTCAGCCAGTTGAGCAACCTCATACCTAAATGGGCTTCTTGTTTTATTTGGTGATATTGAATACTGTATACATGTACTTGTAAGTTTTGACCTTTTCTTTATACCAAATTTCAGAATTCTTACAATAAAATAGTACATACTTTTTTCTCTAGCCTTTAAACAAGCAAGAGAAAGAAGCACTACACCAGGTGAGTTAAACAGTATAGTGGATATTTGTTTTATAGAGGAAAGCTCAGAGTTGTAACCTGGACATTGATACATTGCTCTCTCTCTCTCTCTCTCTCTCTCTCTCTCTCTCTCTCTCTCTCTCTCTCTCTCTCTCTCTTTCTCTCTCTCTCTCTCTCTCTCTCTCTCTCCACATGAGGTTCAGCCGAGTTTTCTTCTTAGGCCGTAGACAAGTTTGACTTGGGTTTCATAGCACCTACCACTTTCACCCCAACTCCACTGAGGGACAGAGGAGTTAACTTTGTGTCTGCACATACATGGACTTCTACGTTCTTTCCATTTCCCTGCTGTAGTTGAGATGGCTTTGACTTTCACACTTCAGTCTTGTCCAAGGTATCACATCCACAATGTTTGGCCTGGCCATACTGCATCTTGAGATTCAGCAAAAATCTTAGATCAAGAACAAGCCTGGTTTAGTGGAAAGTTTGAGAATCTACCTACATCTTTGCACATAAACCAATGCTGAACTGGGATGGGGGTTTGTTACAAACTGCCACATATCTGGGACAATCTCATACCTGCCAACCTTTATGATTTTGCTGTAAGTTTTAGGAAAATGACCTTTAAGATATGCACTTAAAGAATAGAAGGAAAATCTATGGAAATATATTTGTTGTGGTAAAATCTGGATAATTGGCTCATCTGTGTTTGATTTGGATCCAGTTTTCACATTAGCTTTAGTGGAATTAGTCATTGAACCAGACTAACTTTTTATAGGTGTACATCTGATGCTTCAAACTGCACATATTTTTCAATGCAAAGTGTCTGTATTATCAGAATGTTGATTATAGAATGGCATCCAGCTATCGATACATGTTAAAAATGAAAGAAAATTATAAGTCTCTTAAAAAGGTTTTAATAATCAGTGCAGAAGAATAAAAAAGGAATATTCAGATTGTTCTGAATAAAAGGAGAAAAATGCTCAGTCACGTTCATTGGACATCATGTGTCAATTTGAGTATGATTGCCGTCATGTGAAATGATGAAAAAAATTCTAAGAATTATGTAAAGTTGAGAGATAGTAAGAAGCCATTGATCTGCATAGCATTTGGAACTAAACATTATGTGTAGTTTTCAACCTCTTCAGATGAACATAATATTAACCATCAATGCATTACTTTTGAATACTGAACTTTTAAATTACATATTTCCTATCTTGACATTAGTAGTACATGATATTTTTCACATTATACTGAAAACTGGTCAAACTTACGGAAAATAATCAACTGCCTTACTGAGATGATCTTGTTAGGGTTGTCAGGTCTGCCATTGATTAACAGCACTCACTGTTAATTCAGGTGATGCTAACATTCATTAGAAACTAAATCAGGCAGCTTATGAAGTCCTTAGTATGAGAACAAAAGCTTAATGTTAGCTTTCTATGTTTATTGTATATGTGATTTAAAAGTTGAAACATTATCAAACTAAAGATAGGATCATGACAGCTCCATTCTGTCTAAGCAAAGGAAATATTGGAAGTTTCCTGTGTTATGCAACAAATGTAGGTACAAATAGTTCCAAGAAACTGTGCTTAAATGAAATTAAGTCTGTAGAACTGTGCAAGAAATTCACAGATATCTTCGAAGGCATTGGAAAATTAAAGGACCTGCAGATAAACTTTTACTCTGATAATACTTTAGTCCCTGTAACTTAGCCTGTCCCCCCCCCAACATATACCATATTATAATCAAAAGAAAGTGGAAACCGGAAAGACTTGAAAAAATGAGATACTATTTAGAAGGTAGATAGACAGGGTATCTTCAATAAATTATTTTGTGGTTACATCTGCAATCAAGAACCCTGCATAAATCTGAATCAGCTTTGATGTGAAGCAGTCCTATGCAAGAAACATATGATCTTAAAGATGATCTCATTAGTGCAACCCTGTTCTCCAAGCTTGACCTAAAGTTTGGCTTCTATCAACTGGAATTGGACAAATATTATTGAATATTACAATATTCTCAAATGGAGATATGAGTGGAGATATTTCTAAACATACTGTCTACAGCAATGGAAGGACTACAAGGTACAATAAAAATTAGTGATATTCTAGTATTTGGTAACACTGAGGAAGAACATGACAAAAATTTGGAATCAGTTTTCACTTTCATCAAGGAAAAAGGGTTGACAGTTATGCAATGACAAAATTGGGTTAATTCTTTGGATACATTTTCAGCTGAGATGGAATTTCTCCAGATCCTCAGAAAGCAATTAAAAGTGCCATTATTTCCATCCAACATATAGTTTTCTAGGCATAACATGTTCCATTTATTCCAAATTATGCAATGATCAGTGAGCTCTTTGAGAACTTGACCAAGTAAAGCCAACCATGGGAATGGACTGACAAACACAAGAAAGCTTTTGAAAACTAAAACAGGATAAAGTGATAACTTATATCTATACTAATATGGAAAGAAAATTATTGTAGCAGCAAGTCCAGTCATTCTACACATTTAGGAACTCGGTGTGTGTGTGATTTGGATTTTTAACAGAACTTCAAAACTTTTTCAGCCATATTGGTATGTCATCAGTGTGGCAGCTTATATTGATGTCTAGCACTGGGGCATCATGCCGCAGACATGTAGCACGATGTCCCAACCAGTCACAGTATCCTTACACCAGGATAATCAGTTCTAACACTAACCTCTTAATACTGAACGCCTAATGAGGCAGCTGTTAGTACCATTTTTATAAGTCTTTAGTATGATTTAGCTGAGATTCAAACCCACAACCTTCCACATCCAAGGTGGATGCTCTAACCACCAGGCCAGATCAGGGTACTCAGAATGGAAAGGCTGTTGCCTGTGCCAGTAAAGCAATTTGAGATGTAGAAAAATAGAATGTGAAACACTAGCAATAGTTTAGAGTTGTGTAGAAGTAGTAGGCTGGTAGGTGGCTGGTGTTCCAGGTAGGTTCATTTGTGGGTGGGGTAGTTGGCTGTATAGGTTTATAGGTAGGTTGGTAGGTAAGTGGGTGGCTAGCTGGGTAGGTTCATAGGTTGGTAGGTGGATGGGTGACTATGGAGGTTCATAGGTTGGTGGGTGGTTGGCTGGCTGTCTGGTAGGTTCATAGGTTGGTAGGTACCTGGCTGGCTTGTTAGGTTCATAGGTAGATGGGTGGCTGGCTGTCTGGTAGGTTCATAGGTTGGTAGGTACCTGGCTGGCTTGTTAGGTTCATAGGTAGATGGGTGGCTGGCTGGCTGAGTAGGATTATTGTTATTCTCCATCTATTGAATATTATCAATCAATAAATAATAATGATATTTTATTATAATTATTATTATTATTATTATTATTATTATTATTATTATTATTATTATTATTATTATTATTATTGTTATTATTATTATTATTATTAGTCTAGGGTAGGCCTTGATACACAGTACTTAATTTGCACATAATTGTATGTCCTGCTTTGCATGTGCATACCTTTATGAAACTTGAGGGAATTTTAAATTAGTTAAGGTTGTTGTTCATTTCTCTTACATTGACCTAGAGGGTAACAATGAATCATCCCCAGTTCACAAGCAATAAAGATTGCATTCATGATATGATGTAATGAGCTGAGGAGATATAAAATGTTACATTATGATTTTGATACTAAATAAATGTTTACATCCTGAGCATGGCTGATTTTTAAATGGAGGAAATGATAATTTGAAGACTTTAAATTTTTAAAAGAAATTTTCATCAAGTTTGAAACACACTGACAGTTTCAAATTTTATTCATTTTTTTGTTTGTCTATTTCAAATAGCATGTCCAGCATCAGACATTTCAGCAAGAGCCCAAGATCCAGGTAAACACTCTTTGGCATTCATCTAGTTTTAGACATGTTTTATTACTTCATAAATTACTCATGTATCAAAACACTTCATAGTTTTAGTTTTTTAGTAAATTTTCTGTTATACTGTACTTAGATTTTATCTTTACATAAAATTAGTTCTACTGTGATAATATTTTAAACAATTCCTTGTGACCAGTTGAGATATATTAAAGAGATCTTCTCAAAATACTTTACAAATTTTTGTTACTGGTCATATAGAGAAAATCAGAGAGAGAAAGAGAGAGAGAGTGAGAGAGAGAGAGAGAGAGAGAGAGAGAGAGAGAGAGAGAGAGAGAGAGAGAGAGGTCATATAGAAAAAAATCAGAGAGAGAGAGATATGATGATGACGAAATACAATCCAACAGTAAAAAAGACTAAAGAGATAAGTTGAGATTAGGAGATCAGATGCTATCAATGAGAGAATATGTAGATAAAGAGAAATACTTCATTGTAATACTAGAAGGAATAAATAATATTATAACTGATGTTTTACATTTGTTTTAAGAATTAAAAGAAAGAACCATTGACTTTGGTAGCAGAATGTCAATATGATTCTTGCTCAGGTTACCCCTAATTGAGTTAACTTTTTCTTGGTTTGTTGGCTTGAAGACATCACCATTTTTAATATAATACTCATTTGAGTCACTCATGGTTCACACAACTTCCATTTTAGACAGTATAAGGAAAATTTGAAATCCATGTTTGTGATAGAATTCTGTATAATTTTTTTAACCTCAATGCTTTAGCAGAAAATTTTGAGACCTGTGTCTGCTTTCATCCATCTGTGTGTCAGTCTGTTACCACATCTCTAAATATGTTGGGTAGAAGTTCACAAAATTTGGTTAAGTTGCCCTTGAATAACATATTTGCAAGATAGGATGTCGTCCTTGGCTCCCACATATGCATTTCTCAGGTGATAAAAGATTCAGTGAAAACATTGTCTACTTCAGATATTGGAGGTAGTGGTGTGGTATCAAAGGTCCAGTATACAAGCTTTCTTCTTAAGATTTTGGAGGAGGTTGTTTCCAAAGATCCATTGTTAAAATTTCTTCTTTGAGGTTTCTGAGGTGATCAAAGACCAGTGAAAAAATATCTTAAGATGTTGAAAGTTGGGGTAGGATGCCCAAGGTCAAATGTACAAAATTTCTTCAACAGACATGGGAAGTGTTGTTGTGGTATCAGAGAATTGTGTACAAAATTTCTTCATATGTAGGAAATGGGATGGTGTGTTGAAGATCCAGTGTACACATTTTTCTTCAGATGTGAGAGAGAGGTGGGGATGGGTTGCAAAAAGGCCCAGTATACAATTATTGTTTTATTGGGGGTGGTGTGTAAAAGATAAAGTGTACAAAATTACCTTCAGCTGGTGGGGTGGGGTGTCAAAGGTTAGGTCAAGAGTACAAAATTTCATCTGATACATTACATTACTGTGGGATCATAACAAGTTAGGACAACATTCACTGCCATTTAAAGACAGTTCTGCAATACTAGAAACCACATCTTTTGGTTTATTATAGCAACAAAAGTGCTAAAATGTTATTGGTTTGCCAAGATGCACGTCAGATGAGAGAGGGATTGGCTCCAGATCCCATCAGTCACTAGAGATTTTTGTTTGTACATGGTCAACATGCTCTTGCTTGGTACAGTTATTTTGTGCCATGTCATCAGGTTAAGTGATACATCAGATTGCTTTTTATCACAGTGAAGTATGGTCCCTGTTTTATCACTAAGTTTTACCCTATCACCATTGTATGGTGAATATTTTGCACTTGTTTATTTTTGTCATTGGTGCCATCTTTATTGCCTGCCCTATGTTGTATCATATTTACCCTACAGTTTATAATAATGTAGTTCATCTCAGTGCTTGACTCTTTTTCCTAAGTTATGTCAAGTAAATAATAATTATTTTTATGTCATAAAATCAGTTTGATAATTTTCTTCAGAATTTCTCTTCATTGATTGTGTCCACATCACTGAAGGCTTAATGTGACCAATTTTATGTGAATATGTCATTGCTTTCTGTTAGTTTTATCTTTCTATTTTATATAGATGCATTCATGTCCATTTCCAAATTGCTTAAAGATCACAGTACCATTCTCAGATCTCAGCCTTTATCTTCAGACCTATTCCATGGTCACATAGTGGAAGTCAGAAAACAGTGTGAACCTTTAAATACCCGGGGCAAAGACTTTATAAGGCATGTCAGATATGGGAAGTTCTCCTACAAGCCTTGCTTCTTGATAAGGGTCCAGTTTTCAGTAGCTAATGATGACAACACATGGGGATCCATTTTGACCCATCTTCTCTTTCCCTAAACTGTCTTCCAGAAGAATAGTGCATGATGCTAACACTTTTCGAATTCCTGATGGAGATGAGGCTCAAACACTCTACCATGGAATGTGAGGCTCTGTTTAAATGAACAGTGGATCTTGCATATCAACTTGGTAGAGATTGTTCGTAACAAAAATATACCAGGATTTTATTTCATACTTTTCTTAGTTTCCAAGGTTGATGGCAGTCACCAACTGGCCATAGTTTTTATCTTTCAACCAGTACACAAGTTCTGAATGGAGATGCTGAGGTATTCTCTCATTGCTGTTTAAAGAGGAGATTTTGCAGTCCACCATGACCTCCAAGATGCATGACTTAATATTCCCATTTACATGTATTCCGGGGAAGTTATGAATTATATATATAGGGATACTGTGTATCAGTTCAGGACACACTTTGGTCTGAATATCAGTCCTTTGCTTTTCATGAGAATCATGGATGATCATCTGATCTGAAAACCATTAAACATCTGAGTTTCATTATCAACCATTCAAAAACAATATTACAAAAGAAAAGATTCTTGCATTTGATTGGCTACCTTCACTAACTTCAGACTGGTTTCATGCAGGGGCTACCATTCACTGACTTCAGACTGGTTTCATGCTGGGGCTACCATTCATTGAAAGAGGTATCATTTGTGGTAGCCCATTAAATCTGTTCCCCAAACCATATTGACCATGATGAAAGAGGTATCATTTGTGGTAGCCCATTAAATCTGTTTCCCAAACCATACTGACCATAATGGAAGAGATATCATTTGTGCTAGCCCATTAAATCTGTCCCCCAAACCATACTGACAAGGATGGAAGAGGTATCATTTGTGCTAGCCCATTAAATCTGCCCTCCAAACCATTCTGATACCGATCAACAGTTTGTGATCTGATCTCACCACTTCATAAAATCATGCATTTGATGAAGACAAACAGATCAATGTAAAGTTTAGTTACTTATCAGTATTTTTCATGGCTCTTGAGTTACAGTTGGTTGAAGGTTCTTTCAGCAATATGTACAGAATATGTCCAAGTAAAGTACTATGTTTGACAGTACGTGCATGAGTCAGGGTGGAATAACATAGTACAGTACTATGTTTGACAGTATATGCATGCGTCAGGGTGGAATAATATAACCCTACCTCTTGTCACCATCTTGAATTCCATAGTTGTAACATGCTGTTCTATCATATCCAGCAACTAATCAGATGTGATATTTACTTGAATTTCAGTTACTTTAGTCCTGTGACTTGCCTTAGCAAATATTATCAGTCATGCTTGTTGTTGTTGTTTGTTTTTGCTGAATCACATATTTTCTTACCTGTTATGTATAGATACTTACTTCCATGTGTACATGACAGTCACATGACAAATCCCTGGTGCACAAGTCAAGTCATGTATCAAGGGAAATTGTAACTTTCAAACAAGTATGTATTTGGAGAAGAAAGTAAATTTGGGAGTAAAATGTTACTTTGATGATACTTGCATGATAAAACTCCAGGCATTCTGTCTCATTTCATCCCCACAGTTGCATCCCTGGAAGGACATGCACATCTGCTCCTGTATTAATGCTAAGATTTTGTGCCAATCAGTATATCCAAAAGGGGACTGCTCTAGACTTGTCTTATTTATATGTTGCTAAGCAGATGACATGTTATCACTTTAGTTGCTAAAACAAACCTTGCAACATGGTTAATGTCTTTTTGTATTTCCTTGGAGGGTTGTGTTTATGAGGTAGTTTATGTTCTTCTAAGATATTAATATCAGGCAAGTATTAGCAAAGACACTTTTCTTGTCCATAAATTGGTTTTAATTAATATGACATCAACAATTTTCAGACAAGGTTTAGTATCTGTAGACATAATAGAAAGATGCATCACATATGTGATGGAGTTTGTGATACAAACTTGGTGTTATTGTATTGATGTAAGTGAGGTATGGAGGTGGCAAATGCAGCGTGCATGATTTGCAATTATGAGCCCAAACAGCTGCATTAATTTATTCTTCTCTCTTTTGTTTTAGGTAATCTGACATCAGTTGACCTTGTGGAAGAGCTACTAAGACCAGGTAATTCCTCTTTCAATGATATATACATTGTTCCTTCACTATAGAACATCTGATGTGATTTGTGATTATGATTTTTAATGTAGCTTTAACAATATTTCAGTCATATTGCTATGATGTCTGCAGTGTGGCATTTTATAGTGATGACTAACACTGGGGCATCATGCCACAGACATGTAGCATGATGTCCCACCCAGTCACATTATCCTGACACCAGGTCGACCATTCCTAACACTAATCTCTTAATGCTGAGCATCAATCTAGGCAGCTGTTAGTACCATTTTTGTATGTCTTTGGTATGACTCGACCAGGGATCGAACCCATGACCTCCCGCATCTTGATGTGGCATCATTGGTAATACAGGTTTACATCTATGATTCCCATGAATAGCTTTCAAAAAGAGAACACTGTACAGTGTTAAAGGGCACCAGTTACTTGTACTATAGTATGTGTTTATCAAGACTGTGTCAGATGGTGTAGTTAATCATAAAAAAATCAAACCTTTTGTAGTCATATTTTGTTTTACTTAAACTACTGCTGAATTTATACTGTACATCTGATGTACATATACTAAGTATATAGGGTATTTATTTGTTTGTAGCTACGACTGGGCTGTTAGCTGTGGTTTTAAATGGTTTTGGTTTTCATGAGTTTAGTTTCAGATGGAAATGACACTTGTGACTGAAAATTTGTTTTATTTGTAGAGTTGGTGTAGCTTTTGTTTAATGAGTTAATTTGTAATGATATTTATGAAGGAATATTGAAGGTCCAATTGAATATTTCAGTTTTAAGAGGATTTGAGTTTAATGAGATTCCGATCTTGACAGGTCTCCAACAGATACGACTAAAATAATCATTCATACATACATATTTTATAGAACAAATGATGCTATTACAAATATAGTAGACATAAATTGCCTTTACTGGTTTTAATTAAGATGATAAAGTCATTAGGATGCCTTTTCCTTTTTGGCAAGCTGATATTAATATCAAGACATGGTCGCTTTTCCATTGCTGGCGATTCCAGCAGTTTAGGATTGTTTCTGGCTATATCTAGATTTTCTAAACCTCTTGACATGAATGATTATAGAGCTTAGAGAATTAATTCAGCAACATCATAGGGTCAAGCTCATAGTCATAGAGATTTGTGTTCAAGTTTTGGTTAAAGATTTTACATTTGTTTGTATTTCCTGAACCCCTAATTGGATTTTGCTCTTATTTAGAAATTAATCATTGTAAAGCTGAGACAGTTCATTCTGTAACATTCTTGTCTATTACTTTGACCTTGGGTCAAGTTCACCATCATATACAATTTGAGTTAAGGTTTCTTAATTTGTATATATAAATTTAACTAAACCTTTTGATGGTTTTTATTCAGATGTAAGACATATGTTGTAAAGAAAAGAAATATCATTTTCCATGTGTGTTTGCCAGTTTGTTTTGGAAAATTTGCGTTTAGGTTTTGAATACAACTTATTTCAACTAGTTTATTTTAATCATCTCCTTGATTGGCTTTGTTACTTTGTTCAAGTCTGTATGAAGCCAAGACACTTTATTCTGCAACTCACTTGCTTGCCCCTTTACCTTGTGTTCAGGGTAACAATCATACAACATTTGTGCTTTGGTTTTGGTTTTTTCATATGCTTAATCATTCCTAAATCTCATACTTGGATGAATCATTATGACACTGGATTCGTTCTTGGATGCTTAATCATTATAACTCGTTTAATCATTCTGCAGCATTCTTTCTCAACCTTATGACCTTCAAGTCAAGGTAACATATTTTACAGCAATATTTTGATCAAGAACTTAACAGGCAGGCCTTGGTCATGTTGTCTGTTGAAATCACAAATTTCAAAACATGTATAAAATTATTATATTCATTATGTCTTTTTCATTAAGTTATCTCTTCTCTTTCTGCATGCTATTACTTAAGTTTTGAAGCAGCTACTCAGATCAAACTAGAAGCATTGGTACATTGTGCAATGAAAAGCTTTTGGTTGTTCTGACCTCTTTGCTACAAACATGACTAGATCCAAATTGCCAAACTTGATGCATCACCAACAAAGTTATGCTTGGGATGCATGTTGGATTGAAAAGTGCCCTACATACAAAAACTGGCTCAGTGCAGCTTACTTTACATGGTTTTTACATGCAGCAGTTATTGCTTGAGCTCATGCTTTTTTATTTCTGTGAGTTCTGTGAAAGTCATTCAGTTGATAGTGAAGGATGCATACCTGCCAACCATTATAAAGTTGATTTTGTCATTTGTATTATCATCTTTTTAATTTCACTCATGTCAGCTTGAAAATATTCTTAAAAATATGACTGCTGCATCAGAATAGTATATGTGTACTTTACTAATTTGCTATTTATAATAACTGTATATGACCAATTTCTAAGAAAACAGACAGCTTGCTTCAAAAGTGAATTTCACCTAGCAGGTTCATTTTATTATGGCTAGTTATTGAAACAGTCTACATTTTCAAAGAAAATGGCTCCATATCTTACATGAAACACTTTATGGTGTAAATTGTGGATTTTATATGACGAAAGATGTTAGAGCAGATGGAGCTTTCAAATTTCAGAACATGTCATATCAGAAAAAGGGATGAATCAACACCATTTTACAAACTTTGAAAAAGAATATGAGAGTAATGTATAACTGCACTCTGAGCACCTGGCCATGATCATTGCAGCATTTCAATTCACGATCAGTTAGACAAAGTTGCACAAGTAGACTAGTTGAAATGAGTGCTGAACATAAATAATTTTCAGTAAATTTTGTATTTGTATTCTGGTTTTATTCCGTATGGATTTAGCACTTTGTGACAAGAATTTTGACCAATTGCAGAAGCAAGTTATTAGTAAAAATGCATCTTTTTCATATAATGTGCTGTAATTATGAAATGTAATTTATGGATTACATTTTTATGCATAAAATGATTTTTGCCACTTATAATAGCAATAATCATGCTTATACTTCCTGGGTGGTTGGGGTTGACATCTATGATCTTATACGGTCCCCCACCTTACCAGCGGCTACCTCCTCTACATGGCCAGTTTCTTTTGCACCAAAAAATTTGTGTACAAAAATGCCTTTCTTGGGCAGCCACCTCTGTTACAGCATGAGGCAAGCATTTTAGGCTAAAAAGTACCCATTGTACATATCACAAAGGACCACATTTTATCTGTGTTAAAAACCAATATTTAATTCACACTGTAAGGTACGTAATCTGAATATCTTTTCTGATGTCTGTTTTCAGATATCAGTCTTTCAATATTGAAGTAATTGCTGGCGAAAGTACTTTATATCATGTACAACTATGGTAATATTGTTATCTACAAATGCTGACGTTTACTGGAAACGGGCACATTAATGATGTGATAGGATTTCGATTTTCACACAGCTATTGAGTTCTTTTTGATGAATAAGATCAGTGGGCCCCGAGTGGCTGAGTGGTCTAAAGCGCTGTCCGTTACGGATCACTGCCATCTGACAACTGTCTGCATGAGTTCGAGTCTAAGATTCGGCGAATGTGGATATGTGAGAAAGCTTGCCAGTAGCTTCTCGTGGGTCGGTGGTTCTTTCCACGGATTTACCGGTTTCTTCCTCCACCATTAATACTGGCCGCCATGTATAGCCTATCGTGTGCTGAAAAATGAAGCCCCAGAACAACAACAACAATTAAGATCAGAGGTAATTTGGCCAAAAATAGTAGCTTTTTTTTTCACACAAAGAGAAATGAACCACAACAAAACAAGGTACCAAGTTAAGACAGAAAACTCACATGACAGTATATATGTATGATTTCCTTTATAAACAAGGCATTTTGTCTACTCTATAAAACAGCATGATTAAATTGTAGTACATAATAATTCATGACAAAAGTTAAATGAAAACTCTTACTTTAGAAGAAATGTAAAATTTATTTGTCTCAACAACAGTGGGAGACTCAAATAAATGACAATGCAACAGATATAGACTATTCTGCAGCAGTGTTTAAATGAAGTAAAATGGAAATTGAATGTTTTTGAATGCCAATTGATTATTTCTACATATCAAGATTTAAATGACATTGTGTTTGAATGGTTTTTGAATGCCAAGTGATTATTTCTACATATCAAGATTTAAATGACATTGTGTTTGAATGGTTTTGAATGCCAAGTGATTATTTCTACATATCAAGATTTAAATGACATTGTGTTTGAATGGTTTTGAATGCCAAGTGATTATTTCTACATATCAAGATATAAATGATATTGTTTTTGAATGGTTTTGCAATGCGTATATGAAGATCAACCATTCACATTTTATTCTTAAGAAATAAGAATTATTCATGTATGTTCATTTGAAATCTATTCATAGACAAGAAGACTCTTTTGATAATTTTTGCTACTTTTAAATGATAATAAATCCTTTGAAGTTCTGTGTAGCTTTCTTACTACACATGGGACTGTTCCAGTGGTCTGGTGGTTAAAGCATCTGCCTCAGATGCAATAGTCATGTGTTCAAACTCAGTCATATTATAACAAAGACTTATAAAAATGGTACTAACAGCTGCCTTGCTAAGTGCTCAGCATTAAGAGGTTAGTATTAGGACTGGTCAGCCTGGTGTCTGGATTATGTGATTGATTGGGACATCATGCTACATGTCTGTGGCATAAAGCCCCAGTGCTAGACATCACTATAAAGTGCCACACTGCATAGTGATATGACTGTAAAATTGGTAAAATTCTCTTAAAAATCCAAATCACACACTGCAAACATACACTGTTACTACACATGCAGTCTTCTCATAGATATAGTCCTCCTTTACAAAGACTTCCCCTTTCATAAAGCCACTTTTCTGATGCAGAAGGAGTGACCTTATGGGTGGGGAACCAATCTTGAAAAATAAATTTTTTAATCAGTTTATTGTAATTATGACGTAAAGTTTATTCGGAAAGTAAACATTTTTGCCGATTAGATTACGCTTACACCACTCTAGGGGTTGGCAGGCAAGAAGATATAATAAATTATGTACACTGTGCATCATTTTAATTCATCAAAAATGTATAAATAAAATGCAAGACTTCTAATTAAAAATACTGTGATTCTTGGGCAGTGTTCCACAGTGATGTTCCTTATACACCATTGTGTCCTGAAAGTATAGAGAGTTCAGGTATGGACAGGGTATATGGAGAGATAAGCAGAGTGCCACAGTCATCAGAAAGCAGTGTAACACAGCAGACGGGGGTGTCTAGTGAACTGGTACAATCAACGGAGATCAGTTTGACACAAGAAAGAAGGGAGGTTAATCCTGTAGGTGCTGCAACTGCCATGAGGGCTTCTGATTTTGGACATGATACAAATGTAAAAGAATATGGAAGAAGCCCAGGTAAAAAAGTAAACCCCACTTTTATTAGCATTGGTTTCAAGTAAACGATGACATATTTATGCCCCAATTGCTTAGGTATTGGCATCTTGATTTGATTCAGTCCATCCCAGGATGCTCCTATACCTAAGCTTTTGAACAAATACTCGATGTTGACAAATAACATTTGGTTGGCATGCTTTTATATGTTGATCACCTAATTAGATTTTCATTCAAGCAGAGCAGATTTTTTTATATTTTTTTATAAAAAATAAACTTGGGAATTCATGGACATTTTTTATGCTTCAGTTGGGTTATATTTTGGGACAAATCCAAATTTAGAACTGAAATGAGAAGGATAGCATGTCTGTTTGCTTAAGAAATTACATTTTATCTCACCAGTGGAGCAAAAGCAAGACATTTGTATAAAATATTTGACACTTTTATGTTTACATTGTTGGTCATATCTTTTTTTTTTAGCTCCAGTGCACTTTAGAACTTGAGGCACTTATCATTAGAAAAGCTATTGCTACAACTCGAACACAGGTCAAAGTGACCTTCTTATCCTGGTCAAGCTTATGCATGCAGTTTTAACTCTGCATATGCCTCAAGAACTATTGATATTCACTGACATCAGAAGTATTTCACAGTGACTTATTTTCATATTTAGGTAATTAAGTCAGGCTTTTAAATTGTGCATCTGGTAAACTTAATTAATCATATCATCATACAGAATTCTTGTTATTGTAAGTGTTGAATATGCCAGTGTTTAAACAACACCAAAATGTCACATTTTCTTGCCTTCAATCGACTGTAATCAGTTAATCTTCAATCATTTGATATTTCATTACTCATAGAACCCGTTTAACCAAACTAATATCAGATTCTTCTGAGTATTTTATTATTTATTTTTGTGCAAAATATTTACATCTTAGCATTATTATATTATCTAGAAACTCTATTTTGATTTCTCAGTTTCATTGAGAAAGAGAGGTAATAAGTAGAAGTGCTTCTTTGGAATTTGTTGTATTTAATGTTGATTGAAATTGTTAAGTTATAGTAAAACTTCAAAAACTTTGCATACTCTAGGCATAAGTTTAGGCTGTTTTGAGTTTTTGAGGATGCATTCAATAAATAACACATGACTGGCACTTAGAAAGTCATTCAGGTTGTTAGTGATTATTGGAGTAATTCATATTTAGGTGTATGAAGTTTTTGTCTTGTTTCCATAAGAGGAAATGGAATTATTTGACTCTCTTTAACCAATTAGGTCCAATTCAGGAGCTGACAAAGGGAAAGAATACTACTTCTCATGGAGCAGGTGAAGTCAGAGCAGAACGTCCTGTAAATGTACCATGCCTTGAAGGAAGCACAGAAAGGGATTCTGAAGATACAGAATTGAAAGCCCAGGAGTGCTCACAAAGGACAGGAGTTATGATGGATGTGACAAATATGCCCTTTACAAATGAACTAATGGCAAGGAACACCTTAATATTAGATCTGAGCAGTGTTGTCAGTGACCCATCAGGGGTATGCTCAGAAGATACTGAAGAAAGAAATGAAGAGACCAATTGTCAAGATCCATTTCCATCAAACTCTTTTTAGGCACTAGGGAATCCAAATCTGCCATCTTTCATGTCGGCAGATTCCCTAGTTCAGACAGATTCTTATGAAGATGAAAAATATGAATAGATATCAAATCATGATCATTTACATTTGAGGGAAAAGATCTTCAAATATTGTTAGGCAATGATGAAATTATAACATTTCATTGGTGCAGGGTAAAATTGATTTAGATGGTGTAAATAACAGGTGAATGCTTAGGTGCAGCAATAGAAGGATGCATACTAATTTTGAACATATTTCTTTGCATCCAGTCAAAATATTTATAGAAGAATAACAAATAAATAGCAAATAATTATGGCCACTATTTCCTTAAAACATCTGCATGATCACTTTTATGAGATTATTTTTGATCTGATATTTTAAGTATTAATGAATTAATGAATTTTAATCGGAGAATTTGTTGTGATATGAATCAAATTTTATTAGAACAGATTCTGATGTCTTTATGGCTGAACTTTTATTAGGCATTTTACTTTAAATTTTTTTACAGATTAAAACTAGCAAGAAATAAAACAAAAAGAACAAAGAAAAACAAACAAAAATTCAAATAAAAATATATATGAACTGTCCAATAATTATGGTTCAAAAATGAAGACAGTCTATCATTTGTCCACATTCAACATGTCATTATATGTCTTGAACTGATATACACTGCTCCTTCAATAAATGCAGTCAGGCATTTTTACTAGATGAAAAACCTTACCTAATATATATATATATATATATATATATATATATATATATATATATATATATATATATATATATATATATATATATATATATATATGGGTTGGTGCATGCAGACAAGGCGATGGTGCCATTTACTCGCGGACCTGGGTTCAAAACTCCGTAGAGTACGAATTTAATTTCTCTAACCTGTATGATAGTAATGTTTGTATAAACTATATATATATATATATATATATATATATATATATATATATATATATATATATATATATATATATATATATATATATATATATATCTTGCTTAAAATTAAAAGAAATAAAGAAATCACAGTCTTAATACACAAATGCCTCAAATATTGTATCATATTTGAGGAAAATTCTTGACAAAACGAGTGCATGTAATACTCTTAGTTCAACACTGTCCTTAAGAAAAGGACACAAATTTCCAGCATTGTCTGAATCATGTGGGCAGTAGATTACTGTATTTATAAACTTGTTATTCAAGGGGAACAATGTCATATTTTACTATTTTTGCAAGAACCTAATGCTTTGTGTAGCATATTTAGGGCACATGAGCTTTTGCTCCAGAATGAACATTATGCAATATTTGTTTGTTAAGAACAATCAATCATGTTGCATTTGTTTTTACTGTAACTAGTCATGTTTTTCTTCAACACTGTGTTTATTACCTATCAACTAAAAGTGTTATGATTTAAACAAAGAGCATATACAGTTCTTGCCTTGCCTTTGACTGGCCCCCTATTCTTGCCTATCCTTTGATGCAATGTTCTTGCCTAGTCTTGGACTGGTCCACTATTCTTCCCTAGCCTTTATCTGGTCCCTGCCTCAAATGTTACTACATACAAGTCAGGAGCATTTCCTGAAACAAATAGTCCAATAGACTGTGTTCAAGGGGTTTCCATAAAAATATGACAACAGGTAACTAGATGACATGGATTAAAAATATTTTGGTAAACAGTATCTATCAAACCCTACAAACATCTTAAGAAGATCCAAATTGAAAAACTATGTTTTTGTCAATAAAATTATGTCTCTTTAATATTATCTGTTTGTGATGCACCTTTTATGACCTCATATTTTCAAAATCATCAATTTATCCATTTAGATTACTCATATGTTCAAACTAAATCAGTTTACTTGAAAAACTTTATCCAATGCCAGAGCTGTTTGCTGCATTGATTTCACTATAGTTTCAACAGAATATTTCAAATATGCAGGATACTGTTCACAGTATGTTTTTTACAGCCAGAGGTTTTCTGCAAATGAGTTACATGCTCGAGTTATATTCATTTCTTTGGCTCTTTAGCTTTAACTGAAATGTTTGACTACAACTGCATTCATATCATGCAGCTGCATGATTACAAGTGATATCATGACATGCAAAACATGTGAGTTTGAATTTAATATTTATAGAAATTATTGTAGTTATTAAATGAACAGCAGCACCACACCAGTGGCTTAAGTGCTTAGAGCCTAAGATGCACGAGATGGCAGGTTCGAATCCTAGCTTAGTCATACCAAAGACTTATGAAAATGATACTAGCATCTGCTTTGCTTGGCACTCGGCATTAAGATTGTAACATTTGGAGTGGTTGACCTACTGTCAAGATAATTTGACTTTATGGGACATGCCACATTTCTGTGGTATGATGTCCTTGTGCCGGACATCGTTATAAACTGCCACACTGCAGGTATCATAGTGATGTCACTCAGGTTGCTAAAGCTATGTTAAAAATCCAAAAACACAATCACAAAAGAACAGTAGCAACTTTTGTTTTGTCAGTCACATGTATTTCTGCACATTATCACATCTGCAAAACTGCAGTTTCTACAATTGACATCAAACATGACTTAGATTCTGCAATTTGGAAAAAAAATATGTTAATGTGATCAGTTGGAAATCTTTCTAATTTTGAAAACTCAAAATTCTTGATAATTATGATTACATTTACAGTTTGTACATTTAGCTGATGATTTAGGCTTGTCGCATTTAAGTTGTTTTTTTAAAAGAAAAATGCTGACTGTTGGAAAAAGAAATGTTGCATAAAAATATGACATTTTACAATGACATTTACATGTGAAAGGTTCATTAGAGAGATATATAATTAAACCTAATTAGTGATAGGGTAACCTTTTGCCTCATGGACCAATACTTGACCCATTGCAACACAATTGAACAGGACGTCTTTTGTTTAAACAAGGCAGACGATATAAACAATTAATGGATAATTCATTCTTATAATCATTTAAAGTGAAGTTAATCTGTTGGAGCCAGAACATGAGTCTGTTTGACCACATGTCATTTCAGTAGAAGAATAAATAAGTTTTATATTTTATCACATAAATGCAATAGTTCCTTAAACAAAGGCCAGATAACATAAATTAGACTATATTGCTGCAGATAAATATATGGCAATGTTGCATGTCTCATGGAAATTTAAGTATCTAAACTTTTTAAATTTGTCACATCATATATATGACCATGAAATAATATTGCCTATTTTCTTTTTTAATATAATAATGTATTGAAAAGAATTTTAAGTTACCTCTTTTTAAAATTTAAATTTTGTTAGCTGTGCATCAAACTACTGCAGTTTATTTTATTACTAATTTTAAAGAATCTATTGAAATCTATCCCTTGTAATTCAAAATTTTAAATTAGAACTTAATAACTGAAGTGAATCATAAAATAAGCAAAACTCCAAAGCCCAAAAGTAAATATTACTCAGTTTAGGCTTAAAAAATTATTTGACTGTAAAATAAATATAGCTATAAATGGGTGTTGGGTGTGCAAGAGTAAATGTGGGTTCTTTCTTAAGAAGGTAAGCATCTCAGGGATGTATGTGACTCCTGTAGTGAAGACAAAATCTGTCTCTGGACATAATCAGAATCTCAAAGAGTTCTGATTGACATTCACTTGGATTAGAACTCGACATTGTATTGATTCCAGGATGAAAGTATTAAGTGTTTTCAGAAAAAGACACTATGTTGTCTTGGAAAGAATTGGAAGCATATGATAAAGGTTTGTTCTTGTCACATGGCTAATACCAATCTACAAGGCACTGTATGGAGGGAAAGGAAATGAGGATGCCTGCACAAGAACTATCTTGAAAACATGAAATAGATTGGCTTGACACTTCAAGAAGCATCAAAGACAATGGATGAATGCAGTCACTGGAGAATTTTTGTCAGAATGGAACAATAACGATCTCAGAGATTATGTTATGTTGTGAAATTGTATGATAATTCTATTTTACAGTATAGTAATTAATATTTATGTCATTCATGTGGATTATGCAAATTTCAGTTTTTTGTGATTTTGCTTTGTTCAGATGATCATTCCAAATGGAGCATTAGGCTTGTAAAGTCATTCCAGATGGAGCATTAGGACCGTAAAGTCATTCCAGATGGAGCATTAGGACTGTAAAGTCATTCCAAATGGAGCATTAGGCTTGTAAAGTCATTCCAGATGGAGCATTAGGACTGTCAAGTCATTCCAAATGGAACATTAGGCTTGTAAAGTCATTCCAGATGGAGCATTAGGACTGTCAAGTCATTCCAAATGGAGCATTAGGACTGTCACGTCATTCCAAATGGTGCATTAGGCTTGTAAAGTCATTCCAGATGGAGCATTAGGACTGTCAAGTCATTCCAAATGGAGCATTAGGACTGTAAAGCCATTCCAGATGGAGCATTAGGCTTGTAAAGTCATTCCAGATGGAGCATTAGGACTGTCAAGTCATTCCAAATGGAGCATTAGGACTGTAAAGTCATTCCAAATGGAGCATTAGGCTTGTAAAGTCATTCCAAATGGAGCATTAGGACTGTAAAGTCATTCCAAATAGAGCATTAGGACTGTGAAGTCATTCCAAATGGAGCATTAGGACTGTGAAGGCATTCTAAATAGAGCATTAGGACTATCATGTATTTCCATGGAGCATTGGAACTCTCAGCACAGCTATCTTATCTTCCTCATATAGAATTTAAGTATAGTGACAAAGTAGTGTAGTCATGTGCTTGACTTTGAAGGTTATGTGGTAGCTGAGTGGATAACTCTCACTTGCTTGACTTGGACAGTTATGTGGAAGCAGTATGGAACATTGTCTCAAATTCTTGACACTGATTTATGTGGATGCTGAGTGGAACACTGTCTTGTATGCTTGATTGACAGTTATGTGTAAGTTAAATGGTACACTATCTCATATGCTTGACTTTGACAGTTATGTGTATGTTGAATGGAACACTATCTCATATGTTTGACTTTGACAGTTATGTGGAAGCTAAAATGTAACACTGTTTCACATTCCTATCTTCAAGAGTTATGTGAAAGCTGAGAGGAACACTATCATGTGCTTGACTTACATGACATTTATTGAACTAGAGAGTTTGAAAGATATGTATTGATCTAATAAAGATGCTTTACATTCCTATTTACATTATAAATTACTGTTCTCGTGGCCTAGCAGTTAGAGAGTCCACCTCAGATACAGGAGGTCATGGGTTCAAACCATGGACAATTCATACCAAAGATTAAAAAAAAATGGTACTAACAGATGCCTCACCTGGCACTTAGCAATAGAGGTTAGTGTTAGGACTCACTGACCTGGTGTCAGTATAATGTGACTGGATGGGACATCATGTTTATGTCTTCGGCATGATGCCCCAGTGCTCGACATCACTATAAACTGCAACACTTCAGACATTATAGCGATATGACTGAATTTTTTTTAAAGCTATGTTAAAAATCCTAATCACATTCACATATGTAAATGAGCTACTTCCCAACAACCTATCATGCTATGCAGACTGAAAGTTAAACCCTATATTAATGCCTTTTTGACTCTCTATTCTTAGTATTGTTCTCCTGTCAGGAAATTGCTGATGGCCTTATTTCAAGGTAAATGAATTCTGGCTGACTGAATTGTCTGCAACATGGTCACATATTTAACTTCTAAATTGTACACCAATGTCTTATCAATAGGTTCTCTCTATAATTATCTTCATTGTCAGCCTTCAGCTTGAGCTAATAAAAAGTACTAAACAATAAAGGTTTTCATTTTAGTTGTAATATTGCTTCATTTTCATGAAGATGAGGGAGAAAGGTCAGTTTAAAGAAGCATCTGGATTTATATTTATACATATGTGTTTCAAAGAAAAACTAGATTACTGTGACCCAAAATTCATTGCAGGAGGAATATGACATGAATTGCAAAACTGCAGTGTGCATGTTTTAATATTGTTCAACTTACTGTAAATATGAAATTGGGTCATTGTGATTAGACCTTTTAATTTTTGTATTATGTCATACAAATTTGCAACCTGTATTTTCAATATGAACATCAGATAGGTTTGCGACCTATATTTTCAACACGGCTCATTGTTAATAGTGTAAGAAATGCAAATTCTGAGCCACTCGTGAAACTGTAACACAGCTGCAAATTCATATATAGACTGCTCACATGGCTTAGTGGTTAAAGTGTCCACCGTGGTTGCAGGAGGTTGTGGGTTTGAACCAAGGCAGTGTCATACCAAAGACTTAAAAAATGGTACTAATAGCTGCCTCAATTGATGCTCAGCATTAAGAGGTCAGTGTTACGACTGGTTGGCCTGGTTTCAGGATAAGGTGACTCGATGGGATATGATGATACATGGCTGCTGTATAATGCATCTGTGCTAGACATAACAAAATACTGCCACATGACAGATATAGCAATATGACCAAAAATGCTTCAAAGCCATCTTAAAAATCCAAATCACACAAACTCATACAAGCAAATTCATATAATAATATCTAAAACGGAGCACAGTAAGTTTCTTCATGCAGCAATTGAATAAAAGGAACAACAGAGGGTTATTGAAATAAGAAAATGCAGTGTAGCTGAACATTTCAATAATAATGTGAAATAAGTTATAAGTACTCCTGTTGGCCGAATTAATCGAATAATCCAGAAAAGGCATCTACAAAAGGAAATTCAGATTAGCAATTCATTAACATTATAAAAAGTCAATCAGGATGCTATTTCAGTAATATAAAAAGTCAATTAGGATGCTAATTTAATATTATTACACATGTCAATCAAGATGCTAATTTAATATTATTACACATGTCAATCAGGATGCTAATTAAATAATATTACACATGTCAATCAGGATGCTAATTTAATAATATTACACTTGTCAATCAAGATGCTAATTTAATATTACACATGTCAATTAGGATGCTTATTTAATATTATTACACATGTCCATCAAGATGCTAATTTAATATTATTACACATGTCAATTAGGATGCTAATTAAATATTATTACACATGTCAATCAGGATGCTTATTTAATATTATTACACATGTCAATCAGGATGCTAATTTAATAATATTACACATGTCAATCAGGATGCTAATTTAATATTATTACACATGCATGTCAATCAGGATGCTAATTTAATAATATTACACATGCCAATCAGGATGGTAATTTAATATTATTACACATGTCAATCAGGATGCTTATTTAATATTATTACACATGTCACTTAGAATGCTAATTAAAAAAAATTACACATGTCAATCAGGATGCTAATTATATATTACACATGTCAATCAGGATGCTAATTAAATAATATTACACGTCAGTCAAGATGCTAATTTAATAATATTATACATGTCAATCATGATGCTAATTTAATAATATTACACATGTCAATCAGGATGCTAATTAAGTAATATTACACATGTCAATCAGGATGCTAATTAAATAATATTACACATGTCAGTCAAGATGCTAATTTAATATTATTACACATGTCAATCAGGATGCTTATTTAATATTATTACATATGTCAATTAGGATGCTTATATAATATAATTACACATGTCAATCAGGATGATAATTTAATATTACACATGTCAATCAGGATGCTAATTTAATACTATTATGCATGCCAATCACGATGCTAATTTAATATTATTACATATGTCAATCAGGATGCTTATTTAATATTATTACATATGTCAATCAGGATGCTAATTTAATAATATTACACATGTCAATCAGGATGCTAATTTAATATTACACATGTCAAACAGGATGCTAATTAAATTATATTACACATGTCAATCAGGATGCTAATTTAATATTACACATGTCAATTAGGATGCTAATTAAATAATATTCACCTGTCAGTCAAGATGCTAATTTAATATTATTACACATGTCGAAAAGGATGCTTATTTAATATTATTACACATGTCAATCAGGATGCTAATTTAATAATATTACACATGTCAATCAGGATGCTAATTTAATATTATTACACATGCATGTCAATCAGGATGCTAATTTAATAATATTACACATGCCAATCAGGATGCTAATTTAGTATTATTACACATGTCAATCAGGATGCTTATTTAATATTATTACACATGTCACTTAGGATGCTAATTTAATAAAATTACACATGTCAATCAGGATGCTAATTATATATTACACATGTCAATCAGGATGCTAATTAAATAATATTACACGTCAGTCAAGATGCTAATTTAATAATATTATACATGTCAATCATGATGCTAATTTAATAATATTACACATGTCAATCAGGATGCTAATTAAGTAATATTACACATGTCAATCAGGATGCTAATTAAATAATATTACACATGTCAGTCAAGATGCTAATTTAATAATATTACACATGTCAATCAGGATGCTAATTTAATAATACTACACATGTCAATCAGGATGCTAATTTAATATTACACATGTCAGTTAGGATGCTTATTTAATATTATTACACATGTCCATCAAGATGCTAATTTAATATTATTACACATGTAAATTAGGATGCTAATTTAATATTATGACACATGTCAATCAGGATGCTTATTTAATATTATTACACATGTCAATCAGGATGCTAATTTAATAATATTACACATGTCAATCAGGATGCTAATATAATATTATTACACATGTCAATCAGGATGCTAATTTAATAATATTACTCATGTCAATCAGGATGCTAATTTAATGTTACACATGTCAATCAGGATGCTAATTAAATAATATTACACATGTCAGTCATGGTGCTAATTTAATATTATTACACATGTCAATCAGGATGCTAATTAAACAATATTACACATGTCAATCAGGATGATAAATTAATAATATTACACTTGTCAATCAGGATGCTGATTTAATATTACACATGTCAATTAGGATACTTATTTAATATTATTACATATGTCAATTAGGATGCTTATTTAATATAATTACACATGTCAATCAGGATGATAATTTAATATTACACAATGCAAACAGGATGCTAATTCAATAATATTATGCATGTCAATCACGATGCTAATTTAATATTATTACATATGTCAATCAGGATGCTTTTTTAATATTATTACACATGTCAATCAGGATGCTAATTTAATAATATTACACATGTCAATCAGGATGCTAATTTAATATTACACATGTCAAACAGGATGCTAATTAAATTAAATTACACATGTCAATCAGGATGCTCATTTTATATTACACATGTCAATTAGGATGCTAATTAAATAATATTCACATGTCAGTCAAGATGCTAATTTAATAATATTACACATGTCAATCAAGATGCTAATTTAATAATATTACACATGTCAATCAGGATGCTAATTAAATAATATTACACATGTCAATCAGGATACTAATTTAATATTACACATGTCAATTAGGATGCTTATTTAATAATATTACACATGTCAATCAGGATGCCAATTTAATAATATTACATATGTCAGTCATGATGCTAATTTAATAATATTACACATGTCAATCAGGATGCTAATTTAAAATTATTACACATGTCAATCAGGATGCTTTTTTAATATTATTACACATGTCACTTAGGATGCTAATTTAATAAAATTACACATGTCAATCAGGATGCTAATTATATAATAGACATGTCAAACAGGATGCTAATTAAATAATATTACATGTCAGTCAAGATGCTAATTTAATAATATTACACATGTCAATCATGATGCTAATTTAATAATATTACACATGTCAATCAGGATGCTAATTAAGTAATATTACACATGTCAATCAGGATGGTAATTTAATAATATTACACTTGTCAATCAGGATGCTAATTTAATAATATTACACTTGTCAATCAGGATGCTCATTTAATATTGCACTTGTCAATCAGGATGCTAAGCTAATATTACAAATGTCAATGAGGATGCTTATTTAATATTATTACACATGTCAATCAAGATGCTAATTTAATATTATTACACATGTCAATCAGGATGCTTATTTAATATTATTACACATGTCAATTAGGATGCTAATTTATTTAAATTACACAATTCAATTAGGATGCTTATTTGATATTATTACACGTCAATCAAGATGCTAATTTAATATTATTACACATGTCAATGAGGATGCTAATTTAATAATATTACACATGTCAATCAGGATGCTAATTTAATATTATTACACATGTCAATCAGGATGCTAATTTAATAATATTACACATGTCAATCAGGATGCTAATTTAATATTATTACACATGTCAATCAGGATGCTTATCTAATGTTATTACACATGTCAATCAGGATGCTTATTTAATATTATTACACATGTCAATCAGGATACTAATTTAATATTACACATGTCAATTAGGATGCTTATTTAATAATATTACACATGTCAATCAGAATGCTTATTTAATATTATTACACATGTCAGTTAGGATGGTAATTTAATATTATTACACATGTCAATCAGGATACTAATTTAGTATTACACATGTCAATTAGGATGCTTATTTAATATTATTACACATGTCAATCAGGATGCTAATTTAATAATATTACACATGTCAATCATGATGCTAATTTAATAATATTACACATGTCAATCAGGATGCTAATTTAATATTATTACACATGTCAATCAGGATGCTTATTTACTATTATTACACATGTCACTTAGGATGCTAATTTAATAAAATTACACATGTCAATCAGGATGCTAATTATATATTACACATGTCAATCAGGATGCTATTTAAATGATATTACACGTCAGTCACGATGCTAATTTAATAATACTACACATGTCAATCATGATGCTAATTTAATAATATTACACTTGTCAATCAGGATGCTAATTTAATATTACACATGTCAATTAGGATGCTTATTTAATATTATTACATATGTCAATTAGGATTCTTATTTAATATTATTACACATGTCCATCAAGATGCTAATTTAATAATATTACACATGTCAGTCAGGATGCTAATTTAATATTATTACCCATGTCAATCAGGATGCTAATTTAATAATATTACACATGTCAATCAGGATGCTAATTTAATATTACACATGTCAATCAGGAAGCTAATTAAATAATATTACATATATCAATCAGGATGCTAATTTAATAATATTACACATGTCAATCAAGATGCTAATTTAATAATACTACACATGTCAATCAGGATGCTAATTTAATATTACACATGTCAATCAGGATGCTAATTAAATATTATTACACATGTCAAACAGGATGATAATTTAATAAAATTACCCTTGTCAATCAGGATGCTAATCTAATATTATTACACATGTCAATCAGGATGCTAATTAAACAATATTACACATGTTAATCAGGATGATAATTTAATAATATTACACTTGTCAATCAGGATGCTAATTTAATAATACACATGTCAATTAGGATGCTTATTTAATATTATTACATATGTCAATTAGGATGCTTATTTAATATCATTACACATGTCAATCGTTATGCTAATTTAATAATATTACACATGTCAATCAGGATGCTAATTTAATATTACACATGTCTAACAGGATGCTAATTAAATAATATTACACATGTCAATCAGGATGCTAATTTAATATTACACATGTCAATTAGGATGCTAATTAAATAATATTCACCTGTCAGTCAAGATGCTAATTTAATAATATTACACATGTCAATCAGGATGCTAATTTAATGATATTATGCATGTCAGTCAGGATGCTAATTTAATAATATTACACATGTCAATAAGGATGCTAATTAAATAATATTACACATGTCAGTCAGGATGCTTTTTTAATATTACACATGTCAATTAGGATGCTAATTTAATAATATTACACATGTCAATCAAGATGCTAATTTAAATAATATTCCACATGTCAATCAGGATGCTAATTTAATAATATTACACATGTCAATCAAGATGCTAATTTAATAATATTACACATGTCAATCAGGATGCTAATTAAGTAATATTACACATGTCAATCAGGATGGTAATTTAATAATATTACACTTGTCAATCAGGATGCTAATTTAATAATATTACACTTGTCAATCAGGATGCTAATTTAATATTGCACTTGTAAATCAGGATGCTAAGCTAATATTACAAATGTCAATGAGGATGCTTATTTAATATTATTACACATGCCAATCAGGATGCTTATTTAATATTATTACACGTGTCAATTAGGATGCTAATTTAATAAAATTACACATGTCAATTAGGATGCTTTTTTAATATTATTACACATGTAAATCAGGATGCTAATTTAATATTATTACACATGTCAATCAAGATGCTAATTTAATATTATTACACATGTCAATCAGGATGCTTATTTAATATTATTACACATGTCAATTAGGATGCTAATTTATTAAAATTACACAATTCAATTAGGATGCTTATTTGATATTATTACACGTCAATCAAGATGCTAATTTAATATTATTACACATGTCAATCAGGATGCTAATTTAATAATATTACACATGTCAATCAGGATGCTAATTTAATATTATTACACATGTCAATCAGGATGCTAATTTAATAATATTACACATGTCAATCAGGATGCTAATTTAATATTATTACACATGTCAATCAGGATGCTTATCTAATGTTATTACACATGTCAATCAGGATGCTTATTTAATATTATTACACATGTCAATCAGGATACTAATTTAATATTACACATGTCAATTAGGATGCTTATTTAATAATATTACACATGTCAATCAGAATGCTTATTTAATATTATTACACATGTCAGTTAGGATGGTAATTTAATATTATTACACATGTCAATCAGGATACTAATTTAATATTACACATGTCAATTAGGATGCTTATTTAATATTATTACACATGTCAATCAGGATGCTAATTTAATAATATTACACATGTCAATCATGATGCTAATTTAATAATATTACACATGTCAATCAGGATGCTAATTTAATATTATTACACATGTCAATCAGGATGCTTATTTACTATTATTACACATGTCACTTAGGATGCTAATTTAATAAAATTACACATGTCAATCAGGATGCTAATTATATATTACACATGTCAATCAGGATGCTATTTAAATGATATTACACGTCAGTCACGATGCTAATTTAATAATACTACACATGTCAATCATGATGCTAATTTAATAATATTACACTTGTCAATCAGGATGCTAATTTAATATTACACATGTCAATTAGGATGCTTATTTAATATTATTACATATGTCAATTAGGATTCTTATTTAATATTATTACACATGTCCATCAAGATGCTAATTTAATAATATTACACATGTCAGTCAGGATGCTAATTTAATATTATTACACATGTCAATCAGGATGCTAATTTAATAATATTACACATGTCAATCAGGATGCTAATTTAATATTACACATGTCAATCAGAAAGCTAATTAAATAATATTACATATATCAATCAGGATGCTAATTTAATAATATTACACATGTCAATCAAGATGCTAATTTAATAATACTACACATGTCAATCAGGATGCTAATTTAATATTACACATGTCAATCAGGATACTAATTAAATATTATTACACATGTCAAACAGGATGATAATTTAATAAAATTACCCTTGTCAATCAGGATGCTAATCTAATATTATTACACATGTCAATCAGGATGCTAATTAAACAATATTACACATGTTAATCAGGATGATAATTTAATAATATTACACTTGTCAATCAGGATGCTAATTTAATAATACACATGTCAATTAGGATGCTTATTTAATATTATTACATATGTCAATTAGGATGCTTATTTAATATCATTACACATGTCAATCGTTATGCTAATTTAATAATATTACACATGTCAATCAGGATGCTAATTTAATATTACACATGTCTAACAGGATGCTAATTAAATAATATTACACATGTCAATCAGGATGCTAATTTAATATTACACATGTCAATTAGGATGCTAATTAAATAATATTCACCTGTCAGTCAAGATGCTAATTTAATAATATTACACATGTCCATCAGGATGCTAATTTAATGATATTATGCATGTCAGTCAGGATGCTAATTTAATAATATTACACATGTCAATAAGGATGCTAATTAAATAATATTACACATGTCAGTCAGGATGCTTTTTTAATATTACACATGTCAATTAGGATGCTAATTTAATAATATTACACATGTCAATCAAGATGCTAATTTAAATAATATTCCACATGTCAATCAGGATGCTAATTTAATAATATTACACATGTCAATCAAGATGCTAATTTAATAATATTACACATGTCAATCAGTATACTTATTTAATATTATTACACATGTCAATCAGGATGCTAATTTAATAAAATTACACAATTCAATTAGGATGCTTTTTTGATATTATTACACATGTCAATCAGGATGCTTATTTAATATTATTACACATGTCAGTCAGGATGCTAATTTAATAATATTACACATGTCAATCAGGATGCTAATTTAATATTATTACACATGTCAACCAGGATGCTTAATTAATATTATTACACATGTCAATCAGGATGCTAATTTAATAATATTACACATGTCAATCAGGATGCTAATTTAATATTATTACACATGTCAATCAGGATGCTTATTTAATATTATTACACATGTCAATCAGGATGCTTATTTAATATTATTACACATGTCAATCAGGATACTAATTTAATATTACACATGTCAATTAGGATGCTTATTTAATAATATTACACATGTCAATCAGGATGCTTATTTAATATTATTACACATGTCAATTAGGATGGTAATTTAATATTATTACACATGTCAATCAGGATACTAATTTAATATTACACATGTCAATTAGGATGCTTATTTAATATTATTACACATGTCAATCAGGATGCTAATTTAATAATTTTACAGATGTCAATCATGATGCTAATTTAATAATATTACACATGTCAATCAGGATGCTAATTTAATATTATTACACATGTCAATCAGGATGCTTATTTAATATTATTACACATGTCACTTAGGATGCTAATTTAATAAAATTACACATGTCAATCAGGATGCTAATTATATTTTACACATGTCAATCAGGATGCTAATTAAATAATATTACACGTCAGTCAAGATGATAATTTAATAATATTACACATGTCAATCATGATGCTAATTTAATAATATTACACATGTCAATCAGGATGCTAATTAAATAATATTACACATGTCAATCAGGATGCTAATTTAATAATATTACACATGTCAATCAGGATGCTAATTTAATATTACACATGTCAATCAGGATGCTAATTAAACAATATTACACATGTCAATCAGGATGCTAATTAAATAATATTACACATGTCAGTCATGGTGCTAATTTAATATTATTACACATGTCAATCAGGATGCTTATTTAATATTATTACACATGTCAATCAGGATGCTAATTTAATAATATTACACATGTCAATCAGGATGCTAATTTAATAATATTACACATGTCAATCAGGATGCTAATTTAATATTATTACACATGTCAATCAGGATGCTAATTTAATAATATTACTCATGTCAATCAGGATGCTAATTTAATGTTACACATGTCAATCAGGATGCTAATTAAACAATATTACACATGTCAATCAGGATGCTAATTTAATAATACTACACATGTCAATCAGGATGCTAATTTAATATTACACATGTCAATCAGGATGCTAATTAAATAATATTACACATGTCAATCAGGATGATAATTTAATAATATTACACTTGTCAATCAGGATGCTAATTTAATATTACACATGTCAATCAAGATGCTAATTTAATATTATTACACATGTCAATCACTATGCTAATTTAATAATATTACACATGTCAATCAGGATGCTAATTTTTTATTACACATGTCAATCAGGATGCTAATTAGATAATATTACACATGTCAATCAAGATGCTAATTAAATAATATTACACATGTCAGTCAAGATGCTAATTTAATAATATTACACATGTCAATCAGGATGCTAATTTAATAATACTACACATGTCAATCAGGATGCTAATTTAATATTACACATGTCAATCAGGATGCTAATTAAACAATATTACACATGTCAATCAGGATGCTAATTTAATAATATTACACTTGTCAATCAGGATGCTAATTTAATATTACACATGTCAATTAGGATGCTTATTTAATATTATTACATATGTCAATTAGGATGCTTATTTAAAAACATTACACATGTCAATCAGGATGATAATTTAATATTACACATGTCAAACAGGATGCTAATTAAATATTACACATGTCAATCAGGATGCTAATTTAATATTACACTTGTCAATTAGGATGCTAATTAAATAATATTCACATGTCAGTCAAGATGCTAATTAAATAATATTACACATGTCAATCAGGATGCTAATTTAATATTACACATGTCAATTAGGATGCTAATTAAATAATATTACACATGTCAGTCAAGATGCTAATTTAATAGTATTACACATGTCAATTAAAAAATGCTTATTTAATAATATTACACATATCAATCAAGATGCTAATTTAATAATATTACACATGTCAATCAAGATGCTAATTTAATAATATTACACATGTCAATCAGGATGCTAATTTAAAAATAGTACACATTTCAATCAGGATGCTAATTTAATAATATTACACATGTTAATCAGGATGCTAATTTAATAATATTGCACTTGTAAATCAGGATGCTAATTTAATATTACACATGTCAATCAGAAAGCTAATTAAATAATATTACACATGTCAATCAGGATGCTAATTTAATATTACACATGTGAATCAGGATGCTAATTTAATAATATTACACGTCAAGCAGGATGCTAATTTACTAATGTTACACTTGTCCATCAGGATGCTAATTTAATATTACACTTGTCAATCAGGATGCTAAGTTAATATTACAAATGTCAATGAGGATGCTTTTTTAATATTATTACACATGTCAATCAGGATGCTTATTTAATATTATTACACATGTCAATTAGGATGCTAATTTAATAAAATTACACATGTCAATTAGGATGCTTTTTTAATATTATTACACATGTCAATCAGGATGCTAATTTAATATTATTACACATGTCAATCAAGATGCTAATTTAATATTATTACACATGTGAATCAGGATGCTAATTTAATATTATTACACATGTTAATCAGGATGCTAATTTAATAAAATTACACAATTCAATTAGGATGCTTATTTGATATTATTACACATGTCAATCATGATGCTAATTTAATAATATTACACATGTCAATCGGGATGCTAATTTAATAATAATGTTGTTGTTGTTGAGCTTAAATCCATTTCTCAGCACACGATAGGCTGTTCATGGCGGCCAGTATTAATGGTGGAGGAAGAAAGCGTGAAATCACCGGAAAGAACCACCGACCAACGAGAAACTACTGGCAAGCGTTCTCACATATCCACATTCGCTGAATCCTAGACTCGAACTCACACAGACAGAGGTGAGATGGCAGTGATTCGTAACGGACAGCGCTTTAGACCACTTGGCCACTCGGGGCCCCTTTAATAATAATAGACATGTTAATCATGATGCTAATTTAATATTACACATGTCAATCAGGATGCTAATTTAATAATATTACAAAAATGTAAATTAGTATGCTAATTCAATGTTATAACAAAAAGTTCATCAGAATGTTATTTGGTAATGTCACGTAAATGTCTTTGAATCACTGTTTTCGAGAAGTTCTACCTCTGTTTGGGAATCAATGTAGATTCGCCTGTTAAAGTTGATGCGTTCTTCAGGCTGCGAAGTAAATTAGCTGAATGCAACTCAATGCATTAATCAGCATGATAAACGAACTTCGATCTCTCCACATACTTTGATTTTGATACTGTTGCCGTCAGGGTTGATTTTGCTTATCTCGATGCTTCCATCATTGAATATAATCTGTAAATCTGCTATTTTTTGTTATAAAAGATACAACTTTTTCTTGAAATCAGCAAACCAAAATTTTAATTCAGTTGAATTTTCTTTTGTATGTCCCGTAATTGTGACCATACTTCAAACCCGTCCAAAATAATATAAAAGTATAAACTCACTTTTGATACAGACATTATCGCCTTTGTGTTAAAATCACGGAATACCTCTACCACATTATTTTATATTTTTTTTTAATTGGTGGACCACAATCCACATCAGAACCATAATTACAATTTGAATTTAATTCTATATCTCATTATTTATCTATTACAAACACAGCCCTCAAAAATATGAAATTTATGTAATAAATATAACTTGTGTACCATAACTCCCATATATATCGACTTTAAATTCATTTTGTATTCGATGAGTTATATTTTTAAGAACAGCTCATTTACTTTGAAGTATCAGAGCACACCCATCATATCTGACTACCACATCACTAATTATTTATCTGTAAATACATATTTTTCTATGTTGCGTATATAGTTGTCAATTTATAACTTTAATTTCATGAATATTCTTTGCATTTATAAAGAGATGTGCAGTGGATTTCTACATATAACTGAGTGTTCAATTCCGGTTGACTAGCGATGAAGTTTATCAACCACATGGGATCCTTTTCATTGATCATTTTCCATTATTATTTGGATGTGGAAGATGGGAATGAGCGCGTGGTTGAGTTGATTGTGGCTTCTGTGCATGGAGCTACGCAATTCATTATCGTTAATTGTTTGGTGGATATCAGTGGTCTTAATTGTTTGGTGGATATCAGTGGTTGAGTTAATTAAGGCGCCGGTGCATAGGACCTAGGTGATACATATCAGTGTGTTTTTAGGTTGTGGAGACTGGTGAACCCCTGTCTGAGTGGAATTGGCGATCGGTGAATGGAAACTAAATGATAAATATATTTATCTACGACCCGAGCTTGCTTGGAGGTTGGCGGGACGGGCCGTGAAACCATTGATTGACTGATCGAAGGTGGCGTAGTTTAAAGAGTGCCCTGTGTTAGGCGATAGAGGTCGAAATTCTACCGTGTGAACTGCTGACGGTACGGAAAGAAGATGAGAAACTATGCAGATGTGCGGTTGATAGATATTTGGCAAGTTGCGAATAATATGGTCTAGCATTGATTAGAGGGAAATTTATGTATAGAATTGACACGTCGGGCTTCCTATCTTACAACTAAAGTTGTGTAAAAGTTTTTGGAAATATGGGGTAAACTTATGATTTCTAGCAGAAACCGCGCCATGGTTTTGACACCGCTCAGTCAAGCAAAGACTTCTGGCTTGTATCAATATTAGTTTTTCACAACAAATAAATAAATAGATAAAAAATGAAAGAAAGTAAAATTTAATTGATACAATTAAAAACCTGAATCTTCAATCAGTCTCGATGCCTGGAATTTAATTTTGCCAAGGGCTGATTGAACTCGACGCCTAGGTTTTACGACTATAACTCTTGGTATTGATCATCATAAATGTCGTTTGCTACTTAAGGCGACAAGTGATTGCGTTTAGAATACATGAATACAAGGTATGTTCAACGTCATGACAGTGATTATCCTTCTTTTCATCATGCCTTCAACCTTGAACTTCTAAGTTCTTCCCTTTTTATATTGTTCCTTTTTGAAGCAAATTCGTTGTCACACGAGAAAATTGTAACGTTCATGTGAACTGGCTACAGATAATTCCACTCTTTCATGGCTAAATCAGTGAGTGTACTAAGACTGAAGTGTAAACTTCAATTTATATATCGCTTGTTTTATAATAAATATGGTGATAAGACTGTTTTATCCAATACACCAACATGTGCAAAGAGGAATAATATGCCAGAATAGGTATTTAGCCGGGAAATTACAAAAGGCAAAAGGACATAGAGTTTTAAGAAAAACTTAAAATATTGTAAAATATGTTTACAACGGAAATCTGGAGCCTCCAGAAACATCTCACTGAGTCTAACTCCTAACAATTTTGTGAAAATATTGAATATATTAATTATTTTTGCCTAACGTATACGCGATGTACCCCTGATTATTCTGAAAGAAACTTCATTGTATCCGTGTTAAAATAATAAAAGTTCATACATGCATCCATGTTCAAACTAACAGTAAATGCATTATATACATGTTCATGTTAACAGTAATACACTGTGTCTATGTTCATACTACGTACGGGAAACACATTGTACTATGTGCATACTACAGTAAATACACTGTAACCATGTTCATACTACAGAAAATACATTGTTTATATGTCCATACTACAGTAAGCACATTGTATATATGTTCATACTACAATAAACATTGTATATATATTTATACTACAGTAAAATCACCATCGATGTCAATACTATAGGAGATAATTGTATCCATATTCCATCTACGTACAATACATTATATCCATGTTTCTACTACAGTTAAAGTAAATACGTGTTCATACTGACCATATAAGTAAAGATTAAATAGCAATTATTTACATTTCATATGCAGTGCTTAGGAAAGCATATGCGTACCCTTTTTCATAGGTTTAAGATACTCATTTGATCTTCGTTTTGACATATCAATACAATGTTTTAAACTCATAGTATGCATTTATAATGTACCTTGCAATGATAATAAACACAATTTTGATGTAGAATACTTTGAAATTATATAAATAGATTTATGATACAATATTTGTGCCACAAATGATGCATAACATATCAAGGCGACAAGATGGACTGCCGCCACATATTATCTAGGCTTCCAATTCGCATTTAAATTTCTCTTCAGTTAATAGCACACCTGACATGTCTAGACTCAATTAAACAACATCTATGACACTTATAGGAGTCATACCCGGGTTAACCCATATAAATTGTTGAGATCTCCAATAAATGCTATTCATTATTTTCTTTATTTGCCTAGACCTGATATTGTACTGTGGGTTTCTTTATGCAGATTGTCTTTTAATTAATTATAGCAACATTGATTGGCAGAATTCCCTTATGTCCATTGGTAATTGTTTACTACCACATCTTCACATCTATTATTTTCGCTCTTGAATAACATTTGAATTTAGTTCAAATCTTTCTCTTACAGCAATTATAAAAAGTTGTTTATATTTAAGTTTGTATAAAAATTATTTATAATAATGTAATGTTTAAACCAATCCTTTAATATTAGGTGCTGTGAATCATTCATTGAAGACTAACTTTATCATAACAGAAAATTCTAAAGAAATGGCTTAAGATATAAAACTTTCTTTCGGTTGCATTTATTATAAACTAGTTACCCTTGCCTCATAATTTTCTATGACAATGTTTATTTTATACTAGACTCATTCTAAATTTAAAATGCCAACTTGTCAAATATTGTCTGCTTACAATTCAACTATTGACCTTTCCTGTTTACAAAACCTGAAATCTCATTATCTTCTCAACTATCGTATGTATTCAAATTTGCGTGCTTCAGTTTCTTGATTTACTTCAAAAGACAAAAATAAATAAATAAATAAATAAAATAAATAAACAAGAAATAAAATCCAATTAAGTAGACATTGATATCTCATGCAAGAGGTGTCCTATAGAAAATATTATGTTGTAATGTTGAGTCTTCTTGATGGCAAGGCGGATCGTTTTATTCTGATATGGTCGAATGGTCGACGTGAATATTAAAATATAGGGTAACTCAATAATTTGTTGCTCACTCATGAGATTTTGATGCCTATATAAGGACTTCATTTGAAAGCAAATAATGAGATGCGATTGCTGTGCTGTCTAATCTTGGTAAAAACGTAAGTTGGTCTTTCTTTAAAATTTAACAAATATGAACAGGAAAGAAAATAATGATGCATTTGATCATGATCAAACTAAAAATCTATATTCATAAATATTTAAATTTTGTTTAAATGAATCGAATGTTTAATGCCATAAGCAGATTATTAAATCTCAAAAACATATTGCGAATTCTGCTAAAGGTTTGAGCAGTTATTATGAACCGAATGACGCTAGATGGACGAAACTATTTATCAACTATGTTTAATAATATTGCTGATTCAGGTTATACTTATACCGTTAGAATAACAATCTTTAATCTTCTGGCAAAGTAAACTTGTAGCAAGAATACAAATGTGTGACACAGATTAAAGATACAACAAGAATAATAATCTATAAGTATATAGTTAAATATAGATATACAAAACATGATAAACTGTAAGTATATACTGTGAAAATAAATATATCAAGAATAAAAATCTATTAGCATCTGGTGAAGTATATGGTGAGTTGCAGATATATCAGAAATGAGGAGCCAGATATAAAAAAAACATTGTCGCTATATCAAGAATGACATGCTACAGGTACTTTGTGAACTACAGCTACATATATAGAATGGCAAGCTTTAGGTACATTATGAAGTACAAAGACACATACACACACACACACACACACACACATATATATATATATATATATATATATATATATATATATATATATATATATATATATATATATATATATATATATATATATATATATATATATAATTGCAATCTATAGGTACATGGTGAAGTATAGATACATATCTAGAATAGCAAGCTATAGGTACATGGTGAAGTGTGTGTGTGTATATATATATATATATATATATATATATATATATATATATATATATATATATATATATATATAGTATATAACTGTAAAGCTACACAAAAGGATAAGCCTTCATAGATCTGATTGGATGACAAAAAAGCTGTACAGAAGCCCGGTCGCAGAAAACTTCTCCTCCCCTGGCCACACTTTCAGTGATATAATACTTATCGCTATTGCTAACAACCACAGCTGGAGTTCCGAAACCAGGAAGTAAAAGGAATCATGCTGGATACGCCGCCTTAGAACATTGAAACCAAACGGTTTAAACAAAGAAGACTAGAAAATGAAAACTGTGCACTAGTAGAATTTAACATTTTCTAAATCTTTTTAGTATCCTTCAATTTTTACTATAAGAATAAAGGGTATAGAATCAAATATCCGGGATATAATCTGTGTTACATAAATGTATAAACAAAATAGATGTCGCTTGGCTTGTAAACTTTTAGGGATTTATACACCGTTTTCAGTATCCGCAACGAGTCTATACAAGCTGGTTGTATTTATAGTTTTAACCCATGTGGAGACAGCTATGTAGAGGTTTACAAACACAACGTTTTTGTGTTTATTTGTTTGTCGTATATATGTTTTGTATTTGCCTTTGAAAAAGACTCATTAAGAGTCGAAAGCGCTCAGGCTAGTTAGTTACTAGTTTCGCACTGGTCGTCGTCAGTTTACTGCATCTATATATATATATATATATATATATATATATATATATATATATATATATATATATATATATATATATACTGTCTAGCTATAAGTACATGGTGATATATATATATATATATATATATATATATATATATATATATATATATATATATATATATATATATAAAGAAAGGTAAGCTACAGGTACATGGTGATATACAGGTATACAGAACCATTATTGTCGAAAACCATCAGACTCATCGTATTTTATATTTACATGTGCTTCAAACTTATTCCGCGAACAAGAAATAAACAGTTACATTCGTTAATAAGGTTCAACCAGAGTTAAAAAAAAAAAACAACGTGGCTAAGTGAAGAATTTAATCTTTCTCTAAACTTTCCCTGCATTTAACAATCGTGTCAATTTTATAAATCAAACTTTACTTTCTGTCTTACTTTCCATTGTCAACAAACTACGGGGTTCAAAACTCGTATCTCTTCTGCTGTTCATTTGCTCACATTTAGAGTAAGATTTGCATATTGGTATAATTAGGAAACTGAGTCATATAACGCACGCCGTGCAGAATTCCCACAATAAAACTATGAAAAAACCATAATATTCTAACTTCAGTAATTTTCAATTTCTAAAATATTCCAGAATAACCACAATTCATGTATGCTTATGTGTCAATGAAATCACATGAGTTATGGCATATTTAAAAGTACGTGTACATGAAACTTGTATCACCTTACCGAACTTAAGGAATCAACTGCTACTTTGATTATTAGGGTTCCTAAACTATACTATTAAAGCCCTGCTATTGCATGAGTTTCCTCTGGCTCATTTCAATTAATGAAAAGATCAGTTTGCAAATAGGTTTACTGAATTTATAGTTATAATTGTCAATCAGTTAGAGTCGTCCACCCCGATATATAACTTGTTTAACGTTTGCCTATTTTTAGAATAGTTTCAAAAAGTGATATAATTAGTACTGTGATTTATATATGTGTACTCATCTCGCAGATAATTTCAATGCATACTACTCGAAGTTACTGGTTCAGTATTGAACTTTCCAGTGTTTTGATGCAGATGTATTAATTATTAATTATGACCTCCGTCGAAGTGTTTCCAACAACATTCGTTTCTTATCTCTTCCAGGTACATAATGAAGATCGTACAAGTCGTATTGCTATGTATGGCAGTCTCTGCTCACGTCGGTGGAGTCTTTTCACAACAATATGGTTTCCCTAGAGGGTTTGGAGGATTTGGTGGTATAATTGGTATGTTTTAACGACTCAAAACTCTTCTATCCAAAATCTTCTCTAGACCTTAACACCCCATCCCTTTTTAAACAATCGCTATTGCCTCTGACATGAGGCAACTCTAATTTGGAAGAAATTAACTGCCAAACATTGAAATAAACAAGTAAAATAAATGGATTTATGTCAAACAGAACTCAGACACGAACGCTGACGAACTCTAAGCAATCTGTCTAAATAAAATGTAAAATATTAAAGAACGAAACAATGATAATAAAGAAGAATTTATAAATATTAACCTACATGTATAAAAATAACAAATTGATATTTCATCTGTTCATGTTTGCCTGTTTGTTTGTAGATATGTACATGTGTCCTGCGTTCTTTTTGCGAGGTAATTTAAAGTATTATGTACTCTTGTTGGGTGTTCTTACCTATAATCAATTTAATTTATTTTATCGTTTCTTTCTGTGTCGTTTCCTCTCTGTACTTATTGGCTGCTCATTAATATACCTGTATTTTTAATCATTTTAACCATTTTCCACCAGTTATTCCATTCTCCTGCTTGCCCATTTTAAACAATTTGTTCCGATCCAGGTTGGACCACAATCTTGATCATTTATATTCCAATAAGGGCTTTATTAACGATTTCATCATGTCATCCTAAAATTATTTCTAGATTATATTTAAATCTTCTTGCATTTTCCTAGATCAGCCAGTCCGTTTGCTGTCCGTCCGTCCGCCCACCCAGCTCTCATGTACCCTTCCCACGCAATACTGAGCTAATATAGTCCGTATTACATCCGGTGAACAATATCATGTTTTAATCTATAGTGTAATGCCAAGGAGGTCTCGAAAACTTAAATATACTAAGAGTTTGATGATAGGGACATTTTTAAATACCATTGATTCATAGGAAAAAGAATATGATACGTGCTATAGATTTGTCTCTAAAATACATTTACATAGATGAACCACGTTACAATGATTGCATAGTTTCCATTTCTAAGACAACTTGAATATTATGTATGTAACAAATTTCGGCGCAAGACACTTCAGGCGTTGCACGTGATTGATGAAACAACCAGAAACTGTATAGTCTAAAGTGAGACCGGTTTAAGTTAGAGTCAAAATGATTAGCCATCGCTGTTGGTCTTGTTCTTTTTGTTCTTATCAGATATCTATCAGCATCATCCGTTGTATATTGCATTTATGATAAAACATATATTGTTATTTATACTGTGTAGTTGACCTTTGTAAATGAGGTGAAACCTACCTGACTACTCTCATATCTGTAAGATATTGATAGGTTGTTTTAGATGCTGGGTTCAAGGTCTAGATTTTTTTAGAAATTAATAATATGTTAGCAGCGAGCTGTACAGGAATTTGATAGGAAAATCACAATCATCCTGGTTCGTTATTGTGTCCTTGATTTTTCTTTTATATTGACGTTGTTTCCTTCATAATAACTCATTGATAATCGTAATATATGTCTTAGGGAATCAGTATTTCAGTAGTGTTCAGTTGAGAGTATATAATCTATTTACCTAATTCATTCATTGAAATTATTAACCTACTTATTGATTTGGGACAAAATCTTAATTTTGGAATTATTGTGAATTCATTCAAAGACATTTTGGATTATATCGTTATGATACATGAGGACTGTTGGTACATTAGCTCATTCTAGATTATTGATACATCAGCACATGATGAATTGAAATTTATTTGGAACACCAATTTTAATTTATACAGGAAGCTCTTTACTTTAGGACATTTTATAAAAGTTTTAAGACTATTCGGGATTGAATCGCATTTCTCTTTATTTCTTTTAATTTTTTTTTCTTTGCATTGTAAGGAATTAAACTATCTGTTGACTTTTACAAAATTTATTGGTTTTCGCTCATATATATATATATATATATATATATATATATATATATATATATATATATATATATATATATATATATATATAGTGTGTGTATGTTTGTGTGGATGGATTTATGTAAAATATAGTGGTAAGATTCTGCATGTAAAAACATATCTTCAGTTACGAAATAAGATAACTCTTTGAGTCTATTGATGGATTGGTGCTTTAGCTTGAAACTTGTAGACTGAAACTTGATATTTTTTCATGATTCCAAAGACTTTGTTTCTGTTCATTTTTTTTTGCCGCTGTCTACCTTAAGCAATTTGTTAAACTCTGCGCTACCTTAATACAATTTTTTCAGCTGGCTGTAGTTCTTAGGAAATTATGCGTTTATAAATATGCATATCATTGTCTTGCTTTTTATTTTAGGTCTCCTCATCATTGTTGTTTTCATAGCTGCGATCTCCAAGAAACCTCGTAAGTTCCCTAACTCATCTGATCCTTTCCCATGTTTTTAAATTCATTCTTTTCTTAGTGGGTTTCATTCATATACAGATATTTAATTCTCTCTTTCTTATGTCTTCGTGTTTTGTATCTATCTGTGAGACGATTGCACAAGGACATTTTAAAATAATGAACCACACGTTTGTCCTCTATACAGCGGATCTTTATGATTGCTCATCGGAAATATTATTTATGAAGAAATTCGAAAAATATCTATCTGTTGCTTTGATGACCAAAATATTGAAATTATTCAACGAATTTCATAAATAAAATTATCAATGAACACAAATGTAAAATTATGTTGATGACATGAAAAAATTACATTTTTTGACTATTCCGCTGATGAGTCTAGTGAAACGATTTGGAAACATTTGGATACTTAAGTCATCACATATTTATGTGACATTAGATCGTATGGTTTGGCGTCAATAAATGTTATTGCAGGGTGCATCCGCATAAAAGTAAGAAACTTGTATGATGTAAATAATACATTGACCATGTGACACGTTATATAATGGGGCGCCCTACAATGTTCTAAACTGCATGCACACGGTAACACCTGCTGCAGCTAAGGAAAAAAAAAATGGTTCATTAATGTATCTGTTGTAGAAGAAATGAAAGAATATCCAAGCTGAAACTGCTATGATTTTTATTTCATTTAAATGAATATAGCATGAAATAAAGACCGCCCCCAATATCTAAGATGAATGTGAAGAATAAAACAAATTCGAATCTGTTAACAATTGAACTACATCTTTAGCACATTTTATTTTACAATGAGCTGTCAGTTTGATTGTATAATATCATAATAAACTTTGATTAGAATTCCCTTCCAATGGCATTGGGGATTTACTTTCCTAATCAAGTTATTTTATGTAACTATATCGTTCTTATCTGATCACCGTGTTGTGCAATGCAGCAATATATTTTTTATATATCCGTCCATCCCTATCTTTTTTTCCGGCTGTTAAGTATTTTGTTTTGGCTAAAATAAGTGACGGTTTGCTTCATATAGTATATATTGGAAACTAATAATACTTAGACTTTCAAATAAAAAGTCAAAGATCATGTGGCGAGTCAAAACAATTTGGTTTTCAAGCAAACACTGTGACTCTCCTAACAAATATTGATAAATTATAATGATCTGATGACAAATCCTAACATTTGCCTAAGAAGAAAAACGGTTAAGGTTACACTGATGTGAAATAATTGGTGCTGGATAAGCTAAGATAACGGACTTATTATTGCGGAAGTGGACGTGGATTATCGTTGATGACATAAAGAAGACCTATACATTAAGAAACCATGGACCCTATGCCCCTTCACCACTCTTTTGTAGTACGGTCATACACACAGCTCGATTTATTCTTGATAAAAGAGCAACATTCCTCAGAATGAATCTTAAGAGCAATTACAAGACTATGAGGCAAACTGCAAGACGTTAACTAGAGCCAATCGTTCAAAATGGAACACACACACACATATTTATATAATAATAATAATAATAATAATAATAATAATAATAATAATAATAATAATAATAATAATAATAATGATAATAATAATAATAATAATAATAATAATAATAATAATAATAATAATAATAATGTAGTCCAATCATTATAGCTTTAAATTCAAACTGATTCCATTACAGAGTGTCCTAGTAACTACATACCTATTTCTCCGATATCAAATACTTGTATCCGAGCCTTCTCCACTGGAAAATCGTTCGCGGATGCAAGAACGGCATGTCAGGCTGAAGGTGGAGACCTTGTTGGACTTGATCTAGTAACTTTTGACATGGTTCGAGCATTCGCCGACACAAATAAAGGTTCTATCTATCTATCTATCTATCTATCTATCTATCTATCTATCTATCTATCTATCTATCTATCTATCTATCTATCTATCTATCTATCTATCTATCTATCTATCTAATCCATCCATCCATCATGACTTTACAACCTCAACGACTTGATCAGAAAATTTAAATGATCGTTTAAATGATGCGGATTTGCCTAAATTTGTTTAGTCCATATTCACAATAAGTTGCATATGTCATCGCTTGCTAATCCATTTTTTGCTAATTACATAAATTAAAAGTGGTCCCTAATTTATGCCTCATGAACAGTACTGTGGATATTGTAGCCATGGTAACATGTTGAGCAAATTCAGTCAAGATATTTCTTCTACTCTTTGACTCTATCCGAATTATGCACAAAGCAGATTTTTATTGACCAGCAGTTACTTTTCTAAGTGTGTTTAATGTCTATCTAATTAATATAAATAAAGTTTAGTAAACTTGGTGATATAATTTCAAACTCATTTAAAGCATGAGGTATTCTTTTTATCCGTATAAATCTGTAAAATTATGCCATATGTAATGATGTATATAATTGTGCAAATAGAGAAGTCATGAGACATTCAAATAATTCACGTAAATACAAATGTAATAGGACATTATTCATTCTCGAAATGATGTTAGTACGGACATGACAGGGTATATATATATATATATATATATATATATATATATATATATATATATATATATATATATATATATATATATATATATATATATGTTATAGTTTTGACCGAGACAAGGAAAATCCAGTTAATGGGTTTACATTATTTGTCTCTCCAGGAGGCTTCCCCGAGAGAAGATACATATAATGTAACCCTGCGACTTGGATCTCTTTGTCTTGATCCAAATTCCAACGTAGATTTATTTTCTTTACAATATTATTTTTAAAGTAAGAAAAAATTACCGTTATTTGTGCAGTATAATTCCCGCGCAAATGTTTACATGCGAAGCATTAATACAAATATGTTAATGAGGATTGTTGCGTGACGTGTAACCCGAAGTACGCAGTTTTTATGCGTGAACCAGAAAAAAAATAATTTTTAACATTTTTAACATAGTTTTCAGGTATTATCACATTTATTATATGGATGTTGTATGAAATTAACCATAAATGATGAATATTTATTAGAAGAAACTGTTTCATTTTCATGAGTTAAAATTTTGACAAGTTATATTGTTAATAATGAAAAGATGCTGGGTACTCAGCTCTACTGTACAAACTGTAACGAAGAGTAACATGTTGCATTAGATTATTGATGGGTAATTATAAAACTCCCCTTTTATTTGGAGGAGGTGAAACTGTGATATACTTGAACGTACTTGTGTTGTACTTAATACTGATTGTAAAATTACCCCTGTGTATAAAACGACCTTCCAGATACGAACCCTAGCGGATAACCATGTTCTAAGCTTTCAAGTTTACGGATTCTTTGAAAATTTATTTCTTTTTGTCTTATATATGTGGCAAGTGCTTATGAATTTGTGGTTTTTTGCTTATGAATTGACGTATTGACTGATAAATGATTCAGTCTGGCTGGTAAGGGCATTGTTTGTTAATAAATATTGTAGGTATATGTTTGATTCAATTTGGGTACAATTGACCTGCTTAACAACATTAGAATAAAGCATGTTTGACATTTCCGGCTGTTACTAAATTTGCTGCAGTTGTTAAGAGAGCTGAGAGGCTATGATGTGTGTAGGTCTATAGTCTATGTGGATAGATCACTGTTTTCGGTCATAGTTCATTTCACATAGCATTGAGAATTTTATCCTATCTCTAGCAGAGCCAATTTTCATGTTAGCGTCGTTAAATGAAGTTAACAGTATATAATTTGTTTCATACAAAGCATTTAAAACTAGTTACCTAGCTTTATCTGTATTTGATGAGGCTAAACTGAAAATGTACTGGGCTAGGCCGGCATATAGGATAAAATTGACCATGTTGTGTGGAATGAACTAGCAAAATACCAAAACGCTCGACATCTTGTGCGTGTGTCTTTGTCTCTCGAAATGGTTTTGTATGGTATTTTTCAGAGATGGATTTACCTTAAGCTACTATGTTTTTGTTATATAGTTTTTGTTCTTAATTGATATTAGAACAAGTACATCAGGCACAGCAGAAGACAACAAGGTTAACATTTTAAAAAGTAGTTATGAGTGCGTGGGCACCTAGACTGAGACGACTGGTCTGAGATGCTTAGACTGAGATAAGAAAAGTACTGTTAGAAAAACAGCTAGATTTCTCTGTCGTATGGGTGAGACATTCATATGATTCAAATAATGATATAAATTCAGACGTCATGGGGAGTTTATGTCATTCGCATAATGATGTAAATATGGACGTCATAGAACATTCATGTGATTCACGTAATGCTGTAAATACAGATGTCATGGGTCATTCATGTGAATCATGTAATGATGTAAATAAGGAAAGTCACGAGACTTTCATATGATTCACATAATGTTGTAAATTCATAAGTCGTGGGACATTTATATGATTCGTGTCATGAGGTATTCATATGACTAACGTAATGATATAAATTCAAAAGCCATGGAAGATTCATTCACGTAAGGATGTCAATACAGACGGACGTCATGGGACATTTATTTGATTCGCGTCATGATGTAAATACTGAAGTCATGTGACATTCATAGGATTCAGGTAATGATGTAATACAGAAATCATGAGACAAGTTAGGGTTTGTCTTATGCTGTAGACACATAATCAATGGGAAATTTGCTGTTCGATTCATCCGTTAAAGCTCCAATAACATTTTTGCGTCAATGTAACATAATCTTTGTTGTATGTATGTACATGGCACTTTTAATTTGTCAAGTTACCATTTAGCTTCTTATATCTTATAATGGATTTAATACATTCCGTAAGTGAACCATGTGTTTGCTGTACGAAGACATAATGAACGTGCCGAAAGTTGACCTAATATATGTTATAAGTGGTTTCATTGTTTAAGGAGACTAACTGTAATTCTAGAGTGAGTGGATTAAATGTGTCTCAGCATTATTCTACTTGAACCATCCTGAACTAGTCTTTGAACTAGACTGATACACATGATATAACATGTAAATTGTATTTACAAAATGGATGACAATAACAAATATGTCGTGATGCATTATTTTAAAGGCAATTAATTAAATTAGATATAAATATTAATTTCTCATGGACTTGTCTGGTTAAATATCACTATAGAAGGCTTAAATACAATATTGAGATAATAATGTTGAGAACATCTTTTTACGTTTGGCAGGTAGTGGTCCCTGTGATTTCTGGGTCGGAGCCACTGAGGCTGCTAGCGGTGTTTGGTCAGGTCTGAACAGCAAGCCGCTCTCAACTTTGGGTGGAATCTTTTTCCAGTTAGCCGGAGATTTTGATGACAGTGCTGCCAGTGAGTGTGGCATGCTGGATGATTCCAAAAGCTTCTATCTCTATGGAGAACCATGTGCCAGCTTGAAATGTTACATATGTCAGAGGAATAAGATCTATTAATGATAATGTCCATCGGCTGGGGAATGAAAAATACTGATTGTTGTAAACATTGTATAAACACCGGGAATCACACACACACACACACACACACACACACACACACACACACACACACACACATGCAGAAAGTTGAACAAACATTCGTTAGAGTTCGTAAAATTAGGAGCTAAGGTCAATACGTTACCGACACATTGATTATTTGTAGTTGTGTTTAAGATGTTTTTGATCAAATAAATCAGCGTTCAGAAAATTTCAATATTCAAATATTCTTTCTTTGATTTCTAGAAAAAAATAGTAAGAAAACAAAAGCAATTAGATCCGTTATATGAAATGAAATATTATTTACAGTAAAATATATCTTGGTTTGAAAACCCGAAGAATAAACAATGTTTCTTTAAATGTTTGTCCACATTTCTTTGTAGAAGGTTCTGAAATATTAAAAATCTTTGTAGGGGCTTTTAACACTAATGCAAATTTATATATGGACAGTTCTCAATTCCTTTCACCCATATAGAAACCCCTAGAAAACACATATAATTTAATTTTATGTCTAAGTGTTATATGTGCCTATATTGTGATTTAATCCCTATTTAGGCGTGACATAGTTTCTCGAGAAATATTTCTCTCCCTCATCCCACCATACACTCTGGAACACTTAAAAGTCTATATCAACAGTTGAGTATTGCGTGTTACATTGTCAGTATTATCTTAAAATCATAACCATAAGGTCATTATACTTATAGTTCATAGTCAATCCTCTTAATCAATAAAAATTTGAGATTAAATTTAGTTCCAGATAGAAGTCTAAATTATGATGAAATATACATATCGTAACTTGATAATTATCCAAGACAATTATCAGGTCTGAATCCTTTGTGCAGTGAAACCAAACAACTTGTTGTAATTTTTGAATTTATCTTGGCTATGAGAGGATCTGTCTGACCGTATGACTATGATGTTTGACAATCTGAAGATTTTTCCATATCTGTATTGTCTGCGCTTTTGTATAAGTACTTTCTTCTTAGTAATATAATTTGGCATGCAATTAAACGTGAAATAGTGAGATTTTTTACTGTTCCTTTTTACAATAACGTCTCAGCTTTCTTGAAACAATTATTCTTGTAGTAAAGAAACAGATTATCCTAGTCGAAAGAAAAAACAATAGCTTCAACCCGGTTCCACCGCCTTCGAAAAATCAAACGTTGAGTCAAATACTCTACATGCATATATTGCATATGTTACATCAGACTCGAGCTGGTGCGAGGATGAGTATATTCAACGTCTTACATAGATGCTATCGTTTTTATTGTGTACCACCATCAGCGTAACGTCTGAGCACGATTTTGCAGTGCAAACGTAGCACTTTCTTTTCTTTTTTATGTTGCTTTGTTTTCATCTGGAATTGTTTATTTCAGTGGATTATCCACTTTTTCAAGAATTGCATGTATGATGTTCAAGGGATGTTGAAAGGTGTGACTCGCATCAAATCGGTAGGATAGTTTGGATTTCGTTGATTAAATTAAAAATGAAATGCAAACGTTGAAGAGCAGTCCATGATTCACTTTCAACAAAGCACTATCTACCTTTTAATCGGATACATTGTTTGAATAGCAGATATAGGCTGATTCTGGCTCAAAGACTTCTCCCCACTTCCAAATAAATATAAATTAACCTCTTGTAGACCCTAAAATCTCCACCCCAAAATGACTTTCCCAAAATGAAAAGGCTGGTTCTAGCCCAGAGACTCCTAAAATATCGCAAACAAGTATAGATCGACCACTTCGTCAACACCGCACGATCATCATCTTGTTGATGACAAATACATGATACGTAATCATCAACACTATCATTCGTTTGAATTATCTCATATGATAATATATTCAACGTACTTGTTTGAGGCATTGTATGAGTCTCTGATATCTAGCCAGCCTTTTTCCCTACCTTTGTTATTGTAAAATTTTCAAACCTTATTTGTATTGTTCATACCTCATCACCAATAATCAATGTGTGAACTGTTGGTATCAGAAATATTTCATCGTCGCGATGGCAGAGACTAAACTTTACTTTACCGTTCACACAGCGATGACATTCGAACAAACACACCTTATTTGCAACTTGTGAAGATGATATTTGTGTGTCGATCAAATATATTTTTGACCGATTGAGATCGATGGTAAGTTCACTATATTTCTTTGACTGAAGGGATCGTGAAAGTTTTCAAACTCCGCCGATAACCTCTAATTCAATTGTTCGCGGTAATTGAAATATCCTGTCATCAGATTCAGTGAGCTACATATTTAGATTGTCACGAGCTGCAGCAAAGTATAGACCTGATGTTTCATTATTAATTTCAACTGTCAACTATTTGGCGTCTGTCATTATATATTTGATTTTGTTATTGCATATATTTGCTACTGTCAATTTTTCAAACATTATTTATATTATTCGCACAATATTCCAGACCCTAGACACCAAATGTGATATATTTTTCATGACATTGCCCAAAGATAAATGTGTCTACTCCATTTTTGCAATAACGTTTATAAGCGAAATTACTCAATCCAAGTTTGATGATGACATCTGTTTCTAGTTTATGACGATATCTTCGAATAGCCATTGCTCTTATAAAACTAACACCTCCAGCAAGTGCGTACATGTAATCGGCAAATTTCATAAACATTTTTGACAAAATTGCTAGAGGCATACCATTTGCATTGTTTTGTTATTTTATTATTATCTAACAATACCGCATACATCGTACTGCGCAATCCGATAAAAAGTATTTGATGTTGCTCGAGTTCATTTCATTTTTGAACTTGCCAACAACCTTTCATTTGTGTCGTCGTGAAATCTACTGCCAAGAGGGCAATGGGAGAGATAAAAATTGATGTCTATTATCGTACATATCCTGATATACGTTCTCACATTCGATTTCATATACGAGCGAGTCGGTATCAGTAAACAATAGTCAACTGGATGGCAACTGATATTTTAACAAAATTGTAATGAAATTTGTATACAAGTCACATGGATAAATCTTACACTGAAGCTCCAACGTAACTCGGCTTGTTTAGTTTTATATTTGTTTTTCGCCGTTGTATCGCGACAAGGTTTTCATTAAAAATATTCATACTGACAAATCATCGTCTGACACAAGTTTGTTTCTGTGATGGATAACATTAATTAGCTAGACATTTTCCCTTTTTATCGTCTTTCCAAAAACGGCAATGTTCATAAGCTTAAAGAAGTTTTCTCAAAATCAGGTTTTGCCACCGCTCCCCTTGACGTATTTGACTTAAAATAACCTCTCATCCACAGCGACTGATTAAACTTTAAAACTTTACGAACTTTTCTCAAAACAAGACCATTATCTACTGCGTGTTTTAGAACATTGTAACGTAACATATAACTTCTCATATCAAGTAAATTTGGTACTAGTTTTTTACCATAGAATTGTGTCTTGTGGATGCTAATGCGTATTGTTTTTGAGATAACATACTACAATTAATTATCATTGATTCTGCACAGAAAGGACAATTGTTATGTACACTGTGTAGCGAAGTTGGATAATAAAGATCAATTTCAGTGAAATATGAAACATCATTAAGCATCTTTTGTCTGTCTCTGATAGAAATTGTTCAGCCATAGATCCAACAAAATCCACCAAAAGCCATTGGTTTGCCTAGAGAATAACCGTACAAATTATATACTTCAAAGAAAGCTTATGATTGTAATCGTACAGGTATTTGTTCTTTGCTTCAGAGTATTTTTTTGTTATAACGCCAATACCGCCTCGGATACCTTTCTCGATAAAATTAAACATATCAACGTCGGTGAGTAATTTTGACCTTACTTTACTAAACTTTAATAGAGCATCCCATGACAGTGGGGGAGCAGAATAATAACAACAAGAATCTAGTCAATAATTGCTGTAGCTTACTCGGCGAAAACTTTCAAACACTTACGCCAGCAATTACTTTCAAACACTTACGCAGCAATTACTTTCAAACACTTACGCCATCAATTACATATCAGTTTGCAGATACAAATCATGATAATCACCAAACGTTTTGCAGTTAAATTCTTTCCAGTAATCTTGTTCATATTTGTACTCATCTTTAATATTTTCATTTGTAAGTTGCCAATCAAATTTATCATTACCAGGTAGCGATATTGCTTCAAATTTAATCCAATCATGTAGATAGTCTTATGGAAATAATCTTTTTTAGTCAGTAGATTATATTTATCTCCGAAACAATCTTGTAGGTTATCAAAATAGCTGCAACCTTTCACTAGCTCATTCAATGATGCTGACACAAACTGTAGGTTGTCAATAAAACCCAACCTACTTGAAGTAACTGACATATACTTTTGAATATTATTTGGAATGCATTTGATTACGTTATCAAAATTTGAATGAGATTTTATGTCAGTATCACTATGGCTTATACGATTATATGGCTATCATGACTTCGGAAGTTGTGAAGAACATTAGAGGATAAAATTTTAAATTATACTGATCATAAGCCAATCCACGGTACTGTCCATTGAGATGGCAGTGGTCAGGCGAATCAAAGCTTTTTCACAAATCACAAATAGGACAAAATTACGCTTGCTCGTGATCAGATGTTTGCTGAGGTGTCAGTTTTATCATTGGAGTTTCTCTTTTAAAAACGATTAAATATATCAACTTCGCTAATTAACTGCTTGCGAAGCCAAACAGCCAGATTGTTAAAGCCATATAATTTGATTGGTTTGGATAAACTCAAATTAGCACATCAAAATATCTTTTACGCTACCCCATATGAAAAATGATTGTGAGTTTGTCTTGTACTCGAATAGTTATTATTATATATTTGCGCCAGGAACAGGCTGAAATAAGCATTAAAATCAACATATTTAATGAATATAATTTTTGGATGGTGACTATTATTGACAAACTGCAATAAACTATCTTCGTTGGACGGCATTGTTATTATTTGTACGCCACCACAGTACTTCAAATGTTTTTGTAATGTTACATTGTCTGTACAACCGTGCAAGCAGCGATAACAGAAGAACGTTTTCTTATATCGTCTAGTATACTGTCCGCCATCTAGTCCATTAAAGTTTTTAATCCAAACGTACCAAAAGTAATGATTTTATAAAACAACAACTTTATTGTATTTTGTGAAGTTTTTTCTTCTGAAATATATCTGGGATAGACGTTCGTATAGTCTGTAAACATTTATTGAAATATTATTTTGTTTCTTAAACTTTGGTATTTGCTATTTTGCTGCTGGGAAGTTAATACCGGCAAAATTTAATCCTGGCACGTGACTATTGTACTTTCAACACGACCAACGTTTTTATTCACTGGAAATAGCACAGAAAGAATAGCCCATTGAAAACATGTTATCGAGGTTTTTGACATTTATACGGCATTTTTTTTTGTGGTAGTTCAGAATACAAACTACAGCATAATGCATTATATTTTATCGAGTGAAATAAAATTTCCTTAATCATTTCAAACTTGCAATCCTAACCTGATTCGGCAAATTCTTCTATCCTTTTCCAAATGTCCTAACGACGAACGATCAGTCCCTAGCAAACACGCTTTGATTTTGCAATAATGTAAGGGTCTGCGATTTCTTTGTCTTTCGATTTTTCCGACACTAGTAACTTTGAAAATATAGCATGATATTGCACTAATATTCTTAGGCCCTTATGTTTTTCAAGTAGCGATTTGCAGTTGGCTCTAGCAAATGATGGAGATATTCTGCAGTAAAATTTACTAGTTTGATTTATTTATCGAACCGTTAACTGTTGTCAAATCCTGTGAAGGCAGGCCTATTTTTTGTTAGGTCCTCCCATGAGCGTCTTCTTGGGTATATTACGTAATTTTAGCATTGTTACATATATATATATATATATATATATATATATATATATATATATATATATATATATATATATATATATATATATAACATAGCGTAATATCATATCGCTAATTCATATCAGTTGCAACCCGCCATTTAACGGAACTTTAAATTGCCTTTTTTCCTAATCACTTTATCTATAACGAAAGCATCTTGTTCAGTTTTCTTTTTGTAGTTCTTGTTTCTAGAAACTACCAATGATCGGTTCTCCTGCCAAATCTTTTAGTGCGCATGTTACAGGTATTGTTATATTACTTTGTCAACTATAAATACTTCTTCGTTGCAGTTTGGAATAAATCCTTTTTTAAATACCTTTTATAGTCAGAGAAATCCGAACCAGTTCACCCACTTAATTTATATCCGCGGTACATATTTTCGTTTGGTAATATCGGATTGTGAATGGCGTCACTTGGTGACATTTTTATAGTTCGATGATTTTTGCTCTTCTCTTTGTCATATATCTAAGAGAGATCAATGATGTTCCTGTCTTTATTTCATCTGTTAAATGTTTATATATTAGCTCATTTACTGTATTATTAAATCTTTCAACTACGATACTTTTTTCCTCGTTTCCTGTAATATATTTGTTATGTTATTTTGTTCCAAAAACCGTTCAAATGTTTTATTGAGAAACTCCGCTCAATGATTGGTTCACATTCTGTTCGGTTTCCTTCAGTACTTGTCATTATTTGTTTTAACGCATCTGTTATCGATGTTACTGTCGTATCCGAAATAAGTACACTAAAAGCATATTTGCTAAAATAATATATAACATTAAACAAGTAATTTTATTACCGCTAAAATGAGCAAAAATTGACACATCAACTAAATCTATTGGCTGGATATCGTCCACGGCATTTGCGACAACCCCACGTTGCGTGAATTTTAGGTTTGTGTAGTTCATCTGCAATATCATATATATATATATATATATATATATATATATATATATATATATATATATATATATATATATATATATATATATATATATATATATATATATATATATATATATATATATATATATATATATATTTCCCAAGTCGTAATTTATATTTTGCTCCAATCTTTCCCTGAACAAATCGTCTATCAAACCGTTATCTTAGATGTGCAGGTTTCATATCACGTAATTCGTCTAACATTATTTATTACATCTAATTTTGAGCTTTCTGCATGTCTGATACCACGATAACAGATATCATGACGTATCGCAATTACATCCACTTGATTATAACGCTATTCTTCTGGCAATGGATTATCGTTCTCGTCAACTTGCTTATTCAGAGGATTATAAGGTCCAGGGTACTTATGGACTGACAATGCCCAAACATCTTTTGGTTTTGGTAATTTAATGGTCAGTTCGTGGATGTCAATTCCGCTGCCAATGACCTCACGTCGATTGCAAAATTTACAGTACATGACGATTTTATCTTGTTCGATATAAAGATCTTTATCACAATTACAGTTGAATTTCATTTTAGTTTATTATGTTTTATAAAATATTGATCATCAACTAAAATAACCTTGTCAGGACAACCCACTCCGGACAATTTTGTTGCTAGCAAAAACATACTTTATTCTACCACAAACAGCACAAATACTTTTTAGCATTATTCTATTATTGTTTGTTTTTTCCTTCGTCTTATCTTTATTTTCTGTTTTAAGTTTACATTTGAGACAGTATGTGGATATTTTTTTATTCCTTGCTTAGATAAAATTAGTTGCAATCTCATCATATGCCGGAGAAGGTTGCATATCAATTTGTAAAATAAACTTAAAAAATAGGAATCCAATCCAAACGATTGGGATATATGTGTGACAAACATTGTACAATAATAACCACAAGCTGATGTTTAAATCCGCTGTAATAAATTAGGCGAATAATTTACGTTATCAAATTTTTAAAACTATGTTGTTTATACAATCATTTGGATGAAGTCCAAACGAATCAAAATATTTTTTTATCATTTACAGCTACTAAAGAGTGCCCGAGCCATTGTTAAAATTTTCTATATTTAAAATGCACAAACCACCTGCTGGTACGTCGTCAAGTTCGTCCTTAGAAAATACCTCGTGAAATCCATCAACGTTTAATGTGCGATGATATCAAAATTACTTAACAGCGTATGGTACCTGGTAGTCATTTTACGCCCGATTCCTGGTAGGTTCGGAAGAAGACTTCCCGCAAATCTTGATAGTAGTAAAGGTATTGGAATAAAATCTTCTTGCCTTGTTCGATTGCATTTTGGTTTCTTTTTTGGACCTCGACTACTTTGTCTTTGGCGTTGGCATGTATTTTATATTGCTATATAGAACTAAGTGACTATGTCACCGCCGATGGATTTGTTTGATTCCATGACCTTCAAATGCTGTTTTCGTTGCGTCAGATACTGCCCCTGATGCATCCGCTAGTCCTAATGTAGTTATCACATGAAGTGCTGGTCCAAAAATATCCGCCATCTTTTGACATTGCCGTTTCTTTCGAATCATATAGCATAAGAACAAACGGTTTCCCTTCGATCGCTTTGAGATTGAGTTTGTCGATTTGTTGTTGCATTAGCATTAATTTAACCGACGTCCGGGCCACTTCTGTCCCCAGAGACTTTGTCTCCGTAGATATCATTAAAGAAACAGAACGGTGATTAGCAACTGCTGATAATTTTTTAACTTGCTTTGGCCTTAGGTATATTTGTATGGTTGTGTACTTGGTTCTCATTGTTAGATCAAACTTGTAAGTCATTCTTCCTTTAGTCACGTTGATTGTCAAGAATCTATCGCTGACAACCAGCGCATATACGTTATACTGTTCGGCTGGTAGTAAGCAATTTACCCAAGTGACCTTAATATCGGCAGTTGATCAAATAGCTTGTTCGGAATGCTTTGATAAATCAAAATAAATGATAGGATAGAGAGATTGAAAGTCTTCTACTGATACTTGAGATCCAGTGTCCGAGTCCTGATATTTTTTCATAACCGCAATAAAATGTATATACGGCCGAGATATTTTTCTGGTGGCGTACACAGAAAAATTGCATTCGATTGCACGTACGGGATATTACTTAGAACTTACTATGACAAATATTCGTCTGACATCAGGGTTATCAAATACATAGTTGTTATTTTCTTGATCGATACGACGTGCCTGTCGTTGAAATATAACAAAAACGTGTCGAGGTAGTTGTTCGCTAGCTGTAGTTGTCACACGCCATGTGTAAGCTGTTATGTATATGTGATTAAATTGCTTGTATGTAAGGCTTAAAATTCTTTTTATTTATTTTGTTTCATTGTATTTAATTACAATGAATCTTTTTTTCTCGCAGTTGGGATATTTATTTTTAGTAGTAAGTTATATTTTAGCACAATGATTGTTTATTCAAGACGAAGATATAATACGTGAGGATAGGAATTTGTTCGTCTTACCTTCGTAACAAATCAACTGGAATTTAAAATAATTGGTCAGCATCACATACATACTTTTTCCGCGTGATCAATGTTTGTAAACAACCTTTTATTAATAATTGCTTTTTTAGTGGAGGGACATTGGTTTACATGTGAATTTTAGCGTAATAAGAGACCACATGACCAATCTCGCGAGATTTGAAGTTATGTTTTGAGTGTAAATCCGCATTTTTAATATTCGTTTTGCAAGGGTCATTCAAAACCGTGAAGGAATGAGGTGTATTTATTATAAATTTTTTGCCAGAATATTTTGTTCTTGGTCTGAGTTTTGGATTGAATAATTTATTCTCCTAGACAAAAGTTGGCTTTTTATAAAACAATCTGAACGATTTTCAAGGAGATAAATTCTGGAATTATTCGGAAATAAATACGGTGATTCAAGAGAGGAATAAACGTTATTCATACGTTGGACTACATCTGACGTCATTGCCCTCCATATTCATACGTCGTCAGGATTCGAACCTGGATTCTTACAAGACTATTTAGTGATATGACTTGTATTTTTATTCTTAGAATCATATTGTGTCATATTTGTGTCATATTCATAGATTGTATGTCCTATTTACCAATTTTTACATTGTTGTCTAGGGAAATAAATTGTTTTGTTGAAATATGCAAAGCTTGTTGGCTTTCACTTTTTTCTTTGTTTACTGAGTACGAGTCCTTCTCATATAACACATAAGTTTGCGTTATGAATTGCTGTTTGATAAATCTTGTTCTGCTGAAAGCATAATTTGTTTCGTGTAAATGGTCAATAATGATTCTAGTTCCATCGTTTTAGCCACGGAAGGGACAACCCGCGGTATCCACTTTGATAATCTTGTAATAGCAAATTGTCCTTAAACCACTCAATCAGCGTGCATTATGCAATCGTTGTACAATCGTTTTTATCAGCTCGATCTAAATAAGTGTATATTTTATTCTCGAAAACCTTTGTTGTATTGGCAGAAAAAAATCTATGATATTGTCAAAGGGATCGTTACCAAAACGAATCTGATTAAACTTTTGCACAAACTAATTAAAATATTTTATATACAGTATCATCAGAATCAGGAACATGGTCACAGCAAAATAACACACTCAAACACAAAGCGGAGGTCACTGGTGTGTATAGGCTGTGCGTATTTAGCAGTGCAAAGTTTAGTATATTTACCACATTTCCATGGCGTCATTCAGCCGATGATTTTTCCGAAACTTTGTATACATAATGACGCTGAAGAAACGATTATGCTGATAGCGCCTGATATAAGATTAACCTCGGTATCTAGAATTGTAGCTGAAACATCACAATTAGTCATTAATAAAACCCCTATTGAATAATGAAAACAGTACAGTCAATTTTAATCATAATTCGGATAAAATTTCAAATCAAGATGTGGACGCTCTAATAAAATATTGCACATATTATCATTATAAATTTTGGTGCTTGACAAAGTTACAAATACTATAAAAATGTACTCCGGATAATGTCATTTCTACCGTTGGTAATGACTGGATCTGGTATAATTTCAAGTGGAGTATCATTACATTCGTTTTTGTTAATAATATCGGGCGTTGCTATTTCTCTCGTAACAGCGTGCAAAACAATCGAGCCAAGGCTCGACTAAATTCGCGACTAAAAGCAGTCTTGCAAAATGGCTAGTATCACCTATAAAAATTATATGATCAGATACGATCGTACAGGTTATACAATATGATATGGACGATTAAATACGCGAGTTTCGTATTAATGACAGTATGTTAACATATATCCTAACAATGAGTCAGCAGGTGTGAAAAAGATTATCAAAAGAGTATAGTGATAACAGGGACAGAAATTATATCTAAAATCCTGGCATAATGTTTAAACAATTTCACTTACCTGGTTTCGCTCGGCCGAAAGAATGTTCTGACCAACCTTTTATACTGCTACCTGGGAATGCCATCAAATGACATCAAACCATAATTGAATCTCCATTTTGATTATTATTAGACTCTTCCATCCTGCCATACACAATAACAAACGCTACGCTTACTATATTACGATAACAATATGGTTTTTAAACCTCAGGGTTAACGTTTGTAGAAACAGGTGTAAATTCTACTACACTTTCAGCATGCACTAAACCTAACAGAATCTTATGCTGTCAAAAGAAACAATGACAGAAAATAGTATATCGCTGCAATAGAGATAGATACCTCTACCAGAAACAAAAGGAGTTAAAAGTAAAGACCACAGATCAAGAATAATTGCAACGTTTTGCATAGAAAAGTAAGAAGCTTATGGACGAACTCTAGAATTGTCAGGATAACGACTACTATCCTCCTGGTTAAACTTTGAGACTATGCTCACTCCTTCGGCTTCTTTGTTCGTGATTGCCCCGCACATGGCTGAGGTGCTAGAAAACGTGCATGATCTGTATTCGTGTTGTGGGCTACACAACTAGATAATTAGATTATAAATATATGTAAAGTTTGTTTGCAGCTGGTAGGTGTGAAAATATACGCATGATCGTGGATTAGGGAGGTGGTGCAACGGATCTTGGTGATACGAGTCATAAATGACAAAATTAATTCCCACTTGGAATAAATGCATTTCAATTTAGACAGTATTCATTGTACAAATAGAACACCCACCCTAACTCATTACTATTATCGAAATTGATAGTGTTCTTCATTTTAAATGTGCTAATATTCCATTTCCTCTGGGGATACACAGCTGTGGATATTCACTACTTCAACTTCCTCAAGGAAATTAATCAATTGACTGTAAAGCTGTACAAATTAATGATTTAGTTCACTTCTTTGCTTAAATTCTATCGTAGTTGTTTTTGTGTTATCTTAATCAATGATGAAAGTTGTTTACATCGCAATGTATATAAATCTGATTTTTATATCTCTGATTTCTCGACTGAAATTGAAAATAACACAAATCAGCCATATAAAATTGTAGCTAATCTTAGATAATCTGTTCTGTAATACAAAGCTGTGGTACAGAGCAACAGCATATCCATACAGATTGGGAAATTGGTGATACAAGGGGTAACAGATGGGAAAAAATGAGTCAGTAATGTAGAATGAGTTTAAAGTTTTAAGAATGGCATAAAATACGTGTTTTGTTTAAGTCCATAATATTATTATTATTTAGCACACGTTTAAAACTTTTCATAGTTTGAAATGTAATTAACTGAAATGAATATAACGCTTATGTCGTGACATGCACTACATGTGCGCTTTTTAATGTTAAGATGGATAATTTAGTTGTGCCTACTCTTCAGAGCATATAAATAAATAAATAGATTAAAATGATAGAAAGAAAATTAAATATATATAATTGGAAACCTGAACATCAATCAATCTCGATATATGGAATTTAATTTTGCCAAGGGCTGATTGATTATATTTACTGACTAGACCTAAATTGCATTGTGGGTTTCTTTACTCACAGAGCCTTATAACGTATTATCGGCAAAATGTAGCTATTGATATCTTGAAGAACATTGTTTTGTAACTAATTGCAGCAAAATATATTCGAAAACTCCCTTTCCTCCTTTGGTAATTGTTCACTAGTCCACTTTGCGCCCATTGTTTTCACTCATTAGTAACGTTAAAATCAGTACAATTATTTTTCATACATGAAGTATTAAAATGTATTTTATTTAAATTTGTTTATAAATAATTTATAATCATTTAAGTTCCAAACCAATTCATAAATACGAGATGCTGTAAATCATTCATAGAGGACAATCTTCAAATCTTCATCATAGCAAACAAAAAGAAAATACAAAAGAATCAATTACCGATTATATTTACTCTCGATAGCTCATATGTTGGAATCTGAAATAGACTTGAAAAAGCAGAAGAGAAACATATTTATCTTATATGTGTGACTTATTTTACCAAATCACGTTTTATAACCAGTAATTAAAGAACAGAGTTAATGTATAAATTTCGGACTTTGACTAAGAAAAGAGACCTATTGGATATCCGTTGTTCTGACTGATAATAAGTCTGTCAAAGTATAAGTGTAGCAATAATAAAAGGGTAAATGATGAAAAAAGATAATACAAGAATTACCAAGTATAAGACTATGGTGAAATAAAGATACATCAAGATTGACAACTTGTTGGTATATGGTAAAATAGAGATATATCAAGAGAAGAGTGACTAGCTTTAATATATATATATATATATATATATATATATATATATATATATATATATATATATATATATATATATATATATATATAGTTTTAATAATTTAGTAAGCCGAGTCCTATAGGACAAACAGTACGAGCCTAATGTCTACACTACAACTATGGAAAGACCATTTTATTAAAACTTCATTATGTTTCAATTTCTTACATAATGCAAAAAAAAAACTGTCCTTCCTGAGTGCTTTTGTATAAAGAAACATGATACATGGTATCTTTAACAGTACATGTGCTTTGACAGTTTTGTCACCCTTACCGAACCTACGGAATCAACTGCGGCTTTGATTCTTGGGATTCCTAAACCAAGCATGACTATGGATGAGTTTCCCCTTCTCATTTCAATATTTAAAAGGGTCACCTTTATAAATAACTTTACTGAATTTCTTACTTTTCGTTGTCAAGCAATCAGAGTCGCTCAAAACCGTATATCCCCATTGCAACGTACACCTATTTCTAGACTAGTTCTGAAATTTAGTAAATTAGTTCTTTGATTTATGTACGTGAACTTATGCCACATATACTTTATGTGCATACTACGCGAAAGTATTGGTTCCAGTCTGTTGATCCAAAAATATTAATTATGACCTGCGTCCACCTTTTGCCAACAAAGTTCGTTTCTTGTCTCTTCCAGGTGCAGAATGAAGCTTGTACAAGTTGTATTTCTATATTTGACACTCTCAGCTCCCGTCGGCGGAGTGTTTTCACAACAATATGGTTGCCCTGGAGGGTTTGGTTGATTTAGCGGTATTATTGGTAGGTTTTCAACGACTTAATAATCTTCAGCCGAAAGCCGTCTCCAGACTTTAATCCCCTTTTCTAAACTATGTTGCCTCGGTCATGATGTGAGGCCACAATGGGAGATATTAATTTGCCAAACGCTGATATTAACAAGTAAAATAAACAGATTTGTCTAAAACAGCGCAGACACAAACACTAATTAACTCCAAGCAGTTCTGTCTAAATACAATTTATTATATTAAAGAACGAAATAAAGATAATAAAGAAAAATTTAGAAAAATAACTCACAAGTACGAAAAAAGTAAATTAATAAATCATCTTTCAGGTATGCCTGTATATGGATGTGTATATGGGACCTGTTTTCTTTCCGCGAGGTAATTTAAAGTATTTCATATTCTTGTCGGGTGTTCTTACATCCAATAAATCAAAGTTATTATATATTCATCCTTTACGTTGTTTCCGCATGTAATTATTGGTTCCACTAGAGAGTTAAGAAAATTTAGTGGCATTTTTGGTATGTTTTCAACGACTCAAGACTCTTCTATCCAAGGTCTTCTCTGACTTTAACCGCACACCGACGTTCTAAACAATTTTTATTGCATCGTACATGATATGATGATAATTTAGGACAGTTCCCTCAAACAGAGCTCAGACACGAACGCGGATGAACTATAAGCACATGTCTAAATATAATTTAAAATGTTAAATATCGAAACAATAATAAATCGCCAACACGTGCGAAAATACCAAATAAATATTTCATCTGCTCATGTAAACCTGTTTATGGATATTTATACGTGGTCTGTGTTTTTGTTCTGGAGGTAATTTAAAGTATTATGTATTTTTAATGGGTATTCTTACCTCTAATATATTTAATTTTATTATATGGTCCTAATTTAAGTTTTTTTTGCGCTTTGCAATGTTTGGCTTCACGTTGATATGCCAGCGTTTTTAATTATTGTTTTTACCGTTTTCCACTAATGATTCCGTTCTCTCGTTTGCTTATATTACTTAGTTTGCTTCACTCCAGGTTTCCGAACCATCGTGATAATTGGCATTCCAACAGGTGTTTTATTAACCAGTCCTTTCTGCCATTATGTAGAGATCTTACTCAAACAGTCCGATATATGTAACCCTATGCTTGCTTAAAAACGGAAAATTAAGACCGTTTTTAATTAGAGTCATAATGATAAGGCATCGCTGTAGATCTTGTTCTATTACTTACTCCTTTGAATAACGTGTATGATGTTGAAGGGAGGCTGAAAGGTGTGCCTCGCATCAAGTCAGTGAGATAGTTATTCAGATTTTGTTGAATAAATTAAAAATGAAATTTAAAATTTTAAAAGCAGTCCATAATCTACTTTCAACAGATCCTGAATTAGCCTTCTTTGGATACATTATTGGAACTGAATTAGCAGTGAGCATAAATGTTAGAAATCGACAAAAACTGTAGATAAATGTATATTTTACAGAAGCTGATGAATATACACACATATTTATTAAATATATAAGACTCTTTTAAATAATTGTTTTGGCTACCAAATGCCAGTCAGTAATGTTTACAGTTCCTCCACATGCTGATTCGCTGTCTGTTGGCATTTGTAGGTATTTTTTTCTCTTGCACAAAAATTAACTGCCCAACTGCATCTTGCGGACAAATGTCAAATCATGTAAGCTGTACTGTTTCCATTGAGGTGTATTAAGCATGGGTGAGTGTATCGTGTGGTATTTCGTGGTACTCCTCTTTATCTTTTCATCACTATCAATCTGTGATTAGCAGATCTATGGGAATGACCTACAGCTTTCATATCTACTACTTGGACATAAGGCATAGTGAGTTTATGAAAGGGTTCTTTGTTTGCCCATTGTGTGCCTGTCTCTCAACAATTTGTGTCAAAATGTAATTTTAGAGTAACCATTTATTAAAATTATTAATTGGAATTAGACAGTCAACACTGATATGTTGAACTAAAAAGTCTTTTGGATTTTTTTGTATTCATTCTTCAAAGACATTTTTGAATACATCCTCTTGATCCATCAGTACTATTGGTAAATTGAACATTTAAGATTATTGAAATGCATTCAGATCATTACACATTTTTGGACTTGTGTTAGAACATTTAGGACAATTAGGGAATAATATTTCGAATTTTCATTTTTTATTCTAAGGAAATAAATTATTATTATCGAAGTTTACAAAACATGTTGGTTTTGCTAATTCTGTTTCTTAATTGAAGATCACAGATTCACGACAGAAATTAGGTGCCAATTCAATATTTGAATTCCTTTGAAACAACCTGAATAATTATGTTTGTTTCAGACGTTTATTAGAAAACTCGAAGCCACCTAATTTTGAATGTGTAATGTGGTTAAATAAATGTGTTCATTAATAGATAATATAGGCTCCTTGAGGTACCCGCTGGAGACATGTGATCGTTTTACTATTAAAGTGTCTTTTCTATTCCATTATATAGGTGCGTAAAAATCTAGCCAGGAAACTTCCTTGGCTGGACAATTCAATGTATTGTTGCTAAATGCTTTAGATTTTGCCATACTTTACAAATTGTAGGAAACTTTAATCAGAAGATACCTAAGGCTCAGTTGCATCCTATTCCAGAATTTGACGAACCATTAGCAGAATAATGATTCTCAAAAAAGACAAAGTGAGTCTGCTAATATTTGTTCATAGTATTGTTTTTGTCTGCACGATTTCCAGAGCAACAGAGCAATACCTTCGCGAAATATTAAACTAAAACCAAAATAAATGCTCTGACAAAGTTCACTTTCTCAAATCTGTTCAGACTGATCAATTATCAAATTCTATTTCTGGAAGTTGCAAAAGATTCAAGCATGAACCGGGCTTGTTAGAATTTAAAATAATCTGTCTATCATCGTAAAAATACTAGGAAGTTTGCAAAGAGTTCATCACATTCTGAAAAAAAAATAATATTAGGTTATATTGCATTGACAAAGGCAACCACTGGGTTTATGGTGTTCATTTGCCTTACTTAATGTCAGTGGTTTAGTCAAAGAATGTGTTTCTTTCTTTTAGAACTCGATTTTAGAGATAATGCATATAATTTACTTAACCTGCATGCTAAAGGAAATGATATCACTAAATATGTTTTATATGATAGAATATTTAACTAGGTTGTTGTTTTGTATCAAAATGATCTACACTAAGTCATATAAAAACCCAAGAGAGTTTCAATTTTGAAAACAAGGTGAGTGATTTTGGTCTATCAAGTAATAATTGGCTCTTATGTTTGATAGATGATTATCATACCCTCAGACATGAACACTGTTGGTGTTGGATACGTAGAGGTAGCCTTGGATGTTAGCATTGTTGCCTTTGCAGCAGTCTCCAATTGCGTGCCACATTCCACATAATCATAGAAAGTGGAATATCTTGCTTGTGTGACCTTTTCAAAATCCGAATTTTTCTTTCCTTTATCAGGATCCACAAACAAATGCAGACATTAAGGAGGAGTCGATACAGATAAGGACGGAATACAAGTTACCAAGGAATGCTTATAATCTACATTCTCTAAATTCTGGTTTGGGATTTTTTAGTTGAATTTCCCTCATGAACCAATAAATAAGCCAAGAAGATCACATGCAATGGTATACAAATAAACCTCTTAACTGAACTGTATTTGCATCAGTGTTGAGGTGTTGCCACAAAACCCACTTATTGTAATCCACTCTTTGTTGGAAACATACTTTTGTAATCAACGCCAAACGAACATGGGGAAAGAAGATAATTGAGATAGGTGATACACTTTGTACACTGGAATGGAAGGACGTCACGAGAAAACCTAGATGAATCATCTCTCAGAGGAGCTGTATATTTTCGAGATCTTTATATAACCATAATCATGTCTTTAATTAATCAAAAATATGTTATTGTATATTGCTTTGTATTTCTGTTTCTATTTTCTGTTGATATTGATATTGAACAATAAATGGCCTTGATCGGTCATAGTTTGTGCCAATGGTCAGTAAACAGTTCACGTAATTTATGTAGAGGGATATAAATGCGATCCCCATGGTGTCTTATACAAATAGCTATATAAAAAGCAGTTTCATAACCATTCATTCATTTAACTTTTAAAATCATTGTGTTGATAGTTTTAGAAGAAGTGAATCTAACTTTGATACATTTCAATTTGTTTTCAATTTCATTAACATCACGAAGTGATCCACTCTGTTGGCTAAGTGGTTAAAACGTCCGCCATGGATGTTGGAGGTAGAGGGTTTGAACCACAGCTGAGCTATGCCAAAGGCTTATAAAACTGGCAGTAGTAGGTGCCCTGCTTATCTTTCAAGCTAGAGGTTGGTGTTAAGTAGGAATGGCGTCGCGGTTATGACAGAAGCGTTTATAAGCAATGTTAAAAATCCAAATAATATATGCACACACAAACACGCACCCAGTTTGTCAAATGAAAAATATAGAAATCGTAAAGATGGGGTATGCAATAAATACCAAACTGCATTCTTGTTTTGATACGAGTTGGGAAACATAATTCCTTTATATGACAGATGAATATATCTCGACTTAGCATTTTCAAAGTAGAACCGTGTAACGAAGATTCTCGTCCAACCCCTAGAACAGTTGTGCGTATTTATTAATAGAAAATCGTTTCGGATCTGTAATACTTAATCAGGCATATTTCTGTAAACGCATAAGATGTCAGCACTTGCATACTTGCATGTGTTATCCTTTAGCAAATTTTAATGCACATATATATATATATATATATATATATATATATATATATATATATATATATATATATATATATATATATTGTAATAATGATAAATCTACGTGTGTCTTTTGACATAACATGGATATCCACAGTCTGCGCTAAAACTGGATAATTCTGCAAATGCTGGTAGCAACATTATATTTGATATGACCATTGTAACTGTAGCATTAGAATAGGACAATAATGCATAGATGTGCTGGAAGAGGAAATTGAAAATACTACAAATGTTTTCTTCTTGTACCGAGATTAGTTTACTTTAATGGTTACATACAATATTATCCAACACATACATACAGTTTGTAAACAAGAAAATACTCAACATGTCGAGTCTATAAAAATGTAACGAGTTTGAATCTTATCATAGATAAGTGAATATAATCATTGAATGTAACAAACATTGCTGAAAGATAAAATGTAAAAGCAGGTAATATAAAGAAAGGAAGTAATACTTGCTTAAAATATACTAACTGAGTAAAAAGTTAGGTTAATGGGGACTTTTATTTGTAATGTAAAGGTAATACTCAGGCTCGATAAACTAAGGAACAGAGAGTTATAAGTTCGAACACAATCAACGAAACTCTAACAATACCAAATAAGAATACATAATACTTCAAACTACCTCGCGGTACGAAGACATACATATATGCAGACTGTGATACGTGACAAGATGAAATGTTTATTTTGTATTTTTGTACGTGTGGGTGATTCTTATAAATTTTTTAGTTCGTTCCTTAATATTTTAAATTATATGTGATAAGTGTTCATCTGCGTTCGTGTCTGAGCTCTGTTCGAGGCAACTGTTTTGTTTACTTGTTTTGTCAGTGATTGGTAAGTAATATCTCCCAAAAATAATCATCATATCATTTCCATGGCAACGATTTAGACGACTTTTAGAAGAAGAGTCTTGAGTCGTAGAAAACATACCGAAAATACTGCCAAAGTCTCCAAACGCTCCACGGAAACCCTGCTGCTGTGAAAAGACTCCGCCGAATAGAACAGAGAGTGTCAAACATAGAAAGCCGACTTGTAAAAGCTTCATTATGCACCTGGAAGTAAAAAGAAACGCAAGTTGTTTTGCACATGTGGACGCAGGTCCTAATTAATTTATCTGAATCAATACACTGGAAAGTTCAATATTGAACAAGTAACTTGGGATAGTATACAGAGATTTATATGTGATATGAGGCTAGGTATATAAATCACAGTAACAATTAGACAAAATTTCGGAAAATGTATAGAGAATATATGAACGTTAGACAGTGGAGTTTCAGATTTTCATAACTCTAAATTTTTGATGATGATAAATAAAAATTCAAAAAAACTTATCTACAAAGCTGATGCTTTCGTGAATTAATATGAGACGCAGAAACGTTTTATTCATGCAATGTCATGTTTTTACTAGCTTGCTTGAGGAACGCCAATAACCAAAGCCTCAGTTTATTTCATAGGTTTAGTAAGGATAATACAAGTTTCAAGCGCGCCTACTTTTGAAAATACAAAAGTTACGTGTGATATTCTTCATATATAAACATTCATTCGTTTGGAGTATTTTATAAATTAAAGATAATGAAGATTGAATAATATGGTATTTCCATCTTTTTATTGTAGGAATTTAGATCGTAAGATGTTTCTTATAGGATTCGATTTACTAATTACACCAACATGATAAAACGTGTCCAGACGTGGGCAACAAATGCAAAATAGAAGAGTTATGAGTTTTGGACCCTGTAGTTGACTCGCACTCGATAGTAACATAGAAGGTAAAGTTATGTTTACAAAATTTTAAATCTTATTAAATGCAGTGATAGTTTCTAAAGACGTTTTACTCTTGACTCAGCCAAATTATGTTTCGTAGCCTGGTTGAACCTTACTTATGAATTTAACTGTTTATTCCTTATGAGAAAATAAGTTTCAAACATGTAAATTTAAAATATGACGAGTCTCTGGTGGTTTTCCACCATGGCGGCTCTATTATTTGAGACATGTTTGATCCAGAATATTAATAAACAGTTTTTGTTCTAAGCATTGAATTAATACTTTGTGTCCTTTATTCAACTAAACAGTTATGAACAATTTTCATTATCAACGTGTTGACATAATAACCATATCTTTTATACAACTACAGCTAAAAGAGAAAGAGTTTATAATCCTACCTTAACTACCATTTACTCCTTAAAGATATAGATTGTCATCATTGATGTATCATTATATATATGCAATAAACTGACAAAGACCAGTACAAAACTAGTATCTAACTAGCTTGGGTACATTGTAGTCTTAATGAGTCGTTTTCAGAGGCAAATACAAAACATGGACAAGGCAACAAAAAAACCACATAAAACAGTGTTTGCAAAGTTTTACATGGCTCTTTCTACAAAAAGTAATTCTTTAAATTTTTAAGAAATAAACTAGCTGAAATATAACATTTTGCAATGCCTTTAATGGTGTACTTTATGATTCAGTATTTTTACATTTATGATCACCTGCCTTAATTTCCATTATAGCAATTACTTTAGCATCATTTCTAGTTGACTGATTTTACTGAATTTATGTTTTTAGTTTGAAATGGGTGTGTGTTTGCTTGCGGAAAGCGATTCCTTCTTTTTAGTTGACACTCATCTTGATCTCTAAAACTTAAGACGTGTTCTACATGACTCAGGTAATACCAAAAACACATAAAATTGGAGGCTCTGTAAAATGAATAATCGATGTTACTTTAACAAGAGAATCATCTGTGATAATAATAGAATTAAAAACTAAATATAGTTTGCTTCTTTGCATTTGTGATCAAAGAGATATTAATTGGTGTTCCTTCTTGAACTAAATATATTCTATGGAAAGAAGCAACACCTTTTGTATCATACAATGCTTTACCTGTTTGCAACTGATATTTTTACAGAACCATTACTTCAACTGGTTACGTCAAGGTTGGGGTAAACATTTATAGATGAACTAGTAATATAATATAACAGAAAACTAGATATTAGTGTATCAAGTAATGAAATATTGTTGTAATACAGTATTTCAGTAATTATTAGATCTTATGGTTACATGTACTCCACTTTACCGAGTAACATAAATTACAGCTATTACGAGTTCCATATAAATTTAAGTATATCATTGCAAATAGAACGTCTGTCATTAGTGTATGCAATGGTCGTATAAGTTTAACGAAATAGTAGGAAGATAACACATTGCTATTCTAACGGTATAAATATAAACTCAATCAATAATATTATTAGCTATCTTTTATAAATGGTCTCTACCATCAAACGTCATTCGATGCATAATAGTCACCCAAACCTTCGGCAGAATTAACAATAACGTTTGAGGCTTAATTAACTGCTTACGACAAAATAAATTTGATTGATTGATACAAAATATAAATCTTTATGAATAAAAATTCTAAGTTAGTCAATGATCAAATTTATCACTGTTTACTTCCTTCCTTTTCTGTTCATTTTGTACTTATCAAATTTCAAAGAGAGACCAACTTACGTTCAAGATGAGCCAGCACATCCACCAAATCGCATCATTTGCTTTCGAACGAAACGCTTATATAGGTATTCAATTCTCCAGAATGTGCATAATTATTGATTTGCCGTATAGTTTAATAAGTACGTTGACCACAGCAGAATAAAATATCCGCCGTGTAAAGCCTTTAATAAGATTTAACACTATGATATTGTATTTTCTGTAGAACATCATAAGCATGAAATATTAAAAACTTCTTAGGTGTTTGGGGGATTATTTTTTTTTTGTTTTGGGTTTTTAAGTAAAGCAAGAAACTGATGCAGGTATATTTGAATACATACGACGGTAGGCTAGACTGTAAAGATATTTAAAGTCATGTAAATAGGAAAGGTCATTAATTTAATTGTAAGCGGCCACTATTTGAAATAAAAGGATCATACCTTTCATCCAGATGACATTTTAAAAGTTATAAGGAATCCAGTATGAAATAAACGTTCTCTTAGAAAATCTATGTTCACAAACACTTGCATTCTTGGCAAAACGTGCTTGTTTACTTTTCAAGTAGACGCATCGCTGCTGAGGATATTTCGACATCGATGTTGATGTACATCCGAAACCGAAACACAGAGGCTATAGACACATATAATTTATCTCACTTATACACCGGGACAGGTTGTCAACTCGTATTATATGCCAGAAATAAGCTTATTCTCCTTCGTACATACATGTAGCTGAGATTTCAAGTAGAATGCAAATTTCTAAAAAAAAATTAACTTTAGCCTGTCTATCTTTCTTTTGGTTTCTTTTATTGTGTCCATATCACAAATGCCCGACGCCTGGAGCATTTGCACATAGCACATCATTTCAGCCAAAGTACCGTGCCATCTATCCTAAAGTACTCTCTAAAACTCATCCTGTGACGCAGTAACTGCTATCCGTATATCAGCATAAGTTAATAGATGGCGATTCCGCATAAGCTATAATAACAAAAGTATTTCTTTTGTCTCTATTGATTACTTAATAAAATGAGGCATATGGTAGAATGATTGTCTCATATAAATTTAATGGCATAACTTGAAACCAATCGGATTAATCATGTCATCAATTACGTAATGAAAAGCAAAACAAAAACCACAAACCATTTTATTACCTGCTAATACGGATCGGGGGTTGTGAGTGGTATAAACTGCACGCCTTTTCCGATTACTGCCACATCACCTCGGTCTGCGTGTGTTAGAGTCTTGTCTCGGCCAATGCTGATATGTGAATATGTTTGCCCATTGCTTCCCGTGTGTATGTGGTTCTTACCGGGATTTTCCCAGTTTCTTCCTCCTCCAATAATACTAGCAGCCACCTATAGCCTGTCTTGCGCAGAGAAGTGGAGTTGAACCTCAAAACAATAGCATATTAATTCATTTGTATTTTATGTTATGATAACGTTTACCTTCTATGAATATTGTACAGTATCAATTATCAATAATATACAAAATTAATTATGCATCGTTATTGATTTGATTACAAGATAAGTTGTGCCGGTTGTCAATTTGTTGCCTAGATATTGTGTATATTATTTGTGACACAACCACTTTATCATAAATCCATTCATAAATTTCGAAACATTTCACATTAAAATTGAATTTCTTAACCTTGCAAGGTAAATTATATCTTAGGCCCCAAAACGATATACTGTGAGATTAAAATATTATGTTTATTTCTGCCAAAATGAAACTTTAGAATGACAGGTCAACATTTGTTTTCCTTAAGCGTGACATAAGAAAACGAAATGTAAATAATTGCTATTTAATTTTGAACTATGGTCAAAATGAATATGTATTTGCTCTTAGATTGAATGCAGATGCAAAGTATTAACTTTTAGCATCAACACAGACACTATGATATTTCTTTTAGTATGAACATAAATACAGCACATATTTGTTAGGTTAATTGAATTCATATAATCAGTATTTTCATAAGATGGTTAAGAGCTAAATTCGTTGAGGTGTTTCTGAAAGGTAATTATTTTCACATGAAACATATTTCACGATAGTTTAGAGCTAACGTAGTTTAAATACCTGGATCACTTCATAGGTTGGAATGAATGTTCTTGTGCTAGATATAATTAAATTACCCATCCAAATATAGAAAACAATTACATGACAAAGCGTACTAAACAGCCACATGACCAAATGAAATGAAAGATCTTAACATTATGTAGTACATGTGATCGCAAAGGTAACATTTCAATTACTTTAAATTAAATACATTTAGTACCATGAACCGTTTCAAAAGTGTGCTATATACGTTTTTTATAGACTGACACAAATCACCTATATAATGACACACATAATACTTTAAACAATACATAGGACGGGTTAATATTGTTTGCTATTGTTAGTCCTCTGTATCACCAATTTTCCAATCTGTGTGCCTAAGCTGATTCTCAAAAGCACAAGAAATAATTCGAAACCGTCAACGAAGAAAGAAGACTATAACGGCTTTGTATACTTGTCTTATAGAATCGATTAGTAAAAATTGTATATTGCTGATTTTGTTTTAAGTTCTTTCAACTTATCACAAATCGAGCAATCAAATTTACATAAAGATCGATGTAAATATTTTATATCCTTGAATAAGATAACAAAATAACAACTAAGATACAAATGAAATAATGAATGGAAGGAAATTATTAATTTGTACAGCTTTACAACAATCAATTGATGAATCTCTTAGAAGAAGTGTATTATTACTACTATATATCCCCAGAGGGAAAGGAATGTTAGTATATTTAAAGTGCATAAAATTATCAATTTTGAGAACAGTTATGGGAGTGAGTAGATTTTCTGTGTGAATGATATCTAAACTGAATAGATGTATTACAAGTAGAAATTAAACCTGTGATATAAGATATGTAGCATCAGGCTCCGGTGCAAACGATTCTACTCGATATAATCATGTGCATATCTTCCCACCTTCCACCTCCAAGGAAATGTGTGTCCTAAGTAAATATATTTGTCACCTAGCTATCATTCAAAGGCCCATAAATCCACACCCACGGGTTCACCCACCTCCACAACCTGAAAACAAACCAAAATGTATCACCTTGCTCATATGCACCGGCGCCCTAATTAACTCTGCCACTGACTGCCACCAAACAAGCCTGAGCCGCGAATAACGATAATGCCTAGTTCCATGCACAGGATATACAATCACCACGAGCTCATTCCCATCTTCCAACGCAACAAAATAATGGAGAGAAATAGAAGGGAAAGGATGCCGTGTGATTGAGAAACATCTTTGATATGCATGCGGAATTGAACACTCACCTGTATGTAGAAACCCATAAGACATCTCAATAAATGCAAATAATATTGTTCATGAAAGTACAGTTATAAATTTACAATTATACACCCAACAGAGAGCAATCGGCGTATTTATAGATATATATTTAGTGACACAGCAGTTGGATGTGGACAGTGTGATCTGAATCTTCAAAGTAAATTAGCTGTTCTTCAAAACAAAACAAAATACTTAACGAATAAAATGAAGGAATTTAACGTCTACAGATAACAACAGTTATGGTATACTGGTTTCATTTATTACATAAATTCCAATTGTTTAGGCATTTGTTAGTTTTTGTAGTAGATAAATAATGAGAGATTGGGAACCGTCTTCGATTTTCCTAGATGTTTCGATGTTCATAAAGGCTGCCAATTTTAATGCTGACAAGATCCAATTACCATCGAAAACATTAGGAATGAGACTGGGGATGAATAAGCGCCAACGATGTGCGAAACAAAAACCAACTTCAACAAAGGCCACGCGATATAAATATGGCTGTGTGATCCTGCTAATTTATATCATTGGCTTCTGGTCGAAACTGTACAAGGTCATCTTCTAAACAGATGGCATTGTGTCGCTGACCCCAAAACAATGATGATTAGGCAATAATCCGTGCCGGAGAGCAGGCATGTGATTGCCTTCCTTGACTCCAGACACTAGGAGTTAAAACCAACATGCTAAATTTCATGCGATAATGGAAGAACACGCATTTATTTTAGGTCACGACATCGGAGTACAAAGAGCGCAATCTCCTTCCGGTTCTCCTGTCAAATAAGCCCGCAGCAGGGCATTTCTGCATCCGTGCAAGTGTTCGTATCCTTCCTGCCCTTAGCTCATGTGTATTGCCAGGAGAATAACTGAAAAACTACTCTGCACTAAGCGACTAATATCATGGTATGTGCTTGCCATCAGATCATGAGACAAATTGGTCTTTACTAGAACTTGGAATCAGGTCTGTAGATTAGCCAGAAATATTCATTGGACACTGCCTGGTCATATGTTTTAGTGCGCAAGACTTCGTCTAGCAGTTATTTGTGGTAACGTACTTGAAGGCCTATGTCCTCCCGGATCACCAGAGCAGCAACTACCGAATCCTTACCGCCTTGTCATTGAAAGGACAATGTTTCTCGCGGAGTTTTCGGAATGAATATGAGAATGGTCACGGATCCATCAGATCAATCCAGTTTATGCTCAAGGCAGATGCACTTCAACTCCACTAAAAGTTTCCTTTATTTATTTGTATAATCAATTTATCAACCTGTCTGGGTGTTTATTCCACATTGACAATTGAATCAGTTTAATATATATATATATATATATATATATATATATATATATATATATATATATATATATATATATATATATATATATATATACAAGTACACATCGAATCATGTAGCAGTGAGCATATTTTACATTCTTCTACATTTTCATTTTTCAACATGTGTTCAGAAGTGTCACTTGTGGTATGGGTATAACCTTTGGATAATACTAGAACCATTCCTTTCGTCACGTTACATACCCAATGTCCTTTGGATAATACTAGAACCATTCCTTTCGTCACGTTACATACCCAATTTGCTTTGGATAATAGTAGAACCATTCTTTTCGTCACGTTACATACCCAATGTCCTTTGGATAATACTAGAACCATTCCTTTCGTCACGTTACATACCCAATGTCCTTTGGATAATACTAGAACCATTCCTTTCGTCACGTTACATACCCAATGTCCTTTGGATAATACTAGAACCATTCCTTTCGTCACGTTACATACCCAATGTCCTTTGGATAATACTAGAACCATTCCTTTCGTCACGTTACATACCCAATGTCCTTTGGATAATACTAGAACCATTCCTTTCGTCACGTTACATACCCAATGTCCTTTGGATAATACTAGAACCATTCCTTTCGTCACGTTACATACCCAATATGACAGCTTCCTTTGATGACATGATCTCCTTTGCATAAATGTGTTCCCAGTTCAGTTCGTATGTAATGTTTTGTTGTCCATCCTTTTAGAGTTTCGATGATTGTGTTCGAACTTATAACTCTCTGTTCCATAGTTTATCTAGCCTGAGTATTACCTTTACATTACAAATAAAAGCACCCCTTTAACCTATCTTTTTACTCAGTTAGTATATTTTAAGCAAGTATTACTTCCTTTCTTTATATTACCTGCTTTTACATTTTATCTTTCAGCAATGTTTGTTTCATTCAATGATTATATTCACTTATCTATGATAAGATTCAAACTCGTTACATTTTTATAGACTCGACATGTTGAGTATTTCCTTGTTTACAAACTGTATGTATGTGTTGGATAATATTGTATGTAACCATTAAAGTAAACTAATCTCGGTACAAGAAGAAAACATTTGTAGTATTTTCAATTTCCTCTTCCAGCACATCTATGCATTATTGTCCTATTCTAATGCTACAGTTACAATGGTCATATCAAATATAATGTTGCTACCAGCATTTGCAGAATTATCCAGTTTTAGCGCAGACTGTGGATATCAATGTTATGTCAAAAGACACACGTAGATTTATTTTATTACAATAGCCTGAAATATGTGATCTTTGTTGGTTTTGCATTTTTTATCGAAGTCTTCATTACATGTCCTCATTATGCTAGAATGTTGTGTACAACATTAATAGATGTGCCAAATTCTCTGTTGGACATGGGCAACATATTTTAAACTCTGTTATGACACTGCCTGAAATGTTGTCACTAGAACTTATAGCTTTGTTTTGTTATAGACTCATTTGGATACATTTTGCTCCGTACGCATTTTACACATCATCTTACAGTATAATCTAAATCAGTATAAACGTATTTAAAGATGGCAGCAATCGATCCATTAATCAAACGTTACAAATATACAGTTTCCACCTTCCTTAAAGTTTATTGATGGTCTCATATGTAATCAATCTGAAGGAGTTGATTCTATTCTTGTACTTAAATGTCTCTTCAGCAGGATAAATTGTTTTCAAATAAGATATAACAGGGTCTTTGGCTGTATACACATTTTTTAAAGCTTGTGTGTCATCATGAGAAGGTGTGGGTGACTCACTAAACAAACAATAACTAATATTAACGGGAAAGGAACAGCAAACATAACACTTTTCTGGTTCTTTGCTAATAATAGTCCTTTCAAGTGCACTGGATCCAGCAAGGGATCATTTGTGTCAGGGATTCAAAAAGATAAATGCAATAAGCTGATAATGATTAATGCAAAATTAGTATCTAACTACCCTGTGCGCTTTTTTTCGACTCTTAAACAAAACATACAAATAAAACAGAAAAACCCTTTTTACATAATTATTTCCACAGGAATGAGACCTGAAAATTTATCATGTTTCAACTTTCAACTAGTCTCTTTCAATTTCTTGTGTATGCCAAAAATATTTTATGTTGACCTAGAAATCGAAGGGCCATAAGGATAGTTGTAATTAGCGTAAGCACGAACTATATCCCGGATATTTCATTGCTCTAGTAGTAGTTACAGGATATTGTGTGATAAATAAGCAAATTTAGAAAAATTTTTAACAGAAAATGTGACGTCTGCCTAAATATATTTTTATTTGTGCATGGCTGTCCTTTTCCCGTCTTCTTGTTTTAAATCACTTAGCTTTATTATCTTAATGCGGCGTATCAATTAAGATTATTTTTCTTTCCTGGTTTAGGAACACCAATTGGGGTTGTGAACAACTGCGATAAGTATTATATCGCTTAAAGTGTTGTCAGGGGTAGATAATTATTTTTTACTGGGCTTTTGTGTAGCTTTTCAGATTCTCCAATAAGCCGATTGTTACATATCTTACATATGATGAGATAAATTATATTATATCTTTTGCACGTGTTGTTTGGACCATGTATGTTCAGTTTTACTCTTGTCACTCTGCTAGACAATGTCCTGGTCTGTGTCATATATTGACAAATTTTGCACCTTTTATCATCACAGAAGCCATACTTGCTAGGATGGTCAAGGTTAGTTACTGGTGTTGGCTTCGAGCTGACTAGGATGTACCTAAGAATTTTCTGGACTCCTGTCGGTTACTACGGTTTATTTGGGAAGATTAACCTTAGTGTGTCACCGACTCCATGATGGGTCATTGTTCCTGATAATTGCATCTACTTTGGTGCTTTCAGGATGTTAGGTCAGGATAAATGGTATCCGCTCAGCCTTTTCCTTATCTCCATATATTAATAGGGCATTTAGGCATGTTTATTTAGACACTTGGATTGTCTCCATAATCAGGTCGTATCTTAGGCAAATTAAATGTTTATAAAACTCTTGAGACATTTTCTTCAATGTTTCATCGTCGGAGCAAATTATGTGAATCCTTAGTGCCTGGCTATATAGCATGTTCCTCATGTAGTGTTTTCCATGACAGCTAGTTGAGAGTAGATACTGGTGTTCGTCGGTTGGTTTCGAGTAGGTGTCTATATGGCGTTTGTTTTCGACAAGTCTGGTTGTTATGTCCAGTAAAACGTGGTAGGAGCTAGAGACATCCACTGTGATATTTTTTGAAGGATGGCAGTTGATTGCCTTTAATATGAAATCATCCAGATGTTCTCTTCCGTATTGTCATTTCATTTCTATATCATCTATGAAGCATTCCCACTGGTATGGCGTATGTTCCACCAATATTAAAAATTGACCCTCCAGTGTTCACATAATCATATTAACATAATAAGGTGTAACTTTTATAACCATTCTGGTCACGTTGATTAGGAGGTATATTTATTCATTTAATTCGAAGTTATTGAGCTCTACTACAGGTTCCAGGAGCTGGACTAGGATATAAATTGATGGATTATCTACAGTTCTTGTTTGCATGCTTCTCAACAAGACAGTATGTAGTCACACAGTTAAGCATATTTTATCATAGCCGAGATAACTCCAAAATTTACAGCTTGTTTTAATTCACTGTGCAGACTATCCAGACTTTATAATTGTTTTGATAATCTTAAGTTTTTATATGTACATTTCATCATCATCATTAAAACTTCTACCTGGAACTAAATTTAATCCGAAATTGTTCTTAATTAAGAGAAGAGAATATCAGTTGATATCATGTTACTTTCAGGTCAGTAATTTAGACACTAATGACAATATAGCAAGAAAAATACTTTTGAAATAGACTTTTAAATATTCCAGAGCATATGGTGGGATGAGAGAGAAAAACATTCTTTAAGTAAATTACGTCACACCTGAATTGGAATTTAGACATGACTTTGGTCCATATATCACTTAGACCTAAATTTAAATTATGTTGGGTTTTTTTTCGTGGCTTCGATGTGGGAGAAAATTACATTAAACAATATTGGAAAGGACTTCACAACCTTTTAAATATAGACATATATTAGTGGCAACAGCCTCTAGAAAGACTTTTAATATGTCAAAACCTTTTGCGAAGACGTGTAGCCATCATTTTTTGACCCATTCTTTTTTGGGGAGGGTTTCAAAGCACGATATATAATTATTCTACTGCAAATAACTCATATAACGGATATGATCTTTTTCTTTTCTTTTCTACAAATTAGAAAATAAATATTTTGCTATTGAGGGTATCTGGAGGGTGAATTTATCAAAAACATCTCATCCATGAACAGAAATAATGAAATGGTCGGTATCTTATTGATCTCATCCATGAACAGAAATAATCAAATGGTCGGTATCTTATTGATCTTAGCCCCTAAATTTACGAACTCAAGCGGATATGTGTTAAAGTGTTCTGCCTATGTGAGTGTCCGCGCGTGGTTTTGTGTTTATGTGTGTGTGTGTTGTTTATACAATCTTTACATAAATCAGTACTTTTCATTCCCCAGCCGATGGATATTATGATTAATTGATCTTATTCCTCTGACCTATGTAACATTTCAAGTTGACACATGCTGATCCATAGAGGTAGAAACTTCTGGTATTATCCAGCATACCGCATTCATTAGCAGCACTGTCGTCAAAATCCCCAACATTCTGGAAAAAGAGTCCACCCAAAGTTGAGATCGGCTTGCTATTCAGACCTGACCAAACATCGCTAGCCGCCTCTGTGGCTCCTACCCAGAAATCACAGGGACCGGTACTTACAAGGAATTATGGCTCAGCATTACTCTACGTGAACCATCGTCAAATAGTCTTTGAAGTTTACAACATGAATGCAAATAACAAATGTTTCGTGATGTATTATGTTAAGGCGAATGAGTAGACATGAATAATGGCTCATGGATAAGTCAGATTAAATGTTACTATACAAGGCTTAAATACCTTATTGAAAACGACATGATGCCTTATATTGTAAACTTGGCCTCCATATTGTACATATATTTAGTCTTCTTACAGCAAACACAACATCCATTTAGACTACTTACAGCACGCAGCAAGCATACTTAGTCTTCTTAGAGCATACACAGTTAGCATACTTAGGGCACACACAGTTAATATATTTACAACACACATAACACCTAATTTGGCTACTTATAGCACACACAACGCATAATAAGTAAATTTACACAAAACATATTTAGTCTACTTACAGCAAGCATATACAGTCTACGTACAGCACACAGCACACATATGTAGTCTACTTACAGTACACACAACACAGTAGAGTACGAATTTAATTTCTCTAACCTGTATGATAGTATTGTTTGTATTAAACTTTTATTTCTGCCCACTATTATCAAGATTCTACTACAGAATCCAGGGATAGCACAGTCTGTTCTGTTTGGTATATATTTATAATTCTTTATATATATATATATATATATATATATATATATATATATATATATATATATATATATATATATATATATATATATATATATATATATATAATGAAACATGTTTTCCTTAGCTGCAACAATGGTTACAGTCTACAGTTAATATTATTTTTTCACATTGCTAAGCAAACACTTTTTATTATTGTACGGCACCAAGTTCTATAATTTAGCACATGGTTATTGTGATTCTAACGTCATTACAGACGTATCTTTCCTTTTATATGTGTCACACGTAAAATAGTACATAATGACGTCACACTTTGTGACATAACTTATGCAAATTCGTGATGACCGTTGTATCCGAATATATTTCTAAGTCGTTTTAATGCAATCAACTGAGGTTCAGTAAACTAAAATGAATAATTGTTGTCATGCGATCAACAACAATCATTATTAATTATCAAACTTGTTGAATAATTTCAATATTTTGGTCCTCGATGCAACATACAGAAATTATTTGATTTTGTAGATAGATTTTATTTTTAAATCAGCACACATATAACATCCCCCTATAACAGACAAGTGTGAGGCGCATTTATTTTGAAATGCCATTTTGCAATCGTCTCATAGACAGAAACAAAACAAGAAAACATAACAAAGAGAGATTTGAAATATCTGTGAACGAATGAAAAGCAATAACGTACGAATTTGAAAACATAGCAAAGGGTAAATTGAGTTAGGGAACTCACGAGGTTTCCTGGAGATCACAGCTATGAAAACAAGAAGGATGAGAAGACCTGAAATAAAACGGAAGACAATGATACGTTTGTTAATAATCGTATAATTTTAAAAGAACTATAGCCAGTTGAATAAATTGCGTTAAGGTAGGACAAGGTCTTCTACATTGATCAAGGTGGACTGACAGTTAAACAATGAACGTGGTATTTAGTCATGATTTGGAATTATGACTAAATATCACGTTTCACAGTCTGCAAGATTGAAATTAGAGCACCTATCCAATAAGTGACTTGAAGGGTTATCTTATGTCATAGTTGCAGCAATGTTTTAACATGCAGTCTAATCACTACGTTATATATACTTCCATATATATATATATATATATATATATATATATATATATATATATATATATATATATATATATATATATATATATATATATATATATATATATATATATATATAGATATATATATATATATATATATATATATATATATATATATATATATATATATAACTGACAGTAAAATTCAAGGGATATTATATTCCCTGACATACCAAGTGAAACGTTAAAGAACTTATTTCAGTTACTAAAATATTTATCACAAGTCGTAAAGAGTTTTCCGTATGAACTCGAATTAGTGTTCCGAATCAGTTCAAATAGATTTTGAATGTGTTGATTTATTAATAATCTGGAATGTGCTAATGTTCCAAACATCTTGATGTATCACAATTATATAATCCAAAATATCATTGCATGAATTCACAATCATTCCAAAATAGTGATAAAGTCTCAAATCAATTAGTGCTTTTTAACTTTGAATAATTAAAATATATAAATAAATTCTTTCCTCATTTCAGGACAAAACTAAAATAGCGATTCCTTTAGAAACATATTACAATTAGGAATGAGATACTTTGAAGAAAACAACCTCAATATATAAACAAAATAAAGACACAATAACAAACCAATGATGATTGTTATTTTCCTATCAAATTCGTAAACAAGTCGGTTCCCGCACATTCTTAATTTCTGAAACAAATCTTGACCATGAACACAACATCTATTAACAACCTATTTATAACTTACAAACAATATCTCCAGTGGCCTAGTTGTTAGAGCGTCCGCCTCAGAAGCGGGAGGTCGCGGGTTCGGATCCCGGTCGAGTCACACTAAAAACTTCAAAAAGTGGCACTAACAGCTGCCACGCTTGGCGTTCAGCAATATGAGGTTAGTGTAGGAAATGGCCTACTTGGTGTCAGGATAATGTGATTGGGTGGGACATCATGCTGCACGTCTGCACCTTGATGCCCCAGTGCTAGATATCACTATAAACTGTCACACTAAAGACATCTTAATGATATGACTGAAAAATTGTTAAAGCTGCATTAAAAATCTAAATCACACCCACCCACCCACATACACACACAACTTACAAACAAGACAAGAAAGGTGAGAGTGGAAAGGTAGGTCTCAATATCAATATAGATATAAATAATAGTGAAGTTATATATATATATATATATATATATATATATATATATATATATATATATATATATATATATATATATATATATATATATATATATATATATATGCTGCTAATGAATGGGGTAATCTGGATAATACCAGAAGCTTCTATCTCTATGGAGAACCATGTGCCAGCTTGAAATGTTATATAGGTCAGAGGAATAAGATCTATTAATGATAATATCCATCGGCTGGGGAATGAAAAGTACGGATTTATGTAAAGATTGTATAAACAACACACACACACACATAAACACAAAACCACGCGCGGACACTCACATAGGCAGAACACTTTAACACATATCCGCTTGAGTTCGTAAATTTAGGGGCTAAGATCATTAAGATACCGACCATTTGATTATTTCTGTTCATGGATGAGATGTTTTTGATAAATTTACCCTCCAGATACCCTCAATAGCAAAATATTTATTCTCTAATTTGTAGAAAAGAAAAGAAAAAAATCATATCGTTATATGAGTTATTTGCAGTAGAATAATTATTTATCGTGCTTTGAAACCCTCCCCAAAAAAGAATATGTCTCTAAATGATGGCTACACGTCTTCGCAAAAGGTTTTGACATATTAAAAATCTTTCTAGAGGCTGTTGCCACTAATATATGTTTATATTTAAAAGGTTGTGAAGTCCTTTCCAATATTGTTTAATGTAATTTTCTCCCACATCGAAGCAACGAAAAAAAACCAACATAATATAAATTTAGGTCTAAGTGATATATGGACCAAAGTCACGTCTAAATTCCAATTTAGGTGTGACGTAATTTACTTAAAGAATGTTTTTCTCTCTCATCCCACCATATACTCTGGAATATTTAAAAGTCTTTTTCAAAAGTATTTTTCTTGCTACATTGTCATTAGTGTCTACATTACTGACCTGAAAGTCACATGATATCAACTGATATTCTCTTCTCTTAATCAAGAACAATTTCGGATTAAATTTAGTTCCAGGTAGAAGTTTCAATGATGATGAAATGTACATATAAAAACTTAAGATTATCAAAACAATTATAAAGTCTGGATAGTCTGCACAGTGAACTAAAACAAGCTGTAAATTTTGGATTTATCTCGGCTATGATAAAATATGCTTAACTGTGTGACTACATGATGTTTGCCAATCTGATGAGTTATTTTCCATATCCGCATTGTCTACATTACTGTAAATGCACGTCTGCCTAGTATTGTAATTTAGCATGGTATTAAATCTGTAATAGTGCGTTTCTTTGATTTTGCTTTCTTACTATAAGTCTCCGCTTGCTTGAAACAATCGTATCTTGTAATAAAGAGAACAGACCATCCTGGTCGAAGGACAATCCTAACACTAGCATCACCCCTATCAAACACCTCCGAAAAATTAAGCGTTCACTCAATTACAGTAATATATATGTTACATCAGACTCTAGATGCCCAAAGAATGAGTTTATTCAACATCTTAAACACCTGCCCTTGTTTTTATTGTGTACCACTATCACCGATTAATATCAGTGCATGTGGTTTACATTAAATATAATTTCAACGCTTTCCGTTTTTTATGTTTTGTTTGCATTTTATATGGAATTTAAGTGTTCATGTCTGGGTTATCGATCTTATGTAAGAACAGCATGTATGATGTTGAACGGAGGCTGAAAGGTGTGCCTTTCATCAAGTTGGTAAGATAGTTTGTTCATATTTCGTTAAATAATTTAAAATGAAATTCAAACGTTTAAGAGCAGTCCATGCTCTACTTTTGGCAAATCATGGTCTATCTTTCTTTGGATACATTGTTTGAACCGAGTTGGGAATGAACATAGCTCTAGACATCGGACATAACTGCAGATAAATATATTGTATAAAAGCTGATGAATATACACACATATGTATTATATATGCAAGAATCTTTAAAAATATTTTTTTTCTCCCCAAGTTTCAGTAAGTACTGATGAGAATTCCTTCACCTGCTGATTCATTGCCCGTTGGAATTTGTAGGTATTTCTCCTCCAGCAAAGACGTTCGTTGTAGGGCAAGCGTGGAAGGGGATTAACTGCTCCACTGCATCGTGGGGAGAAAGGTCAAATTATGCCAGCTGTATTTACTTTCAGGCGTATTAAGAATGGGTGAGTGTATTATTTAGTATCCGTGGAACTGCTGTTGATCTTTGCATCACTATCTATCTGTGATTATCAGATCTAATGGAATGAGGTCGAGCTTTCGTCATTCGTACCTAGTTATAAGGCCAATAGAGATTATGAAAAGGTCCTACGTCTGCCTATTGTGTGCTCGTCTGTCAAATAATACTTGTTATCACTAAATTCTTCAGGCTTTGATCAAACATACAGTGTGGGTTATATAATGTCACGCATATTTAATTTGTATGATGTGATAGCCCCTTTAATATGATTGAAGGACCTGTTTTGTTTTCTTATCCATTGTCATATCTGAAAGTTATTTGTACCGTATTTACTAAAACATAAGTTCAAAACTAGACGTTGTTTACTAGTTAGTGATGTATTTCGGATAATATGTTACGCCATAGGTCAAATGAAAGTCAGTATATAAAGAATGTGGTAAGCAAATAAGACTTTAAGGCAGTTTAGTTGGAAGTTCAGTCTGTGGAATGATTTACTTTTGTGTTCAAATGTAATTTGAGAGTAACCATTCATTTAAATTCTAAAATTGAATTTTAAGTCGATATTGACATTGGCAATAATATGTCGGACTAAAACAATTCTTTTGTATTATTTTGAATTCATTCAAAGATATTTTAGATTATATAATAGTGATCTATCAATAATTTTGATAGATAGCACATTTAAGGATTTTGAAATTCATTCAGAACGTTCTACATGTTTGGACATGTGATAGCACAAGTAGAATTATTAGGGATTTAATTCTCAATGCAGCAAATGTTTTGTTTTGAAATTTCATTTTGTATTCTAGGGAAATAAATTGTTTTCGTCAAATTTTAGAAAACATGTTGGTGTCGCTTGTTATGGTTACTGAATTTACGACTACTGATTTACAACATAAATTTGGGGCATCCCAATATCTGAATTTCTTTGAAACAACCTGAGATATTCGTTTGTTTTAAACGTGTATTAGCTAACTTGCGTCATGTAAGTCTCAATATGTTCTTTTGTAAAACAAATGCGGTCCTTTTGAGAAAATGGAGACCACCTGAAACACCCATTGGTCAGTAGTGATCATTGAGCTATCAAATTTTGGTTTTAAAACCTGCATAAAGGACATTCATAAACTAGCCAATGAAACTTCTTTGGCTGGAAGTTTAAAAGTGATATTGCTAAAAACGGTTAATATTTCCACACTTGTGACATGGTCGGAAAAATGAGTCAGTAAGATACCTAGGTCTAACTTGCAACCTAGATTTGTATTTGACGAACCATTAGCAGAATAATGGTCATTCACCTATGGCAAAGTCAGAAAATCAATGATTGTTGACCATAATGTGTTTATCCACAAGATTTCCAGAGGCAATTCATTTACGAATTGGTAAACTAAAACCATAATAAAATTTTTGCTAAAGTTTTCTTACGCTTCTAAGCTTCTCGAATCTCTCTAGACTACAAGATCGAAATTTTGTTTTTAAAATGTTCAAACAAATGAAGCATGAATTAGGCATCGTAGAGTTTAAATCTTCTGCCAATCACCGCGAATATATAAGGACTCTGGAAAGAGTATATCAAACCGTGAAGAATATTATTAGGTTATACAGCACAGGCAAACTCAAGCATTGGGATGATGACATTCATTTGTTGTATTTGTTGTAATCGTTTTTGTTCAAGAATGTTAGGGGTTTAGTCTTTTTGACGTAGATTTTGGTGATAATACCAAATAGAAGTTTTAAATAGAACTATGAATTGAAATATAAGTTTTCAGAAGTACTACGAATTCAAATAGAAGTTTTAAGTAGTATTATGAATTCAAATAAAACTTTTCAATATTACTATGAATTAAAATAGAAGTTTTCAATAGTACTATGAATTCAAAAAGAAGTTGTTAAAGACTTGTGAAGTAGGAAGAACTAATACTCACTTTACTGATTCAAAATAAAATTGATGTGACAGAAAAAAGGAAGGCAGTTTTCTGCCTTATAACTTCCCTTGCCGCCATCTTAAAATCTTGGAGTAAATTTCATGGTCCTTCTTCATTTGAAAAGAACGACGATGTCTTAAACACGACAGTAAAACTATTGGGAGTCAGGAGTAAAAACAACTTTGTGATGTGTTAAAGGATCATTGCAGTTTGTTTGACTATAATGTCTTTAGTTGAACCAATCTTCAAAATAAAGAAACATTTAATAATCTAGTCCACAATCTTTCACGTGCACAACCTCACGAAAAGAGAAATTATGCGAGTATGAGAACTTATCTTCTGATGTTCAACACATGTGAATCAGCATCCATACAGGATGAATTCTCTCTCAGGTAGGAATACTTTTAAAATAAATCATGGATGATTGGATAATGGTTTGATAGAACAATGGGAAAGTGACTGGAGTTAACCATGTATTATTGTGCTTATACCATATAAAACATTAATTACCAACGAAAGAAATGTCAACAGTGTCATGAAAACAGATTCATTCTCAATGCCAAAAATAGATTACTGCATTGGCTAAATTGGAAATGCTTAATATGTCACCAAGTTTGATGATTTAAGAAGATTCTGGAAAATTCCACCCACGGAAAGTGCAAAATAAATTTCGGCATTTGTAACTCCAGATGAACTTCATCAATTGAATGTGATGCCTTTTGTATGACAAATTCTCCGTCAACATTCCAGTATTTAAAGAGCACGATAACATATTGTATACAGAAGGTTGATGCGTACAATTGATGATATCATACATTATTTTAGGTAGAAGTGATTTGTTCCTTGCTTGGGCACCATACGTGTACATATCATGTCATAGGGTCCAGTTAAAAATGTAAAAGTTTCTGTCAAGGTTGTCTCTGAGTTGCCAAATGTTGTTTGCAAAACGCAATTGAGGCGAGTTTTTGGATTGGCTGGATTTTATTGGAACATTCGCTAAGATGGTTACAAAAATGATGAACACCTGACAAATTTGTAGATTAAGAAATATAAGATTCATTGTTCTGACAAATATTAGGAGGCCTTTGATAAATTAAAGGTCACATTTAAGAGTTCACCAATTCCAAATATCAGTCGATTATTTATTGTGATGATGTAGGTGGAGCATTGATTCAGGAAGATAAAATTGGCGACGGTCATTGATTGTGCGATTTTCAAAATGATTAAACAACAAATACATTCGTCCTTTAATTATAAACATTCCTTATTCATCAACAACCGGGCAAACAATTGTTTATCGTATTTATCATATAAAGATCACGTATATATGTTGAAGATATTGTTAAAACCTGTAAGAACTAAATACAGATTTGTCTTTGTAACATCAACGTCCACCTTCAAGGCGAATGTAGGTTGGTCCACATATTTTATCACTGGAGGAGTGTCTGATATCTGCCCAAGTTTGTAAATATTTGTGCCCAAGTTTGTACATATTTACTGATATCATAAATACCACAGGAAACTTCGATGCTTCAAACTTTGGGTAGAATTAAGTTTTTGATTGTTCTGGTGCATGCAATTATATCAAACATTTTGACATTTAACTAATGAAAGAGAAAAAGAAATATAACTGTTATTCAGTCTCTTTAATTATCTAAATGTTTAGTGAGTGAAACATACTTATTCAGAATGACACCCAACAATAACTATCCAATCCCTGATTCATATACAGCCGAGGACCCTGACATATATCTTATCCTGTTGAAGGGACATTTAAGCACAAGTCTTGAAGCAACTTCAGCATCTGAGACCATCGATAACACAATAAGAAGGGATAAAACTGCATTTTTGGAACTATTGTGTCGCAGATTCATGGATAGATTGCTGTTATTTACAATGTGTGTGTGTATACTGATCTTGACTACTAGAAAGGAACTGTAATATGTTTAGGTAATCCCAAGAGCTAATGGACCTAAAGGGATTTTATTATACAACAAAACCTTACGAGGATGATAAGAGAATTTTGTATATGTTGAGCATGGTACAACACTGAGTTTAGCATATGTACTACCTTTGTACACAAAAGTCAAGAATAACAATGACATATAATGAAAACATCAATGAAAGATCACGGAAAACCTAAAAGCTCATATACTTCAGATTGTTAACAATGACAGATATATGTGTCTTCCAACATGATCTCGACATAGTCTGCACTAATGCTGCTGAATTCAGCAAATGTTAGTAATAAATTAATTCTTTAACAGAAGTTAGTGCAGCTTAAGGGCAGACTAAATGCACTATTCAACAATGAATCAATGTGTAGAATCAAGAAAATAATCGAACTCCCGAGTTAACATAAATGCATTTTATTTTGAATTTAACTTAAAGATTATCGCATTTAAAAAAGGATTATAAAATTTGCAAGATAGAACATATATGCAGGTAAGATTTAGAAAGGGAATAATACGGACATCAATTAAACTAACACTTTATAAAGATGGATTGATGGGATAAAATCTGAACCATACCATGCCTTTAATGCAAGGTAAACGAAATAATCAGGCTATATCATCTATCTTTCAAAGAGTTAAGAATACCAAAACAACCATCAATGTTCTTCAGGATGGACTCGTATCATGAAAGGAAGCAATGCCTGACATATGTACATACTGAAAAATGGTCCTGCTATCATTTAAAAGTTCTATCACTACCAAGATTGCATAATTCGGAACAGATATGGGGAAAGAAAATATAAAAACATTATGCAATTTTCTTACATGATTCGTTGTCGATTTTCATAATCTCACTGCAATATCACTGCAGAGAATAAATTCCAAAACCTTAACCCATTGAAAATACAATGCAGAGGAAAGAAAACAGCTATGGGCACTGACGATGCGTTGCGTGCAGGTGTATATGCTTTGAGCATAAATTTGAGTGATCTGTTGGAGCCGTGCCCATCCTTATTCAATTCACAACTTCTTCAAACCGCATCATTCTGTCCAAAAAGAAGACAGAAAAGATGAAATAGATGGTGTGCGCGTGATCCCGGAGGGCACAAGCCTTGAAGTACATTACAACTACAAACTACTTGACCAGTTGCTCAATATGTTGCATACTGAAGTAGAAGATCAGTTGGAGTCCGGCAAAATATATCTGGCTAATTTATAGACCAGAATTTCTGTTTTAGTGAAGCCCCACCTGGCTCATGATAGGATGGTAGTACAGGCCACGATGTTATTCGGGTAGCACAGCGGAGTTATGAGTTTTATTCTGGTATTTCCCCCGCGTCCAGAGCACGAGGGCTACGAACACGTGCATGAAAGTAGATATTTATTGCTGGGTGCTTATTGGACAGGAGAACTGGACGGTGAACGTGCTTTTTTGTACTCCCCATGGAATGACCTGAAATTAATGGGTTTTCTGCTCTCCTAGCAAAGAATTATGCATGTTTGTTTCGATGTGATGAACTTGATTCATAGTTACAAAAACAAAAATATAGATCACTGTACTGTGAAACGTCTCATGAAAGTTGAAATGTCGAGAAAATAAAATATTAGAATAATGAATACTCACATAGTAAAATTTAATAAAACATTTACAGCTGAATAAGACATCACAGGTAAAGGGATTCGAGGGGCACTTTTGCAGCAGGTTAAATTTGCCGAAGCTCGATTAGTCGATCATCTAATATTTAATATTGTGGGCAGTTTCAGAGAAAATATTGGCCAGATCAATTCAAAAGGAAAATAATTTTCCATTAGGTGAGAGGGTTAAAAATCTGCTTAAGATCAAATTTCACGAATAGTTGTAAAAATTGCAATTTTACTGCGATATCAAATTTCGGAAAGTTTGTGTATGATGCACACGCTTAATAATACTAGAATTCTTATTCAAACAATTCGTTTGTCACATTCCAGCCGAATCAATTGTTTGCATGCTCAAGCAAACATAGACCATTCAACCAGTAGCGTGTTCCAGAACGCATATATTTGCTGATGTAATTCTAACTTTGTTTTCAACAATATCTACCACTGTTTGAGAAGCAATGTATATTTTCCAAGTAAATTTGCTACATTAGTCAGGTTGTGAGTTAAATGAGGTGAATGCAGATCAACATTCTAATCAGCATGACAAACACAATTTAATCTCTCCATATAATTTTATTTGATACAATCAAATCACACTTTTAATTCTCTTGAATTTTCTTTAGTATCTCACATAGTTGTGATCGTACTTTAACCCGTCTTAAACTGGACACAGATATAAACTCTCTTTTGACAAAGACATCAGTCATTCTGTGTTAAAAGTAATGAATGCCTCTTTTACAATACTTTATTCTGTTTCTTTCTTGGTTCGCCACAGTCCACATCAGTAACCTAATTACATATTTTAGTTTAATTATAGTTCCAAACCTAGAATTATTTATCTACTCCAAACAAACTCAACCTTCAAAAACAGTAATTTCTGCCTTAAATTTAACCAGCGTACCACAACTCTCGTTATCTGTAAACTGTAGACTCCTTTTATTTATGCAATGTATATTTTGAATAACAGTTAATTTATTTTGAAAACTCAGAGCAAACCTTCGACATCCAACTACTGCGTCACTAAATATATATCCAGATAAATTATTCCATTATGTTCAGTATATAGTTATTAATTTATAACTTTAATAACAGGAACATAAGCAGTAGAGAGGGTGAACATACAACTTTGCTTGAGACGTTTTTTTTTTTTAAAATAAAGGTTCCTGCAGAGATTTAGAAAATAAAACGTCAACAAAGCTAAACCAAAGTCTCTTTCCACACGATTATGCATTTAATCGTATAATAAAATCTACTAAAACAGTTATTTCTTAATCATTATAAAATAAAAGAAAATGATTTACGAACATTTATTATACCAGTTCTAAATAACGCTGAAATGAAGAAATCATTAAATGATCTTATTGAAGAATATTATCCGGGAGTAAGGGAGTAATTCAATCGTGGAGAAAATTAGCCCCACCACCGTCTATACTAAAACATAACAACAACCCGTTTGGTGCCGGTAGACATATATCGCCAGGCATTGTAAACATAACAACAACAATCGCTGTCAATCTCGTTTGCGACGTTGTGGATGGAAGTTTTCAAATAGATCTTTCAAAGTCTAGCCAGGCACAGCAAGGGTACATATTATACACATTCTCACCGCTCGACCTCCCGGGTTATCTTATTGTATCAGAACCTATAAACCATGTATACTTGCGTGTTATTAATCCGTTATTATCAAGAATACACTTCAAACTTACAGACCAAGAAGAAGAAGAAGGTGTTGTAGCACTACTAAAACCAGCAGTTTATAATGGCTGTTTAATTCATAGCAGCAGAGAGAGAGAGGGTAAAGGACAACAATTGAGTCGCTTTACTCGTAAACAAAATCGCCTGACAAAATCATAAAAATACGTCAACGAAAATAAACTAACCAAAGATTTTATTATACGATTAAATACATAATCGTGTGGAAAGAGACTTTGGTTTAGCGTTGTTGACGTTTTATTGTCTCAGCCTCTGCAGGAACCTTTATTTTTTTTTTTTTTAAAAAAAAAAAACGTCTCAGGCAAAGTTGTCTGTTCATCCTCTCTGCTGCTACATACCTTGCCGTTATAACGAGATGTCCATTTATTTTTCACATAAAGCAGAGTGTTCAATTACGTTTGTCTAGTAAAGGAGTTTGTCATGCTCATGACATCATTTTCTTCGAACACTCTCCATAATTAGTTGTAGGTGGAAGATGAAAATGAGCGCGTGGTTGAGTAAATTGGATCTCCTGTGCATCGGCCTGGGTAATACTTTCACGGTACTTTCTTGTTGGGAGGTTGTGGGTGGCTACGTAAATTACTGCGCCGGGATATATGTGCATGGTTGTGCATATCGGTTTGTTTTCATTTTGGCGAGGGGTTGAATTCATGACTGTGTGAATTCGACGGACAGTGAAAGGCAGCTAGATAATAAACATATTTACTTACGGGACTAGTATGCTTGGAGGTGTACGGTGGGAAGATATACGCATGACTGTCGATTAGGAACGTGGTGCAACATACCTTGGTGATAAATATCTTAAATGACAAGTTTAATTACTACTTGGAAGAAATACATTTCAATTTTGATATTATTAAAAAGAACACCCATCCCCTCTCATTGCTAGTATCAATATTGATATTATTCTGCAGTTTAAATATGCTAATATCCCATTTCCTCTGGGGTTACGCAGCTGAGGGCATTTAATACTTTAAACAATTTCCCCAAAGAATCTATAAAGCTGTACAAATGAATTATTTCTTTTCCTTCATTAATTCATTTGTATCTTAATTGTTATAGTGCTATCTTATTCAATGAGGAAATCGTTTACATCAAGATTTATATAAACTGGATAGCTCGATTTTTCATAAACTTAAAATAACACAAGAAAATTCAGTTGCATACTATTTTTCCTTTAACACAATTATGCAAAGTCGTTATGTTCCTCTTATGTCGTTGCTTGTATTGATTTACATGTATTTCCTGACCGTTTGGGGACAAAATGGTGTTAAATAGGAACTTCATAGCTATACAAATTGGGACAATGGTGATAACGTGGAAACAATTAGGAAACAAAAAGATACGGTAACGCAAAATGTTGGTGTTTTGTTTCTGGCCATTTTGCAATAATATAAAACATTTTTGAAACTTTTCATTGTTTGGAATGTAATCAGTTACAATTATGAAACTTAAGCATTGCCACCACATGTACTACATAATCTTTAGCTATGATATAATATAATATAATATAATATAATATAATATAATATAATATAATATAATATAATATAATATAATATAATATAATATAATATAATATAATATAATATAATATAATATAATATAATATAGTATAGTATAGTATAGTATAGTATAGTATAGTATAGTATAGTATAGTATAGTATACTATACTATACTATACTATACTATACTATACTATACTATACTATACTATACTATACTATACTATACTATACTATACTATACTATACTATACTATACTATACTATACTATACTATACTATACTATACTATACTATACTATACTATACTATACTATACTATACTATACTATACTATACTATACTATACTATAGTATACTATACTATACTTTACTATACTATACTATACTATACTATACTATACTATACTATACTATACTATACTATACTATACTATACTATACTATACTATACTATACTATAATATAATATAATATAATATAATATAATATAATATAATATAATATAATATAATATAATATAATATAATATAATATAATATAATATAATATAATATAATGGAATAGAATAGAATAGAATAGAATAAAATAGAACAGAATAGAATAGAATAAAATATAATAGAATAGAATATAATCTAATAGAATTAATATAATATAATATAACATAATTCGATTCCTTCATGTCAGTGAGTGGACTGAGATAGTAGCGTAAAGTTCGAATCATATATTATGTATCGCTTGTTTGAAAGTGAATATCTTGATAAGATTGTTTAATCCAATACATCAACATGCATTCCTGTTCAAATATGGATAGGCAAATTATAAAAGGCAATGTGTCTTAGAGTATCTTCCAGATGTTCATATACTGTCAAATAAATTTACTACGAAGATCTGGAAACTTCATAATTAATTTACTGAGTCTTTCTCTTAACCATCTTGTGAAAATATTGAAGATATTAATTCACTGAAGTTAAATTATATGTGATGTATCCATGTTCATATTAAACGAAATTTCACTGTGTCTGGGTTGTTACCAAAATTTAATACAATGCGTCTATGTTTAAACAAACAGAAAAATACATGTTAATACTGACCTTATAAGTTCGAATTAAATTGCATTTATTTATATCAACTTTTCTTATGTCGAGGTTCGGAAAACAAATGTTGAGCCATTTTAAGCGACTCAATTGACTTTTAATTTGGCAGATAAACAATACATTTCAATCGCATTATATAACGTTTTGGGGCTTAAGATACAATGTACCTTGGAATGTTAATAAACTCACTTTTGATGCAAATATATTTCAAAATTTACAAATGTTGTGATTATGCAATATATATGCTCAAATAATGTATACAATATCTAGGCGAGAAATACACAGTCGGCACACCATTTCAAGGCGTCGAATAAACAACCTGGAAGACACGTATAGGAGTAAAACCTAAGTTAACCAATAAAACATGTCATGGCTTAAATTTTTCATGTCTAGACCTAAATTAGTGCTGTGGAATTCCTTACGCACAGTCTTATAACTAAATAACAGCGACATTTTTGCTGTTAAGTTCTTTACCCATACTGCCTGATAACTAAGAACAGGAATATTTATTAGCGAAAAGCCCCTTCCTCTTTTGTTCGCTAGTCCATCTTCAAGTCTATTGATTGCACTCTTGGAAGGAATTAAATTCAGTTCAATTATTTTATTACATAAGTTATGAAAAGGATGTTTTTTTAAATTTGGAAAAAAATATTTATAATAATGTCTTTTTCAAACCAATTTTTCAATATCACATGATGCAAACCATCAATAGAATGTAAACGTTATCATAACATAAAATACAAAAAACTGACTTAAAATGGAATACTTTCCTTAGGTTGTATCTATTATGAGATAATTACGAAGATGTCGTATATTTACTCTCATTGGCTCCGACATTTGAATCTGCAAATTACTTGGGAAATCAGGAGATAAAGAAAAGATATCGGATGTGCAACTCATTTTACAATCGAACGTTTTATAACAGGGAACTGAAGAACAGAATTGAAATATAAAGGTCGGTCTATGACTAAACAAGATGAATATTTTACACAAACTGTTCTGATCTTCCCAAGATGCAGAAATTCAAATAACTAAATAACTAATTATTGTCATAAATGTCTTGTTCTTGCGAGCGATGGCAATAATCATTGGAAATTACAGTGACAAAATAGAATACAAATCCGCAGCAAACATGCTGTACAATGCTCTAGTTTGAACTAGCAGAAAATATTCCATTTTAGGTAAGTAACACCACCTTTTGAAGGTATCTTCAGTTATTTCCTAAGAGACTCTAGATGTGATTTTCCTCTAAAATGTATTTCTTTGACAACACAAAGGCTATGTCTTTACATCAATGAGACTACCTATAACCTTTATATTACACTAAATAATTTAGTACCAAAACATGAATAAACTCTTCTAAGCATCGTCCTCAAAGGGCAGACAATAAAACACGACCCGACACCAACATACCTTGGTGTGACACTGAATAGATCACTGTCATTCTACAACCACCGGAAGAAAACTTCAGCAAAACGTAGTACAGAAAAAAACCTACTCCGCAAACTGACTGGCTTAGCCTATGATGCTAATGCTCAGACACTCAATACATCATCATTGTCCCTCTGTTATTGAGCTCCTGTATGGAATAGATCATCTTACACTAAATCGATTCATATCCAGCTCAATATAACAATGCACATTATCTATGCAACAATACTTCCTACTCCTTTCCCATGGCTGCCGGTACTCAGCAACATTCCTCCTTCACATCTGTGTCACCAGGAGGCAGCCTCAGACGTGTTGGCTAACTGTACATGGACATCACGTCACATCCAGCAGACCATTTGACATCGAAACGCCGAATCTGGCTAGGTTCGTTGCCAGAGGATATGACAGCTGTTTCGGCTTGAAGTTATGAGTGGTATTCAACAGATGTTGTAAACCACTCCCTCCTAACTGATTCATCTGTTTGCTCTCATGTCTTCAAAATTCCACGTCATTTGTGGAGCGTTATTGGAATTGAAATGATCATTGTGCAGTCAACCTTGTCGGATCAGGTGAAGCCACTAACTCATCCTGTTGCTGTGGGGCTCTTTAGATCAATCCACACATTGTGAACAACTGTCTACTGACAAAGTTCTCCTGTGGACTGTAGTCTCTGCACATGGCCATTGTTAAATACCTGAGCACGCAATGCACACGAAAATAATAATGATAATAATAGACTCTTGTTGTTTTGGGGTTCAGCTTCCAGTAGAACTGGAGGAGGAAGGATCGGGGAAAATCCCGATAAGAACCATATATACACTGGAAGCTACTGGCTATCTTTCTCAAATATTCACATTGGTTGAGTGTCAAACCCACGCAGACCGAGGTGATATGTCAGTGATCGGTAAAGGCGAGTTGTTTAGACCATTTGATTCACCCGTTCTCCCATTCACCGGCAATAAAACATTTCCTTTTCTTTGCTTTGCCTTTCATTACGCAGTTGATTACACGATTGGTGCGATGGGATTAAAGTTATGTCATAAAAAGTATGAGAGAAAATCATTCTACTATAGGAATCATTGTATTAAGTAACCATATTACTTGTACACAACAATTTTAACAACAGTCTACCTTAGCAGGAAAAAAAGGAAATACACACTTTTGCTATTATAGCTGAGTCGGACTTGTCATCTATTCACTTATGCTAATGTAGCGTAGGCAGTGACTGTAACAAGGGATACATATTAGGTAGCACTCTAGCTAGGCTGGAATGATGAACTATATGCAAATGATTCATGCTTAAGGCATCAGTTATTTGGGTATAAGGGTTTCTAAAATAAATGGTAATCAAAAGAGGGAAAGACCCGATAATGTTAAACCAATACATTTAGAAATTTGCATTCTACTTGAAATGTCCGCAACATCTGTTACGAAAGAAAACAAGCTTGAGTTTGGCATACAATATTTGCTTATTACCAGTCCCTATATGTTAAGCTAACCATACCATTATGTTTCAATTTAGGACGTACAACAACTCAACGTCGAACTATCCTCAGCAGCAATGCGTGTATTTAAAATGTAAGCAAGAACATATTGCCAAAAATGCAAGTGTCTTTAGGACATATTTCGATTTTCTGAGAAAATGTATATTGCATGCAAGATTCCTTCTAACGTTTGAAATGTCAACTTAATGAATGATATGATCCTTTAATTTAAAACAGTGTCCGCTTACAATTAAACTACTGACATTTCCTGTTTACAAAACCTGAAATATCTTTAGCTTTTTACCTACCGTCGTATGTATTCATCTGTTAGTACTTTAATTTCTTGCTTTACTTCAATGGACAACAAAATAAATAAAACCTAACACCTCTATCCAATTCCTCCAAAAAATAAGTAGACAATAATATTTCATGTTATTAATGTCCTAAAGGAAAATACAATGTTTCTGTTAAATCTTATTGAAGTTCTTGTACGTTGTATTCTGTTGATATCAACGTGAATATTAAAATATAAGACAGCTCAATAATTATGTGCATTCAGGAGATTTTGTGGCCTATATAAGGTTATCCTTCAAAAACAAACATCAAGATTTTGTGGCCTATATAAGGTTATCCTTCAAAAACAAATATCGAGATTCTGTGGCTATATAAGGTTATCCTTCACAAACAAACATCGAGATTCTGTGGATGTGCTGGCTCATCTGGTAAAAACGTAAGTTGGTCTTTCTTTCTTTAAAACATAACCAATGCAATGTGAACATGAAAACTGATACATTTGATGATCAGCTAAGATTATATGTTCATTAAAAATTAAATTGTTTAAATGAATCACCTTCACAATGTCATACGCTGATAGTTACAGATCAAATATATTAATTCTGATAAAGTTTTAAGCGGCTAATTTTCATTGCATGACTCTAGATGGGACTATATATTTATCAACTATGATTAATAATATTATTGATTGAGATTTTATTTGTACCGTTAGAATAGCAATGTTTCATCTTCTTACAATTTCGTTTTATCTTATACAGATAATTCAATGCACTACCAAATTAAATTACATTAAATTAATCAATGTAAATTAAATTTACATTGATTTTCATTAACTATTTTGGAACTTGTAATAGCTGTGTCGTTTGATTATACTTAGTACATTAGTGTACTACTTACTGTAAGATTGAATTTAATTACTCTAAATACTGTATTACAACAATATTTAATAACTTGCTACGATATTATAATAATATTTAAATTTATATAATATTGTTACTTGCCAAGCTATACATTTCACCATAACTTTGATTAAACAGGTGTAGAAGTAGTATAAATAATTTGATTTTTCAGAGACTCCATTATTATGTGTTTGCTGTATGACCTTAGTCGTGTGAAATGCGTCAATAATTTGCAAAGATCAAGATTTGTTACAACTAAAAAGAAATAAATTCTTTCCGCAAACACATACACCCCCGTTTCAACACAAAAATTAAATTAAGTACAACTAGGCAACTAAAAATGGCATTAATGTAATTACCATACTGGAAATTTAGGGCAGATGAACATGAATATAAAAACAGTAAAGCATGATGTACACCATTAACAGCATGCAAAATATTACTATCCAATAAGTCACTACTAATGTTTCAGAATAATGATGTAATAAGAATTAAATTATAGTGGATAGTTATCGAGTCATTAGAATAATAAAGCATTGTAACAACATACCTTGAGCGAGTGAAACAAACGATGCCACACACATACAAGAGGCTGGCTTGAGGATGATATGTTCAGTCGGGTGTTGAAGGGTCCTTATGCGAACTAAAACCACAAACAATATTCCTTTGATCAAACTACCGATTACACATTTACGAGACTCTGACCTTACTCTTAACTGATTTTCCTTGCTTGACACCAATGCGGTTTTTCATGACATGTGCAAGGAGTCATGGCCCTGACGCCTAATCAACAATTCTTATTTCAAATGATTAATTACATATACCTGAGATTATGTCGAGCATTGTTTATGTTAAGGATGTAAGAACAACTTCATTTTTGGAAACTAATATATCCAACCATAAATAACAGTGACTACTGCACATTATGACACATTCTTCTAATAATCGACTTTAATAATCGGTTTAATAAATATCTTTCCAACACTAATTCCATTAATTAAAACAGTAATATACTACATCTAACACAACTATTGAAGGACGCGTAAATCGAAATAACACATTAACTCAGTTAATGAATATTGCACAACAGACAACTATTTTAGAATATTGCACAATAGCCATTGATAACGAGTCTGGCATGATCAAGATGTAGCAAGATTTAAAAAATATATACCACAAGGTAAAGATACAACAAGAATAATAAAGTTTAGACTTTGGCGAAATATAGATATAACAGAAAATAATAAAATTTACATACATAAATACATACATACATACATACATACATACATACATACATACATACATACATACATACATACATACATACATACATACATACATACATACATACATACATACATGCATACATGCATACATACATACATACATACATATATACATACATACATACATAAATACATGCATGCATGCATGCATACATACATACATACATACATACATACATACATACATACATACATACATACATACATACATACATACATACATACATACATACATACATACATACATACATACATACATACATACATACATACATACATACATATATATATATATATTTATTAATATATATATATATATATATATATATATATATATATATATATATATATATAGATATATATATATATATATATATATATATATTATTTCTTTTCTGTCTTTGTATGTATTGTATTTTCATTGAGTTTGTTTTTGCAATATTGTCATAATGTATTTTTTATGTGATCTGTTATTTAATGTTGTAAAAATGAGGCACATACGAAGTCCCCATTCTTCTTTTCATTATCATTATCATTATTATTATTATTATTATTATTATTATTATTATTATTATTATTATTATTATTATTATTATTATTATTATTATTATTATTATTATTATTATTATCATCATTATTATTATTATTATTAAACAAATATAAAACTATAAGATGTTGAGACTACAGATATATCCATGCATCAAGAAAGAAAAATGATAACCGTATATGGTAAATAACATATATAAAACGATCTTAGACGCGTCACTATAGAAATCTACACGTACTTTGAACTTATTATGCACATAATCAATAAACATAAGGAATAAAAAGTTACATACATTATCAAGGTTCAACCAGGTTAACAAAAAGCAGATTGACTGAGTCAAGAATATTACCATTTTGTAAAACTGTTTTTAATTTTTATGTGGAATTTTATAATCAATATTTTCTGTCTTACTTCGATTGTTAACTAGCATTTGGGTATAAAACAAGTATCTTCTCTATTCTACACATCGGCTCACTTCTGGATTTGTTTTAATATATTGGTACCATTCTATATGTCCTAGAAGACTCATCGTTCTAACTAAATGTCTATAATAAAACTATGGAAAGACCACATAATTTAAACGTCTAAATATTTCAATTTCTAAAACACTCCAAACCAAACTTCGTTGATATACATGCTTATGTGTCAAGAAAGTCACATGAGACATGACATTTTTCTGATCCTATGGAATAAACTGCAGCTTTGATTATTGGAGTTTCTAAACTAAACTATTTAAAACCTGAGACTGCAATAGTATAATATTTTCTCCCTCTAATTTCAATTAATGATAAAATCAGCTTTGAAAATAAGTGTAATGAACTTTTACATGTCATTATCAACTAATCAGAGTCGTCCAAACCCTTATATTCCTACCGTTATCATATTTATAGACTGGTTATGAAATTATGTATAATTAATACTGTTATTGATATACTTGGACTCGTGTCGCAGATACTTTCCGTGTATACTAGCGCGTTTATTGATTCAAAATTGAGCTTTCCAATGTATTGGTCCAGATTTATTAATTATGACACGCATCCAGGTGTTCGCAAAAACTGCGTTCACGTGTTCCCAACAACGTTCGTTTACTGTTTTTTTTCAGGTACATAATGAAGCTTTTACAAGTCGGATTTCTATGCATGACACTGTCTGCTCTAGTCGGCAGAATCTTTTCAAAGCAATATGGTTTCCCTGGAGGGTTTGGAGAATTTAGCGGCATATATGGTATGCTTTATCGACTAAACTCGTCTATTCAAAGTCGTATATAGACCTTAACCATCTCACCACATTTCTAAACAATGTTCCTGTCTCGGACATGATGTGAGGCTTATTTGGGATATATTTATTGCCAGACATTGACATTAACAATTAAAATAACAGAGATGTCTGAAACAATACACGAAGCACATCTGTCTCAATACAATTTATAATGTTAAAGAATTAAATAATTTCAAATAAAAATAATCATTAAAACAATTTTTATCACACATAAGGACGAAAATACAAAATAAATATTGCAGCTCTTATTGTATGCCTGTCTATATGTAAATTTGCTTTTGTGCCATGTATTCTTTCTAATAGTTTAGTTAAGGTATTATATATTCATATTAGTTATTCTTGCCTCTAATCAAAATAATGTATTATATCGTTCTATTTTTAATTGCTCTTTGTAATTATAGGCTACTCATTATGTCCATGGTGTTTTATTATTTTGAACCCTTTTATCTACATTGAATTCCTTTCTCCAGCTTGCTAACATTAACTAATTTGTTTCGATCCATATTTGTCTACCATCTTTATAATTTGTATTCTAATACGAGATACATTAGTCATTCCACACTGTATTTTTTTATTAACATTTCTAGATGCTATTTAAAGCAACAGATAGATCTTGTAAGCCCACGCATATTTAAAACGCACGTTATTTTTATAATATACAATATTTGTCAGTCCGCGTACCATCCATACATCGGGACAGTTCTGCACTCTTCTCAAGCCATGCCGATTTAATACAGTCGTATTTTAATGCTTTGAATAAGATAATGTTTTGATCTCTACTGCAATACTTAATAGGACTGAAAAATCAAATGCATCATGACTTCAATGAGAGGAACATTCTGAAATACTTTTGATTGATAGGAAAAGGAACATGTCAATTTTACACATTTGGCTAAAACATTACATATACACACTGTTGAACCACGCGAGAGTGTTTAAACTTGTTTCCATTTATAGGACACATTACATGCCATATGTAACATATTTCATATATAACACAAGAGACTTTAAGTTTTGTATATTTTTGATTGAATAAATAGGAAATTTCGAGTATAAGCTGAAACTTGTTTGAATTAGAATCATAATGAATAGCTATCACTATTGAACTTGTTCTGCCATGCAGCTATTAGATTGCCCTCTACTTTTTAGTTATCTTATTACGGCTTGTTTTCAGACTCATCTTTTGATATCACCTATATTATACAACATGCATTTTCATATATATATATATATATATATATATATATATATATATATATATATATATATATATATATATATATATATATATATATATATATATTGTTTAGTTAACGATTGTTAGTAATTGGGGGTAGAGTCCTTTTACGTCTTTTTTTTAAAGCATAAATAGGTTACGCTCATGGTACAGTATTTGTTTTGTTTTATATAGAAATTGTGATTGTGGTATAAGCACGTTGTTTACTAATTGGATAAAAAAGTAACAACCATCCCGAAACTGTAAATGAGTCCATGTTTTATAGATAAACGTTTTTTTACTTCATAATTACTCATTTCTAATTGTAACATCTGTGAAGATAAATCATTGTTTTAGTTGAAGCCGTTTGCGAAGATTTAATTTATTTAAAATATTCATTGAAATCATGAATTGATCATTGATGTGAGACTAAATCACTAATGAAGTATATGTTGGATTATGTGATACATGTAGATTATTGCCATACTATCACAATTCATGTTATTGATGAATCAACAAATGCAACTTTAAAATTTATTTAACTTGCAAAATGGAATTAATTGACAATGCAGTGGTTAGAAATTTCATGTTTAAACTTATCGCCATCTATGTAATAAAATAATTCGTTATTTCATTCGATGGTTAGGCACACTATCTTGAAAATTGGAGATTGTGAAATATGATATTTTGTCATCATTCGAATCACTTTGTTTATGTTCAGTTTGTGCTTTACTTCTGTTTTTCTTGATCAATATATAACGCGTTGCACTTTGTATATTCAAATTATTCAGCTGGCTATAGTCCTTATGAACTATACTAGTATTTACATATGTATCTTTGTTTTACTTTTTATTTCAGGTCTCCTCATCCTTCTTGTTTTCATTGCTGCGATATCCAGGAGACCTCGTAAGTTCTGTAATCGATTTTACCCATTTCCATCGTTACAAATTCGTTCTTAATGCTTTTCATTTATAAATAATACTTTCTCTCTTTCTTATGTTCTTCTTGTCTTGTTTTTGTCTGTGAGACAATTGCAGAAGGACATTTCAAACTAAATTCACCACACGATTGAAGGCTATATATTAGATATTATATGAGTGTCATTGCGAACAAAACCTGCCAACAAAGTCGAATTATTTCTATTTTGTTGCCTTGTTGACCAAACTATTGAGTTTCATAATTTTGATTAAAAATGAAAGCATTTGTAAAATTATGTTGACCGCATGATGAACATTATTAATTTTTGTTCGACTAAACCTAAGACGAGTATTGAAACCTCGATCATGACACATTTGCGCAATGTTGTGTCGTAAGCTGTGAGCTTTTTACGTGTTATGCAAGTATCACACTTATAAAGAAGAATCATATGTGTATAATAACGTACAAAATACTGTAGCCTTGTGATATATTATAGAACACTGAACGTTCGAGAATCATATTTCTGACACTTGTTAAAGTGAAAGAAAGTAGTTTTCATTATTGTATATGTTAGTGGAATAAATGAAACAACATTCAAGAAGAAATCAATGTGACGTTTATCACTTAAATGAATATGGGATGAAGTAAGTAAAAAAAATCATCTAAGTTAATGTAAAAATTAAAATAAAGTTGATTTTTTTTAACAATTAAACAGTATTTATAATGTAACGTTTGTTATGATAATTCGTCTCTTTTGATTGCATAACATCACAATAATCATTCATCATTCATCATAATTGCTTTGGACAATGGCTGTACCAATCATTTGTATTTTATATATATATATATATATATATATATATATATATATATATATATATATATATATATATATATATATATATATATATATATATATATATATATATATATATATATATATATATATATATAATTATTATCTGAGCAATGAATTGCTGAATATATTACGCTATTTTTATATCCATCCACCATAACAACTCACCCAGTCTTTTTTATTTTTACTATCGTTAAGCATTTTGTTTTCACGGCAATAAGTTCAATTTAGCTTCACAAACCATCAAGAACCTTATCCGTGGATTTTCATACAAAATAGGATTGACTGTAGTGATATTTAGGATTACAAATAAACCGTCAAGGGTGATGTGTTGCATTAATTTAAATTTGTTTCAGGTAATAAAATTTGGCTTTACTTAGCGTATAGTCATCAAAGATTACGTTTTGATAACACAAATCATAACATTTGCATTTAGAAGACAAACGGGTAATACTATACTGATGTAAAATAATTGGTGCTGTATAACCTAAGGGAGCAGCCCGGTATATACCGAACTATACATAACAAAACGAAGGCATATAAATCATATATTCAGAAGCCATGGTCCTTATGCTTTGTCCACTCTCTCCTCCTGTCACAGTAGCGTGATACACTCAACAACTCTACAAGCTTCATTTTCTGCTACACATTGTTTGAACTAGTCCAAACCACACTCAGACTGGAACAAAAATCAGTCCATTGTTTCTGTCTCTATGATCCTACTCCTAGTAGAAAATCCAACGGACTAAATCTCTCTTTTTGGAAAATCCTGGATTATGGAAATTTGATAGGTGGCAACCAGATTATTCTTGGAGATTTCAACTTTCACTTTGACTGTCTGGAAACCCAAACACATCAAAACTCCTATATTCCATTCATGTTTTGAACTGCGAACAGTCAGTTAACCGACCCTCCCATAAACCTGGTCACATTTTAGTCTGGATTCTATATAGACCGGATGATAATATTCTAGTCCTAACTGGTGTCACAGGAAGTTGCACCAGATCACCTCTGCATTATATGCCATCTTAATGTATTAGTCCCTAACGTTTCCCATTTATTTGCTACTAAGAGAAACCTCCGTATGATAAACAGAACCCCATAAAATCGTAACATTCATGCAAACCTAACTAGCTCACCTCTTACTGCGTTGACAAACATGCCTCAGCAACTAAGTGCATATTATCTATTCAAAAGTCTTATATGTGATATAGCAGTGTTAGAGTGTTCTATGTGGTATAGCAGTGTTAAGGAAAAGCTTCTCACTGCTACAAGATACCGCCGTAAAGCTGAGAGGTTTTGGTTTGCCACCAAACTCGCTATTCATAAGCAAATCTATGATAAAGATAAAAATAATGTCACATACACAGTCTATATTGGAAAAGCAATACACTACAACATTATGATATGATGACAGGAAGTTCCAGCTGTAAAGAAGAATTCGAGATTACTAACAAGCCAATATCAAGGAACAAATGTACACATCTGAAGAAATCAGCACTTGACCAAAACGATTTAAAGAACTTCACCCGATTTTATAATCCCCAATTCACGTTAGCAATCTAGGAAGAGTTGTTAAATCTAAACTTGTAACTGATCTTAATTCAAATGGTCTCTTTAGCAATATTCAGTCTGCACATCGCCCGTGCCACAGTGCTAAAACTACACTTCTGAAAGTAGTTAATGGCCTTTTTTCCTCACTCTCATTGACTTGTCTGCAGCATTTGACACTATAGACCATGATATATTGCTTCAAAGTCTCCAACACATATGTGGCATTCACGATACAGTCTTTATATGGTTCAAGTCTAACGTAGTCAACGATACATAAGTTTGGTCCGCAAATGGAAAACGCTCCATCTAAGTTGATCGATGTTGTCTATTTCCACATAATTCTATTCTTGGACTTGTTCTCTTCATTCCACATGATCAGCCACTCTCAAGTGTCAGAGATCATCACCCAGTGTCTCACCATGTCTGTGCTGATGATACCCAACTATACAAATCTAGCCAACCAACTGAAGTTGAAGCTACTATCCAAGGTGTAGAGGTGCATTTTGGATGTGAAATAATGGATATGTAAAAAGATGCAGATGAAAGATGATAAAACTGAAGACATTCTGATTACAACACAAATAGTTTTCTTTCAAATTTTTTTTACCAAAGACAATAAACATCAGCAACACCAACATTGAATTCAGACTGTCAGTACGAGACTTAGTTGTTACTATATACATTACTGTCTAATTGCTCCAACATGTCATGAACATATGCAAGGCTGCACATCTTGAGCTGAGACGCATCAGCTCCATTCGAAAGTATCTTTCAGTTGATGCTACTAAAACACTTATGTGTTCCTTGCTACTTTCAAAACTGGACTATTGTAACTCAATTTTGTCTGGTTCGTCTCAATATCTACTCTATAATCTTGAAAAAGTTCACAACACAGCTGCTCGAATTATCCTCATAGCATCAAAGCATGCATCCACCTTGGTTTGTACCATACACTGGCTTTCAATTTGATCCAAAATTCAGCACAAAATTGGTTCTCTGTGCTACGTTTCGCTGACAGGCTCCAGTCCAAAATACCTATCCGACCTCCCCCACGTGTACACACCATCTAAATACGCTCCACTTCAAACATTCGTATTCTAGTTATTCACACTATGAAAATAAATCATATGGGCAAAGTTCTTTTAAATACCAGGGCCCAGCCATGTGGAACGAATTGCCAACTGAACTTAGACACAACGACACAGTGATCTCATTCAAGAGCGCTCTTAAAACTCGCATATTTAAACGCAAGAACAGACTTAGAAACCTAATAATATTTCATAACTTTAACTATTTACAGCATATTTTCTATTTTCTTATTTCGTGGTGTTTAGTTTGCAATCATATCATTATATATGTTTTTAGGTGATGTCAAATGCTCTAAACCTCATAGAGCTTATAAAGTTTGGGCTCTATACAAAGTCCTCAGTATTATACAACTCGCTATTTTTCTTGATAAAATAGCAAAAGTCTTATAATTCATCTTAAATCGGTTACAAATTGTGAGGCACACTCCAAAAGGGGAACCACTCTTACATCAGGTAAGAGCGCTAGTATAAGTAATTACACGTGTATAAATAAATGAAACTTTGATTCCGATTATGAGGCCGGAATCGAAAAGAATAAATTAAATTAACACACAATCGAAATGAAACTCATGTAATGATAAATACAAAAAAAACTTGAATAACTAGATTATCTCCTTAAAGTAGTAGTGCACGTAATTTGGATGGAGCGGAGGAGGAGTTAAAAGACACAAAAAGATCCCACTCAGTATTAATCTAATCAACGAAGATAAAACATATTTGTGGCCAGTATTACGTAATGTACCCATAAAAGAAACTTAACGTCCAACTTATGTTTCAAGGTACTATATGCTAGACAAGTCTATAATGATCAGTCATATGAGACTAGTTTAGTCTTAAGGTACTGTTCATTAGTGATACATTATAATTGTATTGCCTTTATGAATATACTTTCTTTACCTCAATTCAGTTCATCGAAAGATTGATTATCTCTCCATCATTGGGTCAGGTAGTCACTGTTTATGCCATATATATATATATATATATATATATATATATATATATATATATATATATATATATATATATATATATATATATATATATATATATATATATATATCTTCAAACTATTTTAGTCACAGAATGTCCTACTAACTACATATCCATCTCTCCTGGATCAAGTACTTGCATCCGATTCTTTACTGATGGAAAATCTTTCGCAGATGCTAAAACCGCATGTCAGAGTGACGGCGGAGTTCTTCTTGGACTTGATCTAGCAACATTTGACATGGTTCGCGCATTAGCCGACGAAAATAAAGGTTCTATCTATCTATCTATCTATCTATCTATCTATCTATCTATCTATCTATCTATCTATCTATCTATCTATCTATCTATCTATCTATCTATCTATCTATCTATCTATCTATCTATCTATCTATCTATCTATCTATCTATCTATCATTACAGAAGTCATGGTGCGTCGTATGATTTTCGTAAATAAGTAATTGCGGAAGTCATGGGGGTTTACATTATTTACGTAATTACGTAAATACGGTCGTCGTGGGACAATTATGTGATTGCCATAATGACTTAAATACGGACCTTATTGGATAATCATATGATATCCCATACTCATGTAAGTACCAAGGGTCATAGAATTTACGTAATGATGTAAATAGTATATTCATATGCCAATCACATAAGTCAAACAAATCCTACAAAAGTCATGAGTCCTCATAAGTGTTGGGGTGTACTTATTATTGATATGTTCAGTATGGTGACCAAGCGTACTTTATATAACATGTCTCTCTCAATACGGTAGCTAAGCATTGTATTGTGATATTAAATATGAAAGACCAATAAGATAATATTCACGTCTATATCTAGTTAATTCGCGCTAAAATAATTCATCACCACAGATTATGTAGTGGCATTTTTTTGATAAGCAAACTTTGTATACTGTATTGTGTGTTTTAGTTCATTTCAAATACTAGTTGAGGATGGTTGAAGTATAATAATGCTGAGGAAAACCGAAACTTTTGGCAGGTATTGTTTCCTGTGATTTCTGGGTGGGAGCCACTGAGGCGGCCAGCGGTGTTTGGTCCGGTTCGAACGGAAAATCAATCTCAACTTTGGGTGGACTCTTTTTCGAGACGGCCGGGGATTTTGATGACAATGCTGCTAATGAGTGTGGTATCCTCGATAATACCAGAAGCTTCTTCCTGTACGGGTCCACGTGTACGAACTTGAAATGTTACATATGTCAGAGAAATAAGATCAATTAATAATAATGTCCATCGGCTACGAATTTAAAAAGTACGGATTTATGAACAAAACAGATAAACATCATAAAATACACACACACACACACACACACTCACACACACTCGTATTAATTGTGGTTGTGACTGAGATGTTTTGCATTAGAAAAATCAGCGTGCAGGTAACTTCAAATACAATATAATCTTTCTCCGATTTCTAGACAAAAACAATCATATCCGTTATATGAATTAGAAGCTGATTTGCAGTAACGTAAACATACATAAATCGTCTAAGAACGCACATGAAAAATAAAAAAGTCGGTCTTTAAAAGTGTTAACCGCATTTTGTCATAGAAAAGCTCAACAAAATACTGTAAATATCCTTTTATGTTGGAATCATTTTAAATTCCTTTAGAATACTGTTTCATGTTTCTTGTGTTGCTTTCACACACACACACACACACACACACACACACACACACCAAAAATAAATATTATTTACATTTACATCTAAATGAAATGACAAAGTTGTGTCTTAATAACTGTCTGGGCGCAACACATTTCAGTCACAGTATGTTTGTCTCCCTCATTTTACCCTATACACTAAAATATTTAAAATCTATTTCCACAGTTGAAATTTACTTGGTTCATTTAACATACTGACCTGAAAGTCACTTGATTTCAACTCATATGCACTCCAATTAATTAAGACTAATTTGGATTAAATTTAGCTATAAGTAGAAGTGTAAATGTTGACGAATTATATATGTCCCAATATAAGATGTTCTCAAGACAATTATCAGGTCTTGATCTTCGGAACAACTAACTAAAATAACCTTCTGCAAAAGAGTAGTTGTTTCAGTTATGAGAATGTATATTTAACTGTATGACTACCATATGATTCAATGTGTTATAATATTTTTTTCCATTTCGCATTATATGCATTCCAGTGTATGCAAATTTTCATAAACTTTTATTGTGAATTGTATTACATATGTAATAGTGAGATTTGTTTTTTTTTTTGCTTTCTTACTCTATGTCTATGTTTACTTGAAATAATTTAGAAAACATAAGCAATAGAATTGCCCCCATCCAGTGCTTCTTAAATTAAAATTGTCAGTCAGTTGAAAATAAGAAATAAAATTTCAAGAACAGTCCAAAATCTGCTTTCAACAAATAGTGATGTATATCTTATTAAATACATTGCTTAAACTGAAGTCGGAATGCACATAAATGTTTGCAATCGGTAATAAGTGAAAATGTAGGTATATAACATGTAAAGTGATGACCCTTTTATGAACACACATATATTGAATATAAAAATCTATTAAACTATGTTACTTTTGCCATTCACATGTCAATCAGAAATGTTGATGAACACTCTCCTCCCAATGCTGAGATCTGTAGGTATGTACCCCTCCACCGCAACGATTCGTCCTGGAATAGACGTAGAAGAATTAACTGCCACATGAAATCATGTGTAGAAATGTCAAATCATGTAAGCTGTATTGTATCTACAATGAAGAGTATTAAACAATGGTTGAGTGAATAATGTGGTATTCTTGTTATTCTTTACACCTCTGCAGGTCTATGCCTATCATATCTTTGTGGATGGTGTAATACTTTCATTTTAAGCACGTCTAGACATAAGGCCAAGGCAGCTTTTTGTATCGCTTAGAGTCTGCCCACTGTGTGTGCCTAGCTGTCAACAATTGTTTGTTATCACTTCATGATCCATGCTTCTAATTAGGCTTTCGTCAAACTTGTAACATTATTTTATAACATGTTATGCAGATATAATATATATTATGTAATTGACCTTTGTCAGAGACTGAAAGTTGGGTTTTGGTCTTGCACGACGATATGAAAAGAACTAGTATGTAGGTATTAAATTTATTGCTATGCACTAAACTTGTGAAAAAAAGCATCATTACCGGATGAATTCTCTCAAGCAGAAGCGTAAGGTAATTCAATATTAGCTGGAGAATGACTTAATAGAACCATGTAAATGTATCTGGAGCTTGCAAAATATTATTGTGTTTAAATCAGATACTATACATTTCATTTGTACAGACTACATTGAATCAGATTCTGTCCTACCGTCAAGAATATATATTTGCAGTGACAACATTGGGAATATTAATATGTCACAAATTTTTTTATTTTAAAAAGAAAATGCTGGAAAGATCAACTCCTGAATAGGCAAACGTAATATCTCCATTAGCGACCATTGATGGACAATATCAAAATAAGTCATGTAATTTATTATCAAAATACTCCTTCAATATTCCAAAGTTTACTGAGCACAATAGCATTTTGTATACCTAAGTGTGATACGTATTTCAATGCCTTATCATACAAAAAAATCTTTGATTGACTGAGTAATGCAAATCTGACAATTTCTTTAGGTTAAAGGGACGTTTATGCTTTACATGTTAGAACATATTGTAAGACAATGTCAACTTGAAGCTGTTGAAATTAAGGTCATGGGTATATGTGAATTCCTATTTGCTTGTTCCAGAAAGGCAAATTAATTAATTTATATATATATATATATATATATATATATATATATATATATATATATATATATATATATATATATATATATATATATATATATATATTTGCCTATTCAGGAGTTGATCTTTCCAGAATTTTCTTTTTAAAATAAAAAAATTTGTGACATATTAATATTCCCAATGTTGTCACTGCAAATATATATTCTTGACGGTAGGACAGAATCTGATTCAATGTAGTCTGTACAAATGAAAAGTATAGTATCTGATTTAAACACAATAATATTTTGCAAGCTCCAGATACATTTACATGGTTCTATTAAGTCATTCTCCAGCTAATATTGAATTACCTTACGCTTCTGCTTGAGAGAATTCATCCGGTAATGATGCTTTTTTTTCACAAGTTTAGTGCATAGCAATAAATTTAATACCTACATACTAGTTCTTTTCATATCGTCGTGCAAGACCAAAACCCAACTTTCAGTCTCTGACAAAGGTCAATTACATAATATATATTATATCTGCATAACAACTTAAAATAATGTTACAAGTTTGACGAAAGCCTAATTAGAAGCATGGATCATGAAGTGTTAACAAACAATTCTATATATATATATATATATATATATATATATATATATATATATATATATATATATATATATATATATATATATATATATATAATAAATAAAATTTTATCCAATTTTATCATAGTTGCAGATCACGAATAACAGTGAAGACAAGTCAGAACAAAATACCAATTATCGTTCATCATTAATTTACCTGATCACGTTAACAAAGGTTAGCAACACAAACTCTGGTTGCTGCAACTGATTTTTGATTACGATAAACCAGAAAAGTGCATTAATAATACTGAAAAATAAGAATCCAAGAATCTTTAACGTGGACCATAAGAAAACTTTTGAAGGAATACGGTCTTGAGACCCATTCAATGGATAATATTTTTAGGATTGAATAGGATGTTTAAATTCAGTTTCAACAGAAAAACAATTATGTTGTCTGAAAAAAGAGAATATTGTCACTTAAAATTATTGTCACCCTATATTAAGAAATACAAATCAACGGAGTAAAAAATGGATGATATTCTTATGGTCGAAGATGGGGAAAAGTGATCATGCAATTGTTTGAGTGGCCTTGTCTACGTTAAAAGAAAAATTAAATTAACATAACTAACATTTGCATTCGTAACTGATGTGTTTTCGTGATAAACCATTAGAACAAACCCAAAGAGTTATTTATGTTTATTGTTTTATTATGATGATTAACATTTTATGCGGAAAGAAGGGAATGTTTAATGGTACATATTATTTTCTAATGATTAAAACAATGGAATAATTATGGTAATATTGGCGATGGTTACCATGCATATATAAAACTAAATCAAGATTTCGATATGACGATAATAAAAATAGTAAAATCTCTTAGGCTCGAAAAGCATTAATTAGTGGGAGAAAAATTTTTTGTTAAGAACGCAAACAATAAGTATTTATTTTTGAAAGTTATCAAGACGCATGTCGCAATTAATGGAACAAAAATACTAGTAAAAGGAGAAAGTAATCTTAAATAAATAGTGCTTTCTGCTACATTCATATAAGAAATATCAGCAGACCTTGTATCATTTATCTTCAATAGTATCACTGTTAATGTAGTCATGTCATTCACCGCAGCATTTTATTTCATTCTTACAAGTATTGCATTAAAATATCCAGAAAGACAACAAAAAAGTGAGTGTAGACAGTATTATTCGTGTCTTTCGCACATACTTTATAATATCCTAAGCTTAGCGCGTGGCTGCATTTTTTAAAAACAATTCTGTTTTATTGTGTAAAAGATTCCAAGTCTAATGGAAACATAAGCATATAATAAACTGCTGACAAACAAATTTAAAGAAACTGATTTTTTCATTTTATATTACATTATACTACGAAACAATCTGTAATGTGGGGAAACCTACACAACATAAGGTAGATTCTAAAAACAGATTTTTACATGTAGCGTGCTATTATATAAAAAATAATATCAAATCCAGTTATAGAACATTTGATCCAATTTAAATTTGTTCCAGTTCAAAACAATTTTAACTTTTAAACAAGCTATGTTTTACTTCTGTATGTAACAAAAGGACTGTGTGCATATGAACTTTGAAGAATTCAACGTGTCTGCAAGACAGGAAATAAATAGAAGATACTCGAGATTCTTCAAAGAACTGCAACAAGAATAATTGAACAAATTTGAAGAACTCGGAAGATATATTACAGTGATTGATAGCTCAAACGGTAAAATGTCAACCAGTTGTATGGGGAAACTAGTTTCGAATCTCCAAGAAGAATCTGTTTGTTTTATCTTTATTTTACTAGCCTTTCAATGTGAAAAAACCTCTAACATTTTTTAGTTTACATGTTATTAGTTTACATACCTACTTACGTTCCACACAAAATCAATTATGCACAATATTTGTAAAACTGAAGCTGCAGATAATTGCTGCTTGCAATAATATGAAATACATTTCCGAGGGCAGATAGTAAAATAATGGTATTTTCACTGATGGCAGGTAGGAAAATGTAACGAACATAGAAGGCAACATTGCCATCCGTTGTGGTAGACCAATCGACTAGAATAAAATTGAAACAAATCAGAAAAAGATAAAATTTTATGATAAAGACTGATAGATGGATCCAATTAAAGTACACCTGATAAAACTGCTTCTAAACCTTTTGGAAAAGTACCAATCACTGTTAAAAGATATAAATGATTCAAATTCTCTCCCATCTTGCAAAGGTATACAAATACTGACTCGTTTTGCATTTCTAATGAAAAAGAAAATGCTGGCATTATTGTATGAGTATTTAACTTTGATTTCAACTATTAATGATAGTACTGTTTCCATCCCTTTTTATTATTATTATTAAGGATTTAATACCTTGTTTAAATGAGTATACGATTTAAGTCCAATAGGCAATGAATGTCAATGTTGATCATACTCTATATACATCTATTTTGTTTTGCTTTATTTGTATTTTTGTATGGAAGGTAGAGAGGATACGATATCAAAAACAGTGATTTAACAGTGAGATAAATAGGAGACACAAACGCTATAGTAAGTAAAGGAATACAATCAACGCTATATGTATGTATGTATGTATGTATGTATGTATGTATGTATGTATGTATGTATGTATGTATGTATGTATGTATGTATGTATGTATGTATGTATGTATGTATGTATGTATGTATGTATGTATGTATGTATGTATGTATGTGTGTATGTATGTATGTATATATGTATGTAAGCCTATATATGTTCTTCTATCTATCTATCTATCTATCTATCTATCTATCTATCTATCTATCTATCTATCTATCTATCTATCTATCTATCTATCTATCTATCTATCTATCTATCGTTATATATATATATATATATATATATATATATATATATATATATATATATATATATATAAAGCTCCATGTGACATAGGGGTTAGAGAGTACGTCTCGGATGCGGAAGGATGTGGGTCCAATCACCGATCGAGTCATACCAAAGACTTACATAAAAGCACAAACAGCTCTATGACTTGGCGCTCAGCCACACTGGAGACATTGTACGGATATTACTGAAAAATTGTTAAAGTTACAGTAAAATTAATATCTCTCTTGTTCTCTCTGCCTCTCTCTCTCACACACAAATATAAACACAGACAGTTATATATATATATATATATATATATATATATATATATATATATATATATATATATATATATATATATATATATATATATATATATATATATATATATATATATAAAGCAAAGCCAAGATTGTCAAAAATGAAACTCTTTGTATTAGCAAGTTTTTATAGTAATACTAATAGTGCATCAAATGTTGATCCGCCCATGGCTCAATAGTAAGCATCTATAAACATTCTTGTAACTGTGTGCCGCAGATTCCAGGCCTGTAGATGAATGATAAATGTCCACTCATTAATCTTTCGTGACGCTTGAACGTATTGATAAAAAGTAATAATTATCCCATTTGTTTAATATTGTACACAATTAGATCGCAATCATTTTAGCTTACAGTTTCCCTCCCTTTTAATCCAATAAAAGACAACAAAGACAACAAACGTAGAAATCTGGAGTGAAAGAGAAGAAGTAACACTTTGTGCTAAATGTAAACCTTGAAACAGAACTTACACTAAATGACCTATATGAATATGTTTCGTCGTATGATATATGTACACTTTCCTTGAGATTCGTCTACAGTGTTTATTTAATCAACTATTCAACGTTTCAATACAATGTCGTCACTCTAATCTCTGATAATGGCTGCGAGGCACACATATTGCAATTAATGCTTTGTTGTTATTATTGTTGTTCTAATATGATATTCTACAAATCGATTATTGCTATTAAATATCAAAATTCCAAAGGTCCTCTCTCTCTCTCTCTCTCTCTCTCTCTCTCTCTCTCTCTCTCTCTCTCTCTCTCTCTCTCTCTCTCTCTCATAGTTACTTGCAATATCAACAACAGTCAATGCGTATTTGTACGTGGGTGACTTTCGTCCACGTATTTTAAGAGTATCGTGTGGTAAAAACAAAATATCTGCTTGATGAACTTCGTTAGGAACACTGACATCAAAGTATGCATATTGAATTTTTTTGGTGATGGTAGATAAATTTGCCATATTGCCTGTCGTGCTAACCACGCTGCAGCAACAGGATGTGAAACTTTTGCTGCTTTAGGAAGTTTAGTGATCGCTGCTTTACCCCTCTAATACCCTCTTGGGCTATTTTAAATGGATTCCATTATAATAATTATATAATTAATTACCAGCCCCTAATATTATTTTACTTTTCATGGCGGATTTTATCAAAAAACTAGCGAGTTTCTCTCTAACAGATTTATTGGGTATAGAATTTAATGCATGGATCAATTTTACATCTGCAAGATGCCGTTGTTGCAAATCTTTACTTTTATAAGCAACATCATGAATGTGACATGCTTGATCAATTTTACTTACTGGATGCTCTCCTGGTTTTGGTTTGTCTTGATTATCGAGTCGGATATCAAGTCGAGTTCCAGGACCACAATAATTATATCCAGGGAGGTGTTTTCACCAACATATTTAGCCCATGGTAACCCGGGTAATTTTCCTAATAATGCGGTTATATCTCCACCTATCTTTGTCCCTGAATCAGACATGGAGATAAATTTATATTTTTTCGTGCCGCATTTTTTACATTTACCCGTTAATGCACGTCGTTTATTTTTCGTTATTATTGTTGTCAATCCAACGGTGGGGTTGCTGATCTACATTGAAAACAATATAGACTCATGTTATTAATAATATGGATACAATAATTGATTTTTCGGCGACAAGAAAACAAGAACCAGGAAAGCACCAGCATTACCAAATTCGATAAGGATGATTATAATAGGTCCATCTGGATCAGGTAAAACACAATTATTATTAAATTTAATAATGAGATGGATGAGATGGAACAAACTATATTTAATAGCACCTTCTGTGGATGATCAGCATTGTTACGAAGTACTTAAAGATTTTAATGAAAAAGCAAAATCAGTTAATAAAGATGGTGAATATGTTATTGACTTTATCACATATATAGATGAAGCCCCGTCCGTAGATGACTTGGATGGATTCATTAATAATCTCGTAGTATATGATGATGGCCAAACAATCTAATCCAGCTAGAATATTTTTTCGAGGTAGACACAAAAATACAGACGTGATTTATGTTACTCAAAGATATACACAAATACCTAAAGTGATTAGAGATAACTGTAATATTTTGGTTGTGTTTAATGGAGTAGATAATTATACCCTGCAGAATATTTATGATACTTGGTGTTCAGGGGACATGGATATGAATAAATTTAAAAATTTCTTTTCTAAAGCACAATCTGTTCCATTTGGATTTATAACAATAAATCTACATGACCCAAGATCCAGATATCGTATAGGTCTGGATAAAATATTTGGTAAATCCCTGATAAATCAGGAGCAGCAGGGAGGGTGAATCTTTACAAAATTTTGCTCGAGTTTTTAACGAAAAAAAAATAGTTCGATAAAGTCAGGGTAAAAAAGTAAATAATACTATAACAAAACTGAGCTAACCTCATGTGGTTTATTATGCGGTTTTTAACCGTACGGTAATATAAAAGTTAGAGATTTTGGTTTAGGTTATTGACCTTTTTTCAGCCTCTGTAGGAACCCTTATTTTAGGTTAACGACACGAGCAACATTTTGTAGGATTCACCCTCCCTGCTGCTGAAACTGAGGTAAAGGAAGGAGATACTACACCTCTTGTATGTTATTGAGTTATCTCCCTTGTACCATGCTCCGTATTTTAAAAAGGAAAGTCTAACATCCAATAAATATTGTTTTCAAATTATAATGCAATTTCAAGTAGCAAGTGTTGGACAGTTTCTAATCAAAATGTTAAATGGTCACAGGAGTTGTTTTCTAAATTGGTTGATAATTTTGAATCGTATTGGTAGAGACTATGAAGCGTTAAGTCAAATCTATGCCAATGTTTTCGAAGACGACAGTCTGAATCAATGTCTCCATTTCTGTCTCAAACTGTCCTGATTCAGCCCAAAAGAATTTCTTTGGCCCCTAAAAGTATTGTCGCCTTAGAGATATGCAAAAACACACTTTCATAAAATTTTAAAAGGTAGGCTTACATCTACTCTCTAAAATGTACAGAGTTAAAGTAGAGTGTGAAACACATTTCCAAGGAGAAAGCAACAATTGCGATCAATGTTACACAATATGTTTAAAATGAGTTGGGTGAAGTTTGTGCTAGTAATCTTGATGTCTCATATCCCACACCATCTACATGCACTATAGAGAGACTGAGAGGCTGAAAGATAAAAAAGGGTGGAAAATCTAACAGGATGACAGAACAAACAGGACCAGTGAAGAAAGAAATTTGTATGGTGCCTCATGAATTCTATGTTTTACAATCAAGTAGCACAAATATGTTGCTCACAAAAATTGGCAACGATGACATACACCTACACGAATAAATGTAAAGGATTAACTCGATCGTTGCTATGTTTTTGCATGTGATGTTCAGATTAAATCATTGTGAAAACGAAAGCTAACATGCAGAGATGCATATAAACGCAAACGCACGTAGAAAGAGAGGAGAAACATTATAGTTTATTGAACGCATGCATGTGTTTACAATGAGAGTTTATCATAGACAGAGTCATAGAGAGCAATAAAACTCGCGTTAGTATTGAAAAAGCCATGCCTGTGTTTCCTTCTTATAAACGGTATATCTAATGTTTGATTTTTGTTCCTTGACATGTGACAGTACCAAATAGGATACCTGATGAGTACAAGTCCTTTCAAGATTTTATAACATGCAATAATTTATGTATGGATAAAACCCCAACAATTATTAAGTATTAACATTGTATGCAATACTTGACCAGGTCCAAAACTTAGTTCATTTCTGGTTCACCTGATTGACCTTTGTACTTTTATTTTATGCAAACAAATATAATTGATCCCTAAATTATTATCTGTGCATATGGGAATAATATCAGTTTCTTTATTAATAGAAGTAACTATATTTATTTGGGTCAGGTTTTTGTCTTGTAAACATCAGGCTCATTCTAGACTTTTATATTCTATTAGGTAACACTTTTTTAGAAAATGCTAATTGTCACATGAGGTCAAGTAGAGGATTATATAATCTTGTTATTGTGAGGATTTAGTCGTTTGTGCTTTAAAATCTAGCACTTTCAAACGGTATTATGTTGTGATTAGTTATTGTGTAGATTTTGTCACTTTGGTTTGAACATCTAGCACGTTTAAGCGGTATATTATTGTGATCAGTTATTGTGTTGACTTTGTCATATTGGCTAGAATATCTAGCACTTTTAAGCGGTATTATGCTGCAATCAGTTATTTTAAGGACTTGGTCATTTTAACATCAAGCATTTGCAAGCTGTATTATGTTGTGATCAGTTATTGTGTTGACTTTGTCATATTGGCTAGAATATCTAGCACTTTTAAGCGGTATTATGCTGCAATCAGTTATTTTAAGGACTTGGTCATTTTAACATCAAGCATTTGCAAGCTGTATTATGTTGGGATCAGTTATTGTGTTGACTTTGTCATTTTGGCTTGAATATCTAGCACTTTTAAGCGGTATTATGTTGCAATCAGTTATTTTAAGGACTTGGTCATTTTAACATCAAGCATTTGCAAGCTGTATTATGTTGTGATCAGTTATTGTGTGGACTTTGTCATTTTGGCTTGAACATCTAGCACTTTTAAGCTGTATTATGTTCTGATCAGTTATTTTGTGGACTTTGTCATTTTGGCTTGAACATCTATTACTTTTAAGCTGTATTATGTTCTGATCAGTTATTGTGTGGACTTTGTCATTTTGGCTAGAACATCTAGCACTTTCAAGCTGTATTATGTTGTAATCAGTTGCGCTGAATTGCATTTTCTCCATTTCATTGAATTCAAGTTATTATTTTCTCTTGACGTACACAAATGCTCTGATTAATATTTGGGAAATAGACATTCACTGGAATTTTATATTGAATTAAAACTTGAAATTATATTACTGTGATTCAACGAAAGACTGTTGACATATCAACACTCTTTTAGCTATCAGAGACATGTCATCGCCTTCAGTTTGTAAATTTCTTCAGGGACTCTTGTAGTGAGTTTCATTCAGGATATGAAATTACTAGGACTTGTGTCTGTTATTCCTGAATTATTTTGGAATTTCATTCGCAATGCTAGAAGTTGCTTTTTCTCATTTTCGTTTGTATTAGAGGGAAATAAATTATTTGTTTAAATTTTACAAAGCTTGCTGTCTCTCAATTTTCTGTTAGTTATTTTTTATTGGACTTGACTGTAAGATTTATCTATGTATGTACATTCTACATTCATAAATCTAGCATATTGCCAAGTTGAGATATCATAATCGCCCTGGTTGATGTTTGGCTACAATTATAAAATAGTCAGACGCCGACTATTAAGAATAAGCTGAAAACCGTTTATTCCTAAAAAGATATCTCCTTGTTGTATTATTGTGAAACATCCAAGGACTTGATTAACAATCTAGGAAAATACATTTATAGTTAGGAAAAGTGAATGATTATTAATTTTTGTTGTTTTACATCGTCATGACTGATTATGTTTGTTCGTAGTCGAACATCAAGAAGAATTTTTCTTTTTCACTTAATATCATTTTGATTATAATCCAGTTTTGTTCTTGTAGATTTGAAAGTGTCTGGTCCATAAGTTAACGATTTTTGAATTGAAAAGACCGGTTAAACAGGAGTCACTACAATCAAATTACATTATATCATTTATACCATCACTGTTGTTTAAATAATTAACTGGGCCATCTCTATCAAATTGCCCCTATAGTCGAATCTCTAGGTAAGTAAGGATAGATAGAAAATATAGAAAAGCACAAGGTATTCAAACAATAGTAATGCTGAAAATGAATCAATGGTAGCAAAAAATATCCGAAAATTTAATTTAATACTTATTCAAATCGATCCTTCATTCGTGTACAACTGTTGATGAAACATTTAAAGCCTTACACAAGCACATTTCATTTTATCCTCGCATTTTTAATCCAAATAAAAAAAGCCTGTAAAATACTATAACTATTTTTTGAAACTGTTATTAACGAAACACTATGTATGTACACTAATTGCAGCAGTCTTAAATCTTACATTTCGCAGATTTTTGGGCAAAGCTACTGTATCAACATCGTGCCAATCAAGTCCCACAGTACACACCATGCTTCTTAGGTAAATAATTCACAAATTACTGAATGAAACAAGTCCAGCTTTCTCAAGATCTCTGATAGGTCCGACTTGCGTGAGCTGCAATTATCCATTCAGTGTGAATTGCCAAGATTAATGAGGTTGCAAGGTTCACTAATACATTGCACTAATGGGCACCAGTAACATATTTTTTCCGTAATGCCTTCCATGATTTACTTAGCATGCCACGTTTGGAAGTGTGACTTGAATTCATCTGTGTACTATTTATTTACTTTTAAGCCTATTGATGAAGTCGGCCTATACAAGAGGAAGGTACAATCAAAGAAGTGATTTCATTGTCTTTCAACTTAGGATCTTCGCACTTTGGTGGTCTTTAAACCCATCAGTTAATGCAACTGCTTGATGATTGCATTGCGCTAGGGGCAGCAAGTGTTTTCTTCACATATGGAATGACAATATCCGCATAACGTATCATAGATTTTTCGTTATTCCAGAGTGAGTCTTGATGGACAGTGGCTAACGTAAGAGAACATTCATACGTACTTTCATAACTGATTAGTTTAGTGTTGCTGGCTGCATCTCATTCCTTTGATGTTAAGCACTCAAAAACGCAAAAAACATGTCGAAAGTGATTAATATTGACAGGTGTTTATTTTGCTTATAGAGCTGGAAGAATTGTTTTAGTGTTGTAGGCTGCGTTGGCTTCGACTGATGTTATTCACTTGGTTGAAATCACGATGTAAGTATTGAACCTGCTAGTTCTTTGATTTTTTCACATACAGTTGGTGGTATTGTTTAACTATTATAGTGACCGTCGTTTGCGTCATTATATTTATATTTATTATTTTATATTTTTTATTTTGGGTATCTGTAGAGGCTAAATGATGAAATGAAATACTTACTATTATGAAAAGTATGAAGCAAATATTTGGTGGATATCTGATGTTAAGAGTAATACATCTCAATGAGAGACAATTAAAGCATGGCTTTTGCTCTTTCTTTATATTCGTCCTGAGTAACAAATAATCTGATACTTTAAATTAAAATAATATACCACACACACAAACACACACCACACAGACACACACACACCTATATATATATATATATATATATATATATATATATATATATATATATATATATATATATATATATATATATATATATATATATATATATATATATATATATATAGTGATTGGAAATTTTATTCTAATGTAATTGAACGATGAATGAATCCAACAAAAATCTCGTGTCCGTAAAGTTCAGCAATGAATTTATGATAATGATGTGCCCGCTTGTGAAATAACAGATATAAGAAACTCAATAATAAAGCATTATCCATTTGTATACCCCAAATCCAGATTTCTGCATGAAACTGTATCGTAAATGAATTTTATCCCGAATTGTAAGAACTAGACAGTTTTTCATCCATTAACTTGCTACGTATAATGAATTTATTTCATCTGTTTAGTAGTAAAATGTCTTACCTGGAAGAGATTTTTTTCTATACAATACAATGGCTGTATTTTGATACAAAGTTTTCTAATCTGTAAAATTTTAAATAAATGCTGGAATATCCAAGATATCAAACAATTATATCAAAGAATATGGACGGTGATAATGAATCCAATACAAGTGCCAATTGTTTCACTCATCAGAGACTAGATGGTACAAAGACAGGTATCCAAACTGTCCTTGAAATCTGTTATTTTTTTACTGGGAATGCTTGAACTAAGAAACTAGGTTATTGGAATCTACACGGTGCTTCAAAAAGTCGCAAGTTGTCCTGTTATTTGACAGTTGCCAATTATTTTAACGCCGAGTATAAACAAACAGCGTGCGTTGCTGGGGCTTGCGCTATACATTCTTGGCGTACATACTAGATTACAGTTTGTACTTTACGTTTGTTCAGTCAAAACAATGTGTACGTTTTACAACTTTCATTATAAACTGTAATCTCAATTCAAATTTAATTTATTGTAATATAAACCCACTGCTGTATTTAAACATGTTATGAAATTCACATAGTGCAAAGCTTGTTAATATTTAAAAGTAAACACACCTATTATTTTGTTGTTAGCATATTTCATGTATACAAGGAAATTAAACTAATACAGTATTGCATATTTTACAAATGAAATTGTGATTTCATTTGTTTTGGGACAGGTACAGCGTTTCTCATCTCTGTATATACTATTCTATGGCATTCTCAAACAATGGAGGAAGTTTCATATCAGAAATATTAACACTAGTTTTTCTATCAAATATCGCTGACATACTCTGACAGTGCTTAACTTTGCTACAATTGATGCCGAAACAATAGTTCCTAGCTTTATATTTGGAGTAACATTTGACAAAAGAGATTTATTCGTCGTCAATGAATAGTTGAAGCTGTGAAGCTATCGAGCTATTACCACAATTTGACAAATATTTGTTTGGTGCTTCAATTCTGAGTTGGCTGCAACCAGGAGATGCACCACAATTTCTAGTACATGCAATAATGTGACTGTTTATTAGAACTCCACAGTGTCGTTTGAGCAATAAATTATGCTTTAATGATTCCAATGCATGCATATAATATTACTAATATATAATATTTCAGGAAACTCCACAATGAAACAAAAATACATTATAAAAAGTCTTTTTTCTTATTTCATAAATGTTCCATGGGATTAAATTGAATGACCAACTCAGGCTTGTTGCAGCATGGCGAAATATTTAGAACGGGCGTGTCGTTTTCCTTTTTTGTGATGAGAGTCTCTACTCGGATTCAAAGAGCAGTCTTTGGTAAATTGTGAAAAATCATTTAAAGATTTGATGAACACCTTTGACGCTATGAGGATTTTAAACTTTTCAAGATAAAATGTAATCGTTATGAAAAGTGCTGTACTTGGTTTGGTAAGGTTTATTCCCGCCGGATCATGACGAGCTAATTTGCATCTAGATATTGACTCGATCAGCGATATCAAGCTAAGAAAGAAAATAATATAAACGCTCTGAACACAGTCGAGGTATGTTTGTCACAAAAGTTTATATTTTGCACCCATAGCAATAACACGTGGATACTAAACTATATGTACTAAAATATCTTTACACACTCAAGGTATCTTGTAATGCTCAAAGGATAATAAATTATTTCTATGAAATAGCATATCATGCGAATATATCATGTTATACTACTTAATAATTAGAAAGTAGTGCCCAAAAAGTAAGATATTGTGTATTTTTATTGTAGGCCTAAAATTTAATAATTTTATATTTATGAAAACAAAGTAGTTGTTTGTGCGCACAATGTACTATATTTTGAACACAGATAAATGCACTAAGTTATGAAAATAGGGAAGGCCACGTCTTTTTAATGTACATTTAGCTTGGACCTGCATTGAATCCTCAACAAATTATTGCCACTTCAGGTTATACAAGTTGTTGATCATTTAATGAATATTGTAAGACATATACCCAATTTCTACAAAATAGTTTTCTGAATAAACATCATTGAACGTAAACAAGACAAACATGTTTTCGTCTATTAATATAAATAACTTTGCTCTAATAAATCAAATATGACAGTATCTTTTCACCATTAGAAACGTTTCCCTCACTTCAAATAAAATCATTTTTCTTATGCTCCATCAATCGCAATACTTTTGTCGCATATTTATAAGTGTATCCTCTACACATTACGTTGTTGCAAGATACGTTGCCTACTAATTTTAAACTGGAGCAAGTAGAGTATCTACAAATTTACCATTTACAAATTTACAAATTTATTGATCTTATGATAGCTTTATAAAGATACGTAGAAATTACTCGTGCTGTTTCATTAAGGCACAACCGAAGGTAAAACATAAGGCAAAGTACTTTCTCGACTATTTGTAGTCACAAACTCTTAGAACGTAATTTATTATTATCTACAATTCTTTCGCCTCGTTGAGATTCCATGCACATTCTTGTTATATTTTTGCATGTGTCATTTGTCACAGTATTAGTCATAAGTATTAAAACTCTCGTAAACATTATCTTGTCATTGGAAACATCATAGTATTATCTGAAGGAAAAAATAAAAATTTAAATAAAATTTAATTTAAAAGTGAAACCTCATTTTGTGACAGTTCCACAGCTATGACGAAAGAAAAGTACTAAATAAGTCAACGAATTTATTTATTATGTTTCAGTTATGCATACACATATAAACTACTCAGAAAATTCTGTATTACGTCTCAGTCTGCTTTTACAATTTTCATATATAGAATTATAGAATGTATACCATACATTTCGTCTCACCTCCTTTTTCAGTAGTTTCTTTGGAATCTGCATCCATTTCAACACATCTATGAAACGCTAACGATTGCGCATTACTTGATAACAATCACTTCTACTAACGACAACATAGTTTCTCCTACATTGCTTGCATAGACATGTATTATTTTCACATCTATCTATCTATCTATCTATCTATCTATCTATCTATCTGCAATTACAGAATTCATGGTGCGTCGTTTGATTTACGTAAATAAGTAATTAGGGAAGTCATGGGGGTTTACATTATTTACGTAATTACATAAATACGGTTGTCATGGGACAATTATGTGATTGCCATAATGACTTAAATCTTCACTCTGTTCAAAGAGCAAATATGTATATTTGTATGTGATATAAGTAAAATATGTCTTGAATATACACTGTATTAATAATATACCAGCGGTATAATTTTTAATTAAAAGGAAACATTTGGCGAGCCGTTTATAATATACGAGTAGGTTATCAAACCTATTTCCGAATGCCTGACTGTAAAGAAGAGACGTAGAACATTTAACATACCATGCAATCCTTCTTTATATAATATTCTACTAAATCGACCCCTATACATTTACTGCCAGTGGTGTACGGGTAAATCAGCGATAGGTTAATATATCAATATAAAAATATATCTATTGTCAATGCTTGATGCTGTGATCTACTAGTTCATTATATAAAAATCACAAGCTCACCAAGGTTGACATCAACAACAACACAACTATTAAATTTAGCTGCCGGACAAAATGACCGCGGACAAAATATCATGTGGACAAAATTTCAGTGGACAAAATGGCACAGACAAAAGAGCAGGGACAAAATGTCAGTGGACATAATGGCATTGAGAATGCAACAATGAGAATTTTTTTTTCCATGGATAATCAAATGTTTCATCACCCATCGGATGAAAACAAAGCTTCATGTCCATTACTAGTTAGATTAAATGATTGTCTGAGGCAGGACCACAACGTTTATTGTTTATTCTTATCTGCCGCTGGGCCAATCCAGAAGCAAGTGCAAGGATTCTCGGAACGTTACATAAATAAACCGGATTTGGCACATCTCGTCAAACGACTTATTTCTTTGTTATTGATTTGTTTGAACACATAATCGAAGATAATGCTTATCGTGAGTGATATTATCTGTGATTACACGGAAGATAACTTTATTGGTAGATTACGAAGAGCAAGAAGAGAGCCACGCAGATTTTCAATTCAACTTTGGAGTCAATTTTCTAGATTAATTATCAACCTGCCTCGCAGCAACAACGCAATCGAGGGTTGGCATAATGCATTCAACAATATTGTCGGTTTCGCCCATCCAACAACGACTAAGTTTACACAGAAACTACAACAGAAACAACCTAACATTCATTTGTAGCTGAGCGACCGCTGTTGTCTTAGGCAACGTTTTAGATAATAACTAAACTATAATGAAAGATGTTCAGCGATACAGATACGATCAGGTAACAACCTTGCATTTTAAGTTAAAAGTCATCATCGAAGATTATACACAAAATAAAGATTTATCGTAGACGTGCAACGGTCGCGGATGCTGTCGTTTATTTGTTTTCCGCGGTCGTTGCTAGAACCGGTGTAATATTTGCATCGATAGCTCCTATAACGGTGCAAATCGTTGTAACAATTATTGTTTCATGGTCAACGTCGATAGCTGAAAAATTCAACACATTCGTATAGAAGATAAATACGTGCACGAATGAAACACTGAACAAATACTTGATGGAAAACATACAGCAACAAACGCATATTTTAAATTGTCATCCTTGATTTTTCATCACGTAACGATGTAATGATATCCGACGAAGAATTCAGGATCCAAATAAAGATATACAATTAAGTAGTCGATGATAACTTCAGTGCCTCAGTCGTGCTCTTCAGCGCCGTCAATGATTTAAAAAAATAATAGCATAATAATGACATCGTCAGTGACTGCCTCACCATATCAACGATCGCAGTAATTATTACAATAAATCCATTAAGTCACTGCTCCGTTGACAACCACAATGATATTGGTGCGTTCGACTTCTCCTGAATCCAGTGTCAATTTTCCAACTGCAATACCAGTGTTCGATATATATATATATATATATATATATATATATATATATATATATATATATATATATATATATATATATATATATATATATGTAGTGCAATTACGAGTTTATTATAGTTGGCCCAACATTAGGTTAACATCGTTAGGTGGACTACAGCCAAACAATTCGTTGGATTTTGCAAATAAATATAAACCTCCGGATGATTCTGCTGCGGCAAGTGGCAAGTAGTCTGTATTCCAAGAATAAATCCATTACGGGTACCACAAGCCAACACTGTCATCTGCGGTGGAAATATTATCACCTGATTATGCTATAGATATTTATCATTCTTCGATCAGATCAGTGTTAGGATGGCCAGATTTTGCACCTACGATGAAGGTCCGTTAAAACCACGCCAAGAAGTGTTTCGAACAGATAATCAAAAATTTATAACAATTGCAGAATACCGAAATAAATATCCTTGGTCCATTATTATTTTTTTTTAGTGATGGACAAGCAAAAAATCCTGATCTAAGTGAAGACGGTCGTATAGCACGGGACATGAACATTATCATTGTTACAATCCCAATGATCTTTGATAAATTTAACCGGATGATTACTTATCTCAAAAATGTAATCGTAGATCTGACATATTATTGCAGTGATGATGTGAAAAAAAATCGTAGAAATAATTCAGCAGTTTAATTTTATTTTATTTGATTTTTAATATATTATATATGTTTCAACCAAAAATGAGTATAAGCATCATAAATACCCCACAAAAGCGGAAGATGCAATTAAGAAAGTTAGTGAAGAAGTATATACTAGACGAAAAATAGGAGAATACAAACAACTAATGACTAATCTTGTTAGGGAAAATTTTCAAAAATCCTTGCATGACGGAGAAAGAAATCTTTTAATATGGAGAAAGATATCTGCACCAGTAGTTATTCTTCAACACAACAATGATCCTTATGCAATCGGTCGGCACGTTTCAGCTGGCATCGTCAACATCACCTCAACGATCGCTTCCAATCTCGTATGTGACGTCATCGACGGTAGTTATCTAGTTGATACTAGTTATCTAGTTGACACTAATTATCTAGTTGACACTGCGACATCAGTCACAATGGCGGAGTCACAAGTAGGACTGTGGAAAAAAGATAAATTTATTTACTTATTTACCCTCAAGTTCCTAAATATTTTTTGATTGTATCAGAACCAATCAATGTTGCTTATCTGCGCTGTCACACTCGTTTCTTATCACGGATAAATTTCAGACTCACTGACCAGAAGGACCACTTGCTCGACCTTAGGTCGGGGACGCTGAATATAAATATGTATGTGAGATCTTAAGATCTTGCGCTCGTGAGCGTCATCGTGATGACGCTATCGCCGAAAACATAAAGCAAAACAAAAAATGTCGATGACTGTCACCGCACACATAGTTATGGAAAATAATTTTGTTAGTTTCATGATTGCAATTTTTTTTTCACGGTCTAAAACTTTCAAGTTGGTATTCTAGATTCGTCGTCGTTATCACTGGTGTATTTGTCACTGGTGACGCTGTCACTGGAGACACAGTCGCTGCAGTAACACTCGACGTCGGTAACTTTATCACAATCTTTAGCCATTAATTCTTCCACATCTTCGTTTGTCAAATTATCATCGCTATCATATCTTTCAGCTGTTTTATACGAGAATGTACGAGTCGCTTAGTTTCGTATTAGTGAGATAATTCCGACCTAATCCGCTTGATGGGATGTGATAACGGCCAAAATAATTTCACAAATGTATCAGTGATTGTTACCAGTGATTGTAACTTCGCATGTTTGATCAACTTTATGAATCTAAATTTGGAACGCAACGTGTACCTATTTTCTGATCTTCGAAATTGCAATGATTAAAAGTCGCTCAGTATCTTTTCGGGTTAAGCTGGCGGTCCCCAAGTATAATAGCATCTGTCACAGAAGGTATCTTTTTAGTCTCGAACATACAGCGTCTACACTAGTGGCTCTGCAGCCCAATGACTTGCCGCCACGGCTGTGGAATCTCTTACGAATACACAGTTAAATTTAAGTGTATAACTAGTGACTGTGTCACGGTGACAAATATGCTGTATCACAGTTTGGCCAAAGTCAATATTCTTCATAAATTATATATGAAAATGTTAACTTTCGCCAAGCGTCCCATGTCCCCAGATTATCAAACTTTTCCTTGTATTAGCACCCAATGTCAGGGAAATCAACATCAATGTACTGATTCTGAATAAATTCTGTAATTGTATATGTTTTTGCGGTTTCCTTTTTGTTAAAACACTCTAAGAATGTTACGGCCAGAATTCTGTGTTAGTAACTTTACTGGTTTGGTCTCTCTTAGAATAACATCTTATGAGGGTCCCCTAGTGCCCAATGTCAATGGGTAGTATGTGTTATTGTTTCGTCAATGTGTATGTAATAATGGTGTTAAATTTATTGAATTTCGATTGTATTGATTTTGAAATAGGGTTTTGGACACCATCCTAATTTATTATAACTAATTGAAGATTAAATTGCTTAAGTTATTATTTAATCTGTGTCTGAAATTGTTCATATAAGCATTTTATTAAAGTGAATATTAAGAGAATAGTCAGTAGTTACTGAGTTATGCTCTATAAATAATTATAAGTTAATATTATTAACAATTTAGAAAACCATTCTATTAGAATCAATTGTTAAGTCTTAAGTAAAATTGGTATCTTCAATCAATAAGTAGCTAAACTTCTTCATTGTAGTTGCTAAAAAGTTCATCAATTTCAATGTCCCATTAAGTTAAGATAAATCTTATAGTATGTAATAACGCAGTGGTTAGTTTTCTATCACGATCAAGTCTTAATTATATCATCTAACATTAGTTATTAATCAATCAAGGTATGTGAATATAGTATCCATAATCTTTGGGATCGTATAACTTAAAAGTTTCGATTATAGATAATCGTATTTTCATAATAGGTAATTGATAAAATAGTTAAATTAATCTATTTCTCATTTGCATCAGTGTAATTGGTAAACGTTCAGTATACTCAAAGTCTCATGTGCATAATAGGTATATAGATTAAGCTTTCAGTGAGTAGTTTTCTGATGAGGCAATTTCTTAATTTTGCACTACCTGCTCTCACGCTAAGATCGATACCGACCTCTCTATCTTAGGACCATTATTATGTTTAGTGTTTTCATAGAGAAGATAGATAGGTGATAGAAAAGTTATGTACGAATAAAGACCCCACAGGGATACACATTTTGTGCAATTTTTTATTTATAATCATGAATAATTTTCTTTACTGAATTAATAGAATTTTTAAGGTCATTATAAAAATTCTTATCATTAATGTCATTTGTTAATGGAAGTTGTGAAGTTTCATCTGTTAAATGTTTTTTGTTGAATTTTAGTTTTGATATTTTGCCTTTCTATTTCGTTGGCATTCTAAAATTATGTGCTTTTAAAAGTCAATGTGTGCTCCACACAATCTTTATTTTGGTGTTAGGTGTGTAATGAAGGATGCATCACCTGTCAGCTATCTGTCAAATATGTAGAAAATTAATTTACTTTAAATAGCAGGCGATTTTATGCCTGCCTTATTTCTCCAGATTCAATTCATTTAGTCCCTGTTTCTCAGTTCTACTTCCTGTTGTTCTATGATAGATAGCTCCATTAGACATTTATAAATATCTTTTTTCCATATTCCAAAGTTCTTTATTATTTATTTATCTTTCAATTGGTTCTATTTCTCTAAAGAAATAAGTAAACACCAACGGAATTACTCAACAATCGAGAAAAATGTATGTCTTTAATAATGGCATTACGACATTTTTAAGATTACATTAGGTCAGCTCCTTTTTGCGGTTGTTATGCTAAAATTTACAAAGCTTGTTGGCTACCACTTTTTCTTTGTTACTGAGTATGAGCCCTTATCACGTAACTATATATATATATATATATATATATATATATATATATATATATATATATATATATATATATATATATATATATATATATATATATATAAAATCCACCCATTTAGACTGGTTCCAATTCTTCCATCACATTTGAACTGAGTCCATTATGATGCATTTAGAGAAATAAGACGGAGGTTAGTATTATATCTTGAGAATTATCACTGAGAATAATAGCAAGCTAGTCATCTTTTAAATTATCATGAATGAAGCGTCCTCATATATTGCAAAATTATCACAATAATTTAGGTCAAATATTATTTTAATACTATATTTTTACTGATCCAGAATTTTCAAATTTGTTTCATCGAACCCCGTTTTGGTGAATACATTTTTCTAAACGTGGATATGGTGAGTATTTTTATTGATGTGCACAAATGAACAAAAATGAAAACATTGTGCAATTTGCACAACTGCTGCTAAATAAGAGGAGCGAACAATCTCTGAGCTGCACTTTGGTTTAGAGGCAGCATAACTAATAATAGCTTGATTTTACTTCTGTAATCTTGTATGCAAAGCAGAGACAACTATAATTCTTTTTAGACTGTTTAAAAGGGCGTTTATTAATTATTTTGACCTGTACGGAAAACAACCTATCTTCTCAGATGTGAAGAAGCTGTGGACTTTTCATTGTTTATGTACTTTTAAAGTGTATTGTAAACATATTCTGGTGTTGATATCACACGAATTATTCAACTTTTTTTGTTCAATGTAAAGTTTCGCGTTTGCATTGTTATAATAGTTGCAATTGAGTAAAAATAGTCACTCATGTATTCATGAAAGCAGTTAGATTTAATGTTTATCTGAAACGAAGATAAATCAGCATATTGTCTGAAAGATAGTAGTGCAATGGGTATTTAACCATGGATGTAAACATAAGAATATATATTTGTTTTACAGATGTTAAGATAACACACATACAGGGAACACTACAAGTATTTTGTAAACAAATTGTTCCAAAAGCTTCAAATTCTACCCCTCTAAATCACATGGGTAGCCAATTCATATCCTCCTAACTACACACGTGTTACATGAAAAGAAATGAAAAAAAAAAGTTTTAAAAAATCGATCAGTATTTGAAGACTTTAATAGCAAATGATTCCACCCTGCAAATGACTATTTGTTTTTTAAGCCAACTATTGTGAACTAAATGTTATTGTTACAAACCGCCATATTATAATAATATATATAATGAGGAAATAAAACTATTTTAAGTTCTCACTTGGATGAAATATGATTGTTCCCAATGATATACTTTAATTAAGTTAATTAATCTCTGATTTAGACTCTCATCTCTCGTTTTATCTCTCTTCTAATGTAACTCTTACAATCTGTTTTCCTCTCTTTACCCCCATTCATTTTCTTCCCTGTCTGTTTTAATGTTTGTATCTCTCTATTTGTCTCCTACCTTTGTTTTCCACTTTGTCTTGCTCTATCTTCCAATTTGTATTATTTTTTCTTTTATTCTTTCTCATCCCCTGTTTTTCTCCCTGTCAACATTTCATCCTTTCTATCTCTTCTTCTGTCTTCTTTCTCTATACCTCTATCAATCTCATCACTTGTCTTTCTTGCGTTCTTTACCTCTCGCTTTCCCTGATTTGAATCCCTGCATAAAACTGCATATTTTCCATCTCCACCTTAGTCTTTGTGCCACTTTCTTGACATGTATCCCTTTTTCATATCTCACTCACTTCTTCTTTCTTCATCTCTATCTCTCGTCTATGTCTTCGTCTCTCTTTTCTTCTCTTTCTGTATGCCTTTCACTTGTGTTCCTCTCGCTTTCACTCTGTTTTTGTTTTTGTTCACTGTCTTCGTCTCTTTTCTTATATTGGTCTTTCTCTATTTCTTTCTCTGTCTGTTTCACTTTTTTCTGCTGTCATTGTCTGCAAGTTTGTATGAGGAGATGGCATTTGTTTGTTTTGAGCTATACAATTTGCAATGTCATGAAGCCATTGCTACAAAATGTGCTGAAATAGTATTGTCAGGTATATGCGCTCCAGAATGTTTACTAAAATGCTTAGCAATTACCACAACAAACAATGTAAACAAGTATTTACAGGACAGTAATATGCAGTAAAATAATTCGCTTGCATCTGATGCCAATATTATGAGTGTTAAAACATAGTTGTCTTCTGAAATGTATGTGTAGAGTACTAACGGATCCAATTCCGTAGGATTTATCCAGTATGATTAGACTGAGGAACCCAGCTTATTTTTCTTTGGACACTTTCACTGACTCCAGAATGTATTTACTAAACCTTGAAAATGATGATTTCAGTGTGTGTATGTTTGTGTGTGTGTGTGTATTGTTACGACCCTGTAGTTAAAGTGTGTGTGTTAAGGAATCCATTTTGTATAAATCTTTTTATTTCTTTTTTATTTCATTAAATGTAATTATTAATATAATTATATTAATATCGTCTAACGTGTTTTCGAAAAAGTTGTTTACTTGAGTCGTAGATGTGACTCATGTGAGCACGTGCTGTGTATGATAACAAATTCATTACAAGTAAACATTCAGGAATAGCCATTGAAACGATTGGCTGATACTGGGTCAGGCTTTCCTAAATGTCAAGAAGTATTGCGAAATTGCTTGCGTCCTCGTGCGCGTGCAATTCAAACAACGCATTAGCTTTTTAATATATTAGAGATTTTTGTAAGTCGTACACAGTCACGGACAGATTGTCATAGTCGAGAGTCAACAGTCACAGACAGACAGTCATAGGCGAGAGTCAACAGTCACGGCAAGGCAGTAGTAGTCGAGTCGTACAGTCGTAAAGTCAGTTATACAACTTCTATTACATTAAAAAAGGTATTTATTGTGCTAGAAGTTGTCTGTTCGTATGTCTACGTAGAACAACATGTCTTGTTAGAGGAGCTATGTTTGCTTCTTTTTTAATGAATAATTGTTTTCCTGGAGAACACTATTACTGATTTGGACAAAGACATTGTCCCGAAAATACTCTAAATTGGAACGGGACAACACAAACTGTGCTTTATTGTGTAAATTCTGGAATTTTCTGTTAGCCTTCGTCTGATGTGGTCATCCGCCACTTTGGACAGGAACTTCAGACACTTCAGACTTTGTTTAGAACTTTTTAGAGGACTTATATTTATATTTTGAACAAAAAATTTGGATCCTTTCTGTAAACCGTAAGTCTTAGTTAAATTATTGACATTCTTTCATGTTTTCCAGAAAAATAAATTATTTTTGTCAAAATTTACAAAGCTTGTTGTCTTTACTCTTTCTTTTGTTACTTTGAACGAGCTGATACGTGACTGTCTGTCTGTCTGTCTGTTACAGTATATTTTGGATTGTTAATGTAGCTTTGAATCATATTACTGCAATAGCAACAGCGTTGCAGTTTATAGTGCTGTCCATTACTAAGGAATCATCCAGCAAACATAATTGGATTATGTCCCTCCTGTCAAATTGTCATGACACCCGGCAGACCAGTCTTAAAACTGACCTCTTAATGCTCAACATTAAGTGATGCAGATGCTAGCACTATTTTATATGTCTTTGGTATGATTCAGCAGGGGTTTGACCCACAAACTCCTAAATCACAGGTTGATTCCCTAACCACTTATGTCATATGAGTTGTCCACATTTTAATGCAGTCTGTTTGCTTAGAAGAACCAGAAAATTCTTCAAAAGTTGAGTCTTATAGAGACGTTTAAAATGCTGTTAGTACACAATTGGAACCTCTATTAACTGTAAAGGTTTATTTAATACAAACAATGTGTAAAATGTAAAGTGAACCTTTTGCTTATTATATTTCAAATGTGGGCCTTAAGCAAGCAGATCATTAAAGAGTTAATTAATGAAATGAAGCAAATTGATGTTGGGAGAAATGATAACCCCCAATTTATTTTATGACCTGTTTCATGTATGTCATGTTTAATACTAAACGAATAATTCATTATAATGAAACAACTGATTGTAGCGAGGAACGAATCAGCTATCTGATTATACCCGCCCCTTTATTAAGTGATTTATTATATTTTGATATTGCGCTTGAAGGCCTAAAATGTATTACCAAAGGACGCATTAATGGACAGAAACTATTTGGTTGAAGTAGGAAATAAATGAGATAGCTGACTCATTCCCGGTCCCCATTTATTAACTGATTCATTACTTATATACATGTGGCAGTCAGCTTATTACCAAGGAGACATTTATTTAAAGGAAACACATTTTTGAGGTGAACAACTAGACGTGAAAACTGATGGATTGTAAGGGATGGACGATGAATAATTAAGGTTTTGGGGTTGAAGTATTGGCTGTTAAACCATCTATGAAAATTGCCAGTAAAGAAATGAAAAGTGGAAATTTATAACAATTTTTAAAGTTTGATGTTGTACTATTATTATTATTATTAATATTATTATTATTATTATTATTATTATTATTATTATTATTATTATTATTATTATTATTATTATATAAAGGATTTTAAAAACTGATTTGTTCATGGTTACAATTTCTACACTTTGCAAGATTAGCACGTTGTCCTTGTGCACTTCAGTATTATATAATTTGTTTTATAATATCTTGTACCAAGCGATACATCATCCAACACATCATCACTGATATCCCAAAAAACAATTGCAACACTTCCAGTTGATCACCATTAGCATCAAAAGCCAAATAAATAGCCACTTAATCCAACTCCAAGTTCAAAGGTCAGAAAATTCCGGCCTTGTGGCTTTTACGTCAGCCAGGAAGAAATACAATACAAGAATGTCATCCGTTTATAGTTTTCATGAAGAAGAGAAAACGGAAAATAATCATGAGACAATTGGATCAGGTGAGACTGGAGAGAGTAAGTACATTTTATACTTTTTAAATGCACTATGATTCATGTGCTTTCGTATCAGTATATGATTACAAATTGTCACTAACTGTACGTCGAATACTGTTTATCAACATCCAGTACCAATAATAGAAGAGTATCTAATGCTAAGGATATGACACATTTTGAATAATACTGATGATACGATGTGATAATATACTCTTTATTAACTCCATTCTTTTCAGGTAACAATAACATATATTTTTGAAATTTGGACATCAAAGTAAGTAGACTTTCTTTCAAGAAAACAGTTGTATCTTTAAAGTAAAATGGATAATTTACATCATGAATTTATCTAAACTTACTAACCTTATAAAAATCACTGTAGTGGTTTGGTATTCTACCTTTCATTAAATTTGAATATTACCCTGTTAAATTCTGTACTTTATTATATATATTCTAAAATAACATGCATCATGAATACTCTAACGCAAGGATAACATATCTGTTATTTATAGTTGGCCTTATATGCAGATGAGTGTAATGTGCAGGAATTTAAGAGAAAGGCATTAAACAATAAAACGAGAGAGTTAAAGGAAATGTGTGAGAAAGGCAGAAGATGGGGAGAAACAAAATAAACAATAGTTGGCCATATATATAAGCCGTTAGATAGGTAAAGGGATTGATAGCAAATGAGTAAGACATAGAATAATGCAATAGTGCAATAGTCCCAGCCGTGAAATCAGTTAGGCAGTCTTATTAAGTGTGGTTGAGTATTTAGGTGATGGGGAAAGAAATATGCTTAGATAAGCATAGCTACAGTACACAAGGATCGACGGCTGGAAAACCAGTGGTTGCTGATCAGGTAGTGAACATCTATATGCTTACTTGATAGAAAATTGAGAGGGGAAAGGGTGACATCACTTGTCGCCACAAAACCAGGTTATGACAACTGTTCAACAAATAATACTACCTGGAATTAAAAGGGTGTCACGCAGCATGGGTCTACTGTATAAACGACTTTGCTAAGAAACACAGCAACAATAATTTATTACAATATTTTATTTAAATTCTTTCAAACATTGGCTGATCATCTACTTATCCCAAATATTTTTTATTTCTTTGATTCACATCTTCAGATTATGAAAATAGCCTCACGGGTATTGAGCAAATATTTGATAAACATTTATTTCTCCAAACATTAGTTTTGAACCAAACGTCATACATGTGCATGAGGCACTGAGGTGCATATTCAAATTTGGCTAATTATACAGCTTTTAAGATTTTCTAATAGCCACACATTAAGCTTTAGCTAAAAGCCGTTATCTTTAGCCAAAGTTTGGCTAAGGGTACATTTTCCAAAATGTAGTTTCTGCCTAAAGGTCATACAGTACATTATTTAAATAAACACTGTTGCATTTGTCCAAATTGGGCTAATCATAGTTACCTAGAGTTTGGTGTTTTCCAACCATATGTAGATAATACTAAGACACTGGCCAAATTTTGGCTAGGTAAACATTTATTCAAGGTTTGGTTTCTACCTAAGAGTGTGAAGAACAACGTTGTAGTAAATAGCTCAATTTTGATAACAGAACATTAGTTATAAATTAGCCTCACTGAGCATATGAAAAGAAAGACACAGAAAAATTGCCTACCTCCTACAAAATGGTAGTAAAGCTATTGAATAGTTATAAACCAAATTACTATTAGTGGTATACTGCATTTACTCCAGTATCGGTGGTCCTTATCTGTATAACACCAATACCTTCTGTCCATGCCACGTTGACTGTGGAGACCACATAGGTGATCTTCCTTACATTTCTCGTCCTTGATGGTCACGTTACCAGGCAGTGTGTATTTCTCCCATATATTTCCTGATCTGCACCATATGTATGTCGCTCCTCTAAAGCCGCATATGTCAGTACAGCAATACTCCCAGATACTATATATAATTGTTAGTGTAGCACCAACTATACATTGTGCAATCGTAATAACCACACTGCGTGCAAGACCGACATTTGGTGTTACCAGCTGTATATAGTTTGCGAAACTCAATTGGTTTAAGGTTTATGCAGTGCATAAGCAGCACTAGGCCCAGTAGATGTAATATGTAATACATGATGCAACACATACCTGGAATAGAACAATGATTCAATCAATATATATATATATATATATATATATATATATATATATATATATATATATATACAATAAACGGACGACGAACAGTACGAAACTAGTAAATAACTAGCCTAAGCGCTTTCGACTCTTAATGAGTCTTTTTCAAAGGCAAATACAAAACATAGTTACGACAAACAAATAAACACAAAAACGTTGCGTTTGTAAACCTCTACATTTCTATCTTCACATGTGCTAAAACTATAAATACAACCAGCTTGTATAGACTAGTTGCGGAAACTGAAAACGTTGTATAATTCCCTAAAAGTCTACAAGCCAAAGCGACATCTATTTTTACTTTGTGTACATATGTAACGCAGATTATATCCGGGATATTTGATTCTATACCGGTTATTCTTATAGTAAAAATTGAAGGATAATAAGAAGATTTAGAAAATGTTAAATTCCACTAGTGCATAGTTTTCATTTTCTACTCTTCTTGGTTGAGATCGCTTGGATTCAATGTTCTAAGGCGGCGTATCCAGTATGATTCCTTTTCCTTCCTGGTTTCGGAACTCCAGCTGTGGTTGTTAGCAATAGCGATAAGTATTATATCACTGAAAGTGTGGCCAGGGGAGGAGAGGTGTTCTGCGACCGGGCTTCTGTACAGCTTTTTTGTCATCCAATCAGATCTATGAAGGTTTATCCTTTTGTGTAGCTTTTCAGTTTCTCCGACGTACTGAAGGCCACAGATCTTACGTGTGATGAGATAAATCACCTTCTCTGTTTTGCACGTTTTGTTGGGACCATGTATGTTTAGTTTTTCTTTAGTCACTGTGCTAGTGAATGTCTTGGTCTCTATCATATGTTGACAGGTTTTGCATCCTTTTATTGCCACAGGGTCCAGATTGACCAGGTTGGTTTTGACTAGCGATTGGCGTTAGCTTTGCCCTGACTAGGATGTCCTTTATATATATATATATATATATATATATATATATATATATATATATATATATATATATATATATATATATATATATATATATATATATATATGGTTGGTTGGTTGATTTTGTTGTTTTTGTTGTTGTTGAAGATTTCTGTCAAAACGATTTTTCCGTCAATGAATAAAATCCAACATAATACAAATGTTTAATGAATATTAGATTTCTATTTAGAGTCCTCACTAGCAATATATCTGAAATACAATGATCACAGAGAATAATAAATTTTGATGAGTTTTAAAGAAAGAAAATCGAATTGAATAGACTTATTTTAGACGTCCACAGGTTAGGTGAACCACGATATGATATTTTCTATAGCAGGTTGATGCCACAAAAGAAAAAAGAATTAAATACCTGTCCATCGAATCATTCATTCCTATACCGTTTGCTGCAGATAAGCAGTGCTTTTGCAAATGGGTTTGATTTTAAAATGCGATCTATCCATAAATAAATAGTAATAAGGCATGGCTTGCAAACATAGTCGGATTTATGCAGCATAGTGGAGTTACGGAAGCTGTATGGCAATCGTTCTACAGGAATTAGCAGGTTGAAATCCTGCATAGCCATACCAGGTCTGTCTGTGTAGCGTTTCCCGTGCCAAGGTATCTAATTTTATTCGTGTTTTTGCGCTGTTGAAAAGACAAACAATTAAAGTGAACAATATCCATTTCTTTTTTATCCCAAATACTTAAATGTAGTTCATACAACTATGGCTGCATCCAGTAGCTATTTTGCTGCTTTTGGCATAGCAGATTTTTCAATACAATTATGTTATAGCAGCTAAAATATTTTAAATTTAGAGAGCAAGGAACCCGTAGCAAGGACAATTAAAAATTAAAATGACATTTATACTGACTCAATAGGCTGATTTGACAGGGAAAGCCAAATCACACACACACACACTCACAAACACACACACACACACACACACACAAAACAACAAAACCGCAATCACACATACTCACACACTTCCAATATTGAGGAGGAAATCAGTAATATATGTTTTACGATGTAGCGGTCTTGCATCATCTAGATCCTGGTTCGAGGCATATTGAATATTTATGCAAAAGTCCGATAAACCTGGAACATGTAATGATAACTATAAATACTAATCGATTTGTTGGAATCTTTTAATTACATTGTGCAATCTGGTGCAATCTGGTAAAAAAAATATGATCCTTCCTGCATTTGCGATATCAATTTTCATGGCTACAATCGGCTGATCCCTTAAACCTAGCAAGCAAATGCGACTTTCAGTCATACCCTCATTTTAAACGTTCGGTTTATGTGTCAACTATCCGTTATTTTTGTTTCTAATAATAAGACGCTTAATCAACTAAACTATACGTCCAATAGACTGGTTTAACTATGGGCATGTGATAGTCATATAAAAAGTACCAGGGCGCTATAGACAATAAAACAAATAGAAACATCTGAAACGCTCAGATTAGCGAATGAACGGATTTGGGACCGGAGTGTCTGCTGGGTCTAATGGAAAAGCCACATAGATACACGATGATTCTTCTAGGATATTGCCAACTTAATTCAGCATCGAAAAGGAAGGCAGGATGTTTTATTCCATCTGGTATAACAAGTACTGTATGTTTATAAACACTATCACAAAACGTTTACTACATGGAATCACTATGAGTCAAATGCTATTGGAAAGGATCCACTACATTAATAAACACATATTTTTAAATGCAAAGTTATAGAGATAGCTACAGACTTACTGGTAGATATATACTGATTTAGAATATATATATATATATATATATATATATATATATATATATATATATATATATATATATATATATATATATATATATATATATAACATTTCAAAGTTCGCAGCAAACTCAATATAATGTAGATTCCTTTTTTACATTTTTCACTATAAATATTTTTTTGTAATTCAAGATATTTGAATTCATCATTTTCTGTATCTTCCAATAGTTTCCTGATGGGAGATATCCGTGCTACAATTTTAGTTACCTATATTCTGACTGTTTATTCTTGACCGAGGTGACACTTGAGAACAGTATCAAGAGTTTCTTTCCATATCACTGTCCATATCAGCTACTAGTAGCATATATACACATATAACACATGATGACATCACACTTCTCTAAAACACGAAGTTCAATTTAAGCTATGTCAGGTAAATAATCCTGTAGAACTCTTATTGGCGGATTGAAAGTTCAGTTTAGACAAACAATTAGACAAAAATCACACTGTTTACCAACTATAAATAAACACAATCCTGTAAACCATTTATTTTCGGATCTAAAGTTCAGTTTATTTCTAGACACTACGTGACCTCTCTGAAAGACGAAAATCACACTGTTTACCAAATATTGATAAGTACAATCCTGTTCTCCTAGGTCAGGAAAATAATCACGTAAACTACTTATTCGCGGATGTAAAGTTCAAATATATCAATACCTATTTGAACATGATCTTTTCTCGTTTATTTTGTTGTAAATTGCTGAAGCTTGTCATGTAATCAGCAATTATTTCTTCACATAATGATATATGCCAGTAATTACTTATATTATATTTGAGATGTTTCACAAGATTTTTGACAAACCGCCGCTATTGTTATCGATCTGACACATAGCTAACACATGAACGAGGAACGGCAAAACTGGAAACTATCATACAACATCCAATCCACCTGCTTCTGTTCGCTTTCCACCTTGAACAATCTTGTTAAACCTACATTTCTGCTAGTCATATTTCCTTTATTCACCTTCCCAACAACGTTTCAAACCGGATTTGATATTAAGATGCAATATGTTATAACGGTACCAATTGTACAACCCCAGGTGGGGGGAGCTTAAGGTGTAGGGAACATTGCATTCAGAAATAAACGACAAAACTATCTGTGATTGGTGCATTATGTAAGAGTTGTTCTTTCTGTTAGGCTTTAAAAAACGTTGAGCCTCTTGGCAACATGTGAAATTATGTTAATTCATATCTAGATCACATTTTGTATTTTTTAAGATTTTTTTTAAAATCTGGTACACATGACTGAAAATGTGCCCGGTGTAACTAGATAACGCTTACCCCTGTGTAGTTCCAGCAGAGTTATCTCTCCTAAATGCAATGAAATACCTATTTTCGATGTTATCAAATTAACAATCTAGCATTGTTCTCTGTGACAGTGTGTGACATGCCTGCTGAGGTAGGATAGAAAGTATATTTATTTCGCAAAACATTAGCATTGCGGTCTATGGAAAAGCAATTGGTACCGTGATACCATATAGATTACACTGGTGCATCGTCAAAAGCAATTGAGAAAGTTCATTTTGAGAATAGAGATTTCATGAATAGCTAAGGCGAATGCAAAACAAGTAGACTTAAAGTTTTTACAGTACGAAGTCTTCATTGTTTTTTTTCAATCAAGATTAAGTATATGCCGGTGGGGAAGGATGCCATTTTTACTTCATGACTGGTTGACAAGATATCAATAATGTGTATTATATTGTAGCTGAAAAAGATAATGTGAATGTATCTGACTACAGGATTATTGAACAGACCTAGATCAACAGGATTGATTTTGTCTGTAGTTAGTTAACTGCTTTTCGTGTTAGTGAGTACTCACGTAGTCTCTAAAAAAATTGAACTGTAGGTCCACCAGGAAGAGGTCTGCAGGATTATTTACCTGACCTAGGCTTAATTGTGTGTGCTACTAGTCGTTGATAGATATCACGTATATATATATATATATATATATATATATATATATATATAGATATAGATATATATATATATATATATATATATATATATATATATGAGAATTTTCGAAAAGCTTTTGACCAGTACTTTGGTCTATAACTATTAAATAGCTTTATTTCCCAATTGTAGGATATAGGTAAGCTTAAAATTAGCCAAAGTTTGGCTAAGACTTTCTGTTAATATGCTCAGTGAGGCCAGTTTATGTCTAATGTCCTGTTAGCAAAACTGAGCTATTTCCTACAACGTTGTTCTCCACACTCTTAGGTAAAAAAAGACCCCTGGATAAATGTATACCTAGCCAAAATTTGGCCAGTGTCTTTTAGTGGTATCCACATATATGGTTGCAAAGCACCAACATCTAGGCAACTATGATTAGCCCAATTTGGCCAGCTGCAACATTGTCCCTTTCCATAATTTACTGTATGTCTTTTAGACAGAAATAAAAGTTTGGATAATGTATCCTTAGCTAAAATTTGCTGAGTGTTACCAACAGCTTTTAGTAAAAGCTGAATGTGTGGCTGTTAGAAAATATTAAAAGGTGCATAATTAGCCAAATTTGGCTATCTACCTCAGTGTCTAATTCCATAATGTACATGCGTGACCTTTAGTCAGAAACTAATTTTTGGAAAACAAAATATTTAGCACAAATTTAATACTAATACCCGCAAGGCTATTTGCATATTCTGAAGATGTGGATAAGAGAAATAAAATATATTTTGGATAAGTAGATGATCATCCAATGTTTGGAAGAATTGAAATAAAATCTTATAGTAATAAAAAAAAAATGTTACAGGTTTTCTTAGCAAGTGTTTATACGGTAGGCTCATGCTACATGAAACCCTTTTCATTGCAAGTAGAGTTTGTTAAAAAGTTTTCAAAACCTCGTTTAGTGGGCACAAGTTTAGAAAAGTCACCTTTTTCCCTCTCAATATTCTATCAAGTTTGCCTATAGATGTTCACTACCAGATCAGTAACTTCTGGTTTTCCAACTGTCGATCCTTGTGTACTGTAACTAGAAGACCTGTCTTTTAGAGTGTGCCGATATTTCTACATGTATCAACTTTCCTTTAAATCACCAAAGTTGAACCACATGCAATATTTGAGATTTCATTTGTATGCAAATACTGCATGGAATATATTTGGTTAAAACTATACTAAGATTTAAATATGTTACAATATATAATCATATAAATCAAAGTTTGACATAATTGCAAACATATACATTTGAAGTCGAAAGAACAATAGCAATATTTTGTGTTTACTGTTACATTTAAAGCTTCAGGCATTTCTATTATGTGTTGTAAGATTTAAAAATTAAATGAATTCAATACTTGATAATACCCTTCCTATTACTCTATCAAACCTAAGTACTATCTTCTAATATGTGCCTTCCATCCCATTTCATGAAATGTTTCAAATAACTACTTGATAGCAATTGCAAGGTTTTCTTTCATTCATTTACATTCTTATAGCATGGAAAAGGTTTGAGGAGGCTATACATGTTAGCGGTTCTTTATATCTCTGATGCAAAGGTTTATGGCTCGATGAAAGTCAAAGTTAATTCATTTATTTCTTACAAATATTATATACAGGAAACACACTAGTCAAGTGTACTGATAATTAAATGTGGAAAACTTATGTCATGACACAATTTTTGGCAAAACTTAAAAAACTACTTAAAGTAATACAATATGAGAAAGTTCTAAATTTATATATATATATATATATATATATATATATATATATATATATATATATATATATATATATATATAAATATATATAAATATATATATATATATATATATATATATATATATATATATATATATATATATATATATATATATATATATATATATATATATATATATATAGGCCATCTGGTGTTATTATTATACGTTTGAGTATATAATAGCAACCCATATCTCTGAAGTGTTATAGTTGGGTCGCATTGATATACTTTGGACAAGACGTAAATATTTTCATTGTGGTACATCCATATGATCTACTTGCTTTAGAGGCAAATCACATACGAAATTTCATTATAGAGCGTGAAATAAAATTGAGCATAGCAATGGTATAATAATCACACAGCTGAAGCAAATAATACAATTAGAGTATGACATTGAAGTTACACTAACCTAGTTTTAATTTAGAAATTGATTAGCTGCTGAGTCTCTCTGAGACTCACCAATTTTCACAAGACTAGATGTTACTCGGTTAAATATATTGACCGCATAATAAACTAAAAACAAGGAATCACATATTGAGTCGTCTCAGTATTTTACTTAGCACAATTTACTAAAGACAAAATTCAGACTCTCACAATTTTATTATTTGTACTTTAATGCCCAAACGTACACCTGGTAAATCAGTTGCTGTATGTATTTTCATGTGAGACATAAATGTATTATCATTATTTTATATACCTACCTACCTACCTGTCTACCAACTTTTTTATCTATCTATCTATCTATCTATCTATCTATCTATCTATCTATCTATCTATCTATCTATCTATCTATCTATCTATCTATCTATCTATCTATCTACCTACCTGCCTATCTACCTACCTGCCTACCTGCCTACTTACCTGTCTTATTTAAATATGTAAAGAATTATTGTTATGGTCTATTGTATGACAAAACAATACACCACCATTCATTATCTAAGTAACTATTCCACGGTAGTTATGCAATAACTGTTTTGCAGTGACTCTAAAAGTACTAGGAGCACAAGCAATTGATAAAATCAATATACGCAATACAGTCTTAAACTGGAATAATACAGAGTGTCAAATTGTATTATTAGTTTTTCATTTTATATAACCCAGTGCAAACAGTGTGACACTAAAAAAAATGACAGCCTTTTGGGCAAGCATCAACTCTAATACAAATATCACAGCCTACGTCTCTTGGGATTACATGATTAATTACACATTTGTGTAAGCTAATGATGACGGCAATTCTTTATAGCCACACATTCATTTGATGATGCTATATGGGCAATTTGTTTGCTGTTAACATTTTTTTACAAAAGTTATTGGAGTTTGTTTCGCTAAACATTTCTATATTTTTATGTCACTTTACATGCATATCTTTACGGTCCCAAAGCAGTAATTGATATTATCTGCATAAGATCATCACATTTGAGTAGCAGGACAAATATCAAATGTAGAGATGTTTGTGAGAGTTCCGTATGCACATAAAAGTCGTTATAATTTTCAATGCCTAATTTTTGTCATCTGCATGTGGAATTAAACAAACTAACTGAATCTTGAATAATCATCGCTGTACCTTGCAAGGCAAAGTATCATTTTGACAACGTCGATGTCGATCTTAATTAATTTAATATTACTTTGTCGCACTGTCTACGAACGCAGTAATGCCATTATTAACAAAACCAGCACTAATACCAGCTCCATATTTTGTACCATCTGTTTTTAAATTGTCACCTTCTACTTCATTAAATGCTTCATTGGGTAAGAAATATCTTCTTGTATCCTGAACATGAAATTCAATTCGTCCAAGAATAACATTAATAATCACACATAGATCCATGTATAAACATATCTTATGTTATTTGTCATTGTCAAAAACGAAGACCACTCCCTGCAATCAGAAATGATGATATGTTTTTGGCTGTCAAAACTGTTGGTACTGGCAGAAATCTCTATTAGTTTTTTTATTTGCGGTTTGATTGCTTATTTTACTAACATTTGCAGTCATCACTTCAGTTTTAGGTAATTTTACAGGCTGATGTTCTTTTTTGTACTAATCGTACGAGCCTATCGTTCATTGGTGAGAATTCTTTACTGGCAACGTCGGCGGCAGCATCAAAAACTTTTCCACGAATAACAGCAACGACGTTCATGCTCAGCTGCTTTGAAGTCAGTATTTACTTAGGGGCTATCCTCGAAAATAAGCCCTGATCAACATCGCTTAGTCCATCCCGGTAGATTGAGCAGAATGCATAATCATCTAATTAAAACGATTATATCTCACTTCTTAATCGCTAAAATAATCTTCAGCGTCATTAATGAGGAACCGATACACATTAATATCCATGATAATACCTGTAAAGAATTGTTAACAAATAGCAGAAGCTTCATGAATGATTTGTGGAGAATTATTACCGGCTAGTTTTTCGCAGATTTGAATTCTAGTCGATCAACATCGAGAAGGATTTTATTGGGACCAATAAGAAAGCCCTTTTCCTTGGTAAATATATCACTTCTAGTAACGCCTAAGGTATCGACGATATTTGGGGAATCTGGGACATGAGGAATATTATGGAATAATTAATTACCGGATGTTGAAGTGGCTGATTCTTGTCCTTGTTGTTTTCGTTATTCTCGTCGTAGTCATAGTTCTTGTAGTCTTTGTCTTGGTAATAATGATGATGGTGATGGTGATGAGAACTTGTTGTCCTTGCTCTGGTGATAGCTGTATCCAGGAAATTATTTATCATGAATCAATGAAATATATTTTGTTTACTATTTCGAGCGAAATAAATGTTGTAGCATACGCAGTATATAATATTGTACCAATTATCATGACTTAAATAAGAAATAATTCCAGCAAATGTCTCTGTCCAAAGCCATTGGTGCAATTCTCGAGGAAAAATAATTATTATTTAGAGAAAAGATGAAGTACACCAGTAACAAAACACGTTGCTCATCATACATACAAGTGAACAAATATTTCCAGCACAGGAATACCCTTTTAAGGTATTAGAATCTGAATCACATGTTATGATGTGACACTCGACTGTGACTATGACTGTGTATCTCTTACAGTTAACTGAACAATTAGAACAAATTAATTCGTCACCCCATTTACAGATGCACGAAGGACACGTGTGATTTCGAAATTACTCCTGGGCATCAAGTATTGGCCGCAACTGCATAAATCTTCAGCTCTGTCACAAATATATGACTAAAATTGAAGATCAAAGCGACACAATAGCATCAATTAAAATCTTATAAAAATGAATCGGACCAAAATTATTTTTGTTCTGTTTCATACATAAGCATTCGACGGTTTGCCACCTGTACCATAAATTATAAACCTTGTTTGCTTTAATTTTTCCAATCAATCACATAACTTACATGAATTAAACTAAGCATGTAAGGTCTATTCAAATGTTGACGGCTCACTTTTGCTGTTGTTGCTGAAGGTTTTAACGTCAGTTTTCACTATGGTATACATGACGGGCAGTATAAATGTTGGAAAAAAACCATGAAAAGATATTGGTAAAACTTCTCACGTAACCATAATGGCCGAGCGAGAGACTCATTCCCACGCAGATAGAGGTAAGATGACAGTGATCAGGAACGGCGAATACTTTAGACCATTCGTTCACTAGGGTCCCTGGCTCACTTCTGTGCATGACAATGTAAAAACACTGACGAAAAGTGACACAAAAGTTTCTTATATCTTATATCCACCATAAAGTAAATACAACTTTCTGTATTATTTTATATAATTTGAAATCTAATATTTCATAACTACAGCAATGAATAAATTAATAAGAACAAGATTTAAACATGTTTTCACTCAGACTTTCTGTTCAATTTATAATCCATGCATCATTACGTATGTAATACAAATTGCAGTAAAGAAAAGAAAAATACTACATCTCTTGCATTTTATTGAATTAAGGCCCTTCTACCATGCTCCGTATTTCGAAAAGTAAAGTCTAAAATCCAATAAATATTATTTTTAAATCATGATGCAAATTTAGGTAACCAGTGTTGGATAGTTTCTAATGGAAACTGTTGAAAGGTTAGTAGATTGAATGCGTTGTTTCCTAAATTTTGTGTCAATTTGAATTTCATGTGTAGGACCAATATAAAGAATATGTGTCTGTATCGTTTGAAGTAGTTACCCTTTCTATTTCATATCCAAAGGCACATTGCTCTACTTTACATTTGTATTGGATAAGAATCGGGATTGCTGTTTCATGACGTATGATCATAAGGACGGGTTAGTGAATTTTGCAACGTGTTGAAAGAGTATAGTTCATTATACGATAAGATTCATGTCCATCTGTTCCTTATGTTACCTTCAACTTGGCAAATAGGAAGTCTTTAACTTTAGAAACTATCTTGCTTAAAATAGATTGCCATTTGACCAAGATAGATTATATATTATTAGGTAATTCATCACATGCCAGCAAAGGAGAGGTTAGATAGGTACTGATAAGATTGATCAGAATGGTCAGACGATTGCAGTTCATTTAGAAATAATGGTATTGCTATTAACACACAAGTGTGAAAAGAGCATATGAAACAGTCCAATGAGATTTTAATGCACATTGATATATTATATTTCCAAGTATCATATAAGAAAAAAGTTCCATTAACACTATAGTGAGTGTGTGTATTGTAATTTGTATTTGTAAATCATGAACAAAAAGACACTTACGCTTTTTTTAGTTTATTCTCGCGATTTAGAAGTTAAAAGTAAATTTGATAACACATTAAAAACTCAGTTTGCTTCTTCTTTCAATTTTTCTTTCTATTTTCATTTGTTAGTATTTCTTCACAGAGACGTCTTCATCGTCACTTTGTTCTTCTTTTGAGCCCACCTCATGTTTCTCCTCTTATTTCCCCTCTTTTTCTTAGGACACTCGGGACCGTAGTGTTCTTTCTCCTGACAACGATAACATGTATCTTGACTTTTGACTTTCATTCTTGGACGAAGCGGGCATGCTGGATGCAAATGTCCATATTCCACACTGATCTAGTAAACTTCAGCACTTATGAACCTTCGTATGATTCGCATCGCATCATCGAGCAGAAGGTTAAGTTTAGTTGACACGTACATGTGGTTTATGCTACGACTCTTGGCAATCGTTAACCAGCAGGGCGAACTGTGTTGACTCTTCCATCTTCTTCACTGTTTGAGACCTGAATAAATACTCCAAGACACTAATCCTATAAAGGGTACTGCTGCGTGAGAAACCTACTACAACTATATTTTGCCATCAATATGATACAATCCCAGTGAAAAGATTGAACAAATTAGGAGAGAACATCGTTCGGTATCGTCACACAGACACACACATATTAGCTGAAAATTGTGCTACATTTTCATGTTAACGTTTTGGAAGATGACATGAGTTAATCATGATTAATATCCCCATTTCTGTCACAAAATATATAGTCCAGTTTCGCTCTTTAATAATTTCGTTGGGCCAATACAATTATTGTCGCATTAGTGATACGCAAACCTCACTTTCAGAAAATTTTACAAGGAAGTCTTGCACCTATACTATAAAATGTACAGAGTTCAAGAAGAATGTGAAACGATTGCACTATTCCAAGGAGAAAGTGATAATAGTGATCACTATTGCACAACGCATTTCAAAATTAGTTGGTAGAGGTTATACTTGTGTTCTTAATGATGTGATTGTCTCATATCCCTACATCATCTGCATCCATTATAGATAGAGAATGAGTGGTTGGAATATATAAAATGGGTGAAAATTATGATAGGACGACAAAACAAACAAGGCCAGTGAAGAACGAAATTCGTTTTGGTGGCTTGTGAATTTTATATTTGAGAATTTAGTTGCCCAATATTGACTTCCAGATTAAACTGAAAACAATGAGATACACATGCAAAAAGAAATTAAACGGTTTAACTCATTGTGTACTGACTTTTATGTAATGTTCATATTAAATTATGGTACAAATGAAAGTTAACTCTCAAACACACACACGAAGAAAATAGCAAAAACATATTTTATTTTTCTGAACGCATATCCTATATTTAGAATGCGGGTGTAATATACGCAGGGTGATATAGTGCTGTGAAACTCTTGTTATTATTGAAAACAACACGTGTTTGTTTCCTCTCTGAATAACGATTGGTCAAATGTTTGATTTGTTTTGACATATGGCAGTGCGAAACAGGATAACTGAAGTTCACAAATTCATGACAATTCAAGATTTTGTAGCATTCAACAACCTACTGATAGATTAAAAATATAGTTTTCATTTTTAGGGGTGTATGTTTTGAAATCAAATTAACCGACAAACAGAAGAGTTCCCGTAATTATCGCGACTATTGATGACATGTTTGGAATGGTATTTAAAACGAGAATTTATACTTTTAAAAACTTCACGACACTTATATCTGCTATATTTTCTTTACAAAATGTCAAAAACACATATTTCACTTTAAAACATACATCCAGAGGAAACAGCATTAAACACATTCACTGCAAGTAGAATATTACCAACTTCTTTTTGGGTTAAAACATTACTTTGGGTGTTTATGAACTCATTAAAAAACATTCAAAGAAAATTCATCATTGTGTTATTAGAGCACATTCAAGATTATTGGGGTTTATTTGCAACATTCTATAAAGGGTAGAATATTTATAGGATATTTGGAATTTAATTCACAAAAAATATGTAATTGTGTCTTGGGATTTGACTTTGTATAGTAGAGAAAATATTACATATTGATTTTACTTGAATTGTTTGATTGACTTCTTTCCGTTTCAACACAACCATAATAAGATGAGTATAATAATAATAATAATAATAATAATAATAATAATAATAATAATAATAATAATAATAATAATAATAATAATAATAATAATAATAATATACTTGTTTCATTAAAAGTAAACGATGCTTGCCTGATGTCCTTCTAATGAAACATTTTTTGCACAAGTGGCAAATCATTGATACAGCGTATATGCTGTACATTTATTTTATTTATATCGCATAAGAAATTATTTGCACTTTGAACTGTGTTAAGATTTACAATAGGTATTATTATTATTATTATTTGAGTAAATTAACTTCTCACACCCCGGGTAGGTCCGCTATAAAATGTAGTTTAGTAACTATGCTACCTCTCTCTCACTCTGTGTCTCTTTCTGATTTCATTCTCACTCTCTCTTGAATGTTGAAGTGATTATTTTCTCTGGAAGTAAGAAAGTGTTGTGATCAAATTTTTGGGAAAAGATATTTACTGGAATTTATATTGATTTTAAACCTATAATCATATTATTGATTGAAGAGAATACTGTTGGCATATCTACATTCTATAAACTATAAGGGACATGTCACTAACTTCAGTATTTATAGTTCGTTGGAACCTATACTGAGTTTTATTCAGGACATTAAATTGCTATATGTTGTGTCAGCAATTTTTTAAAATTATTTTGGGATTTAATTCGCAATACAGTATGTTCGTTTTTCTCACTTTGTATCCTAGGAAAATATATTATTTGTTAAATGTTACAAAGCTTGTTGTCTTTTACTTTTTCTTTTATTTATTATAAGCTCATAAACTTGTAATAATATATCTGGAGTATCTCTTGATGACACTAGCACATAACCACTTGATAAACATTATTCGGAAAACTTTTGAATCGTTTTCGATCTTCTATGAGTTTTAAAGTACTCTGGGTAAACAATAGATTAATTCATACACCTATGTAATATATTTTTATTTGTTTACTTTCTTCGATGTATATTTTTAGGGAAATACATTTATTCTTTGGAATCTTGAATGCTTGTTAAATTTTGTTTTATATTTTATAGTTACATTGTTTAAGCCTCTTGGTCGTACAAACATATATCAACTTCATGACTGATTTTATGTGTTCGTATTTTGATACGAAGAGGCAAGTTTTCATATTTACATCATAACTATTTCAATACAATTCATTTTGTTCTTATAGATCTAAATGTTTCAGGTCCATAATGGTAATAAATAATTAACTGGTCTATCTGTACGAAATTGCTCCTTAAAGTAATTTGCATCACAAAGTTCTTTGTATTTCCGCACCCGCTCTCACTGTTATTTGTATTACTAAAGTCATAAACATGCTTTCCATTTTATAAGGATCATAACAATTAGGTCTAAGATGTATTAAAGGCACGAGCAAAAGTGTCAGAACTTTTTAAACAAGTCTAAACATATATGCTATGTATAAATGTATAAACATATACACTATGTTTGATTGAAATAAGAATTGAAAACAGCATTTTTAATATACTTGAACATATATCACAATCATTCGTGTCTCTTGACTAGATAAACATATTTACCAAAGTGTATGAAAGTTATAAAAACAAGCACATTCAATGAGATGCAAGATAAGATAATTTATATCCAAAGTCATCCAAAATGTGATGATGTAAACCTATTTACTAAGATAGATCCAAAAGTTTGATCAGAAATACTATGTTGCAAGCCATAGGAAGCCGAGCCAATCTGATGTCAGATCACTTCATTTTTATATATTGTGACCTTGCTCTTAATGAAATTCATTTTACATCTTCATGATGTAGACCCATTTGCCCATATGGATCCAAATCAGAGCATGAAAAACCTCGTGTAACTAATTACCTCTTCGATTGAGATCTCTTGGTATAAGCTTATTCTCCAAGATTAATCAAGACTGAATCACAAATATGGGCATAAAAGTGACAAATGGTTCAGTCAGTCAGAGGCAAGAACAAAGAATTATTATGAATGGATAGTGCCTCTTGCTAAATTATTATGAGATTTAGATGATATAAAATGTACTTGAAGTTTTCTAAATTCTAAATTAGCTCCCACTCTAAGATTGAAGTATCTTAATATGTATAGGCCGTTAGTGTTGCGGATACTAGGTACTGATTGATCCAAGGCCTCACATAACTGGTCATTCTCCTCTTGATGGAGTAGAGGGTTGTAGCGTACACGTGTCGCAAGTGTTGCACTGGTACGCTTGCAAACCCTAGCATCCCGTATCTACCGAGAATCCCAGTGTGGCTTCCGAGAAGGCCGGTCAACTGTAGATTTGATTTTTTTTACGTCAGCTGCAGGATAAGTACCATTAGCAGCAAATGCCCTTCTTCATTGCCTTCATTGACCTGACAAAGGCGTTTGACCTGGTCAGACTGAGCGGACTCTTCTTCATGCTCCTCAAGAAGGTCAACTGTCTCCCCTCGATTGCTCGCTGTCATATTTTTTCACCAAAACACTCAATGCACTGTGTGCTTCAACGGCGCTACATCAGAGGCCTTCATAGATAGCAGTGGAGTAAAACAGTGTTTTGTACTTGCACTAACCATTATTGCCATTTTCTTCTCCGTGTTCCTCCAGTACGCTTTCAAGGACTGCAGCGAGGCAGTGTACATTCACACCAGAGGAAATGGCAAACTGTTCAACATCAAACGTCTCCGTACAAAGACCAAAGTCACAGAGGTTCACATCCGTGAGCTCTTCGCTGACGATGCAGTTTTGAATCACATACGGAAGAAGGACTCAGCAGCTAATAAGTCGCCTCTCCCACGCCTGTAAACAGTTCGGACTAACCATCAGTTTTAGGAAGACGAATATCATGGAACAGGATGCAGACACCCCTCCAGCCATCACCATTGATGGGTACAACCTTGAAGTTGTTGAGAACTATACATGCCTTGGGCCACCATCTCCAGCTCGCTCTCCATTGATGCCAAGGTAAACGACAGGATTGCTAAAAAATGAGCAGCAATAATGGCAAGACTGAACCAGAGGGTCTGAAACAATTCTACAACGTCACTGAGAAGACCAATCTGCGTGTCTGCCAGGCATGTGTGCTCAGCACACTCCTCTACAGTTGCTAGGCATAGACAACCTACAGGAGAATTGAAAGGAATCTCAACAGATTCCTTCTGAGATGCCTGAGGCTCATTCTGCGCATCCATTGGCAGGACAAAGTACTCAACACGAAGGTTCTGGAACGGGCCAGCATGAATAGCATGTTCTGCATCCTGAGCCAGAGGCGCCTTTGATGGCTCGACCACGTCAGGAGAATGGATACAGGCCGCATTCCTAAGGAACTGTTATACGGCAAGCTAGCAAAAGGTACACTACCGACTGGACGGCCACGTCTTCGATACAAAGATGTCTGCAAAAAGGACACGAAAATATTCAACATCAGCGTCAATATCTGGGAGAGCTGTGCTAACAACCGCTACGAGTGGTGACTTGCTGTCATACAAGGCATTCGGAAAGCCAAGGAAGGGGTAAAAGTAAACTGCGCTACAAAGAGAGCCATGGTGAAGTCGAAACAACAACAGCCTCAACAAAACTTAATCTTCACCTGTGGAAAGTGCAATAAAGATTGTCAAGCAATGGTCGGACTCATCAGCCAATCGCGACGGTGCAGATAAGGCACCAAAAACAAGGAGCTACACCATCATTACTTTATGACAGACGATGGCCAACAACAACAAGTTTCTTATTTTAACTAATACATATCTGTCACTGATACGGTGTTGTATGTTTATTCAATATATGATCAGATATATTTGTTCACAGGTAAACAATCGAGTTCTGACCTCCCGCGGTGTAATTTACCCAGTGTTGATTGATAGAAAGAAGAATGCAGATCTCTGAACAAGTATATTGAAGAAATAAAACAACATGTCCCTTTTTCAATGAACATGCCCACTCTTCAGTTGATAAAATTTAGTCAATTCAACAGAAGAATTTCAAATGGTAGAAATCAATTTCTTTGTTACAAAAGAAGAAAATGTGCTAATATGTACTCAATAAAAGCAATACAAAATTTCAAGTTACGATTACTTGTCAGTGACAGAATTAATTTAGCTTCATTATAGCCTACGAGACATTGCTTATGAGTTCAACGATGAACGACATCATCACCTATCTTATCCAGACATCGAATCTTCCTTTCCTTTCTGCATTGCTAACCTTTGTTTAATCGTATTGACCTTGGCTCTATACAGTCGAACTTACTTGAACGGTTTGGCGATCGTACATAGACCTAGATTTCTTGCTCGGAGTTTGTTATGCTATTTGGAATTTGTAAAGGAATTTTGCATGGCAGCTGTTTCGTTAAATAAATAAAATGTCCCGCACTAGACAATAGGTCACCTTTCCAAGTAAATATCTATATTTGTACATTAATCCGGCTCAGAAAATAAAATGCATAATTATATCGTAATCACTGGTTCACTTATTTCCATATTTACAAACAGAGACGGTCATTACATGTATCGGGTCACGCTAGAGGGCATCCTTTAGATTTCGCTTCACGCTAACACGTATGTGACCGTATTTAACACTCCCTGACTTCCTAGATTAAACTATTTAGTAGTATTAACTTAGATATGGCTAAACCCATCAAAGTTAACTATTCTAAAGGAGTTTACATGATCAATTAAAAGTTAGAACTAATATATAAATATGCACACAATAGAAAAATTAAATATTACGAAATAGTATATGAAGATACGCTCAATACATAGCATAAAAGACAGAGATTTCATTCACAAATGTAAGCACATAACCCATCATTTATTAAGCTGAATTTTACGGAATATTTACGCATTCCTACGAATCAAATACTTAATTACATGCAATATTGTCAATTCTCTCAATGAACATTACATACAATTTTGTTAACTCACCCAATGAACTGATAATTAGAAAATTAAGTAATAAAATGTCGTCACTAATATTTCACTAAAATCCTAAAATACACAAACACACACACACACACACACACACATATATATATATATATATATATATATATATATATATATACACATATATATATATATATATATATATATATATATATATATATAATGAGTAAATATAACTATGTTAAGTTCTCATTTAGAAGAAATATGATTGTCGCCAAGAATTTGCTTGATAAAGATAAAATTATCTCTGACTTTCAGTCTCTTCTTATCTCATCTTCTCTCTCTTTTCTTCCAATGTATCTCTTCCAATTTTTCTTCCTCTTATTCTCTTCCCCTCTGTTTCATGTTTTTTGTCTCTCTATTTGTTTCCGCCCCTTGTCTTCCACTTTATGTTTCTCTATCTTCAAATTAGTGTTATTCTTTATTTTATTCTGTCTCATCCCCTCTCTTTTCCTCCCTGTCAGCGTCTCTTACTTTCGATCTTCTCTTCGCTTTATCTTTCTCTCTTTCTACAACTATATTTCTTTCGTTCATTACATTCGTCTGTCTCTCATTTTCATTTCCTTCATAACACTGCATATTTTTCCTCTTTGTCCTTGTGCATATTTCTTGACAGTTTCCCTTTTTTCGTTTCCCACTATCTTATTCTTTCGCCATTTTTTTTCTCTCTCTTATGTCTGTGTTGTTCTCTCTTTTTTGCTCGTTTTCCTCTCTTTCGATAGGTCTTCCTTTTGTGTTCCTCTCGATTCCATTCTATTTGTGTTTCTGTTCACAGTCTTCGTCTCTTTTCCTATCTTTCTCTTTCTCTGTTGCTTCCTCTGTCTCTCTCACTTCCTTCCTCTGTCATGGTCTGCTTTCTATTGATATTTATATGTATAGTACTAGCGGATAACATTCCAAAGGATTTGTCCAGTATGATTACTTTCAAGTTCACAGATTATTTTGCTTTGGACCCTTTCACTGACCTATGAATTTATTTACCAAACCTTGCAAATGACAATTTCAGTGTGTATGTCTTTATTTGGGATTGTTAATGTAGCTTTTAATAATATTAATGCAATATGTAAAACTTTGCAGTTGATAGGGATGACCAGTACTGTGGCATCAACCTGCAGCCTGCAGACGTGTTGCATCATGTCCCATCCAGTCAAATTATCCTGCCATCGGGCCTACAAATCATAAAACTGACTTCTTAATGCTCAACGCCAAGTGAAAAAGATGCTAGTGCCGTTTTATAAGTCTTTGGTATGGCTCAGCAAAGAATTGGACCCACAACCTCCCAAGTTACAGATTGATTGCCCTAACCGCTTATGTCAAATGAGTGATCACAATTTTAAAGCAGTTTTAGTTCGCTTAGAAGAATCTGAAAATGCTTTAAAAGTTGAGTCATATAGTGACGTTTGAAATGCTATTAGTACGTCATTGTAACCTCTATAAACTAATGGTTTATTGAAATAAATAGTATGTTAGGTTTTGTAAAGTGAACCTTGATCTTATTTTATTTAAAATAGAGGCCTTAAGCAGATCGTGAAATATTCAATTAATGAAAAAAGCAAATTGATGTTGGAAGAAATAGTCTTCCCAATTTAATATATGACCTGTTTCATATTTGTCATTTCATTCTCTAATACCAAATGGATACTTCATAATAAGGAAACAACTGGTTGTATCGATGAACGAATCAGCTATCTGATTCTATCCCCCATTTTTAAATTATCCATTATATATTGATGTGGCACTAGTAGGCCTAAAGTGTATTACCAAAGGACCCAATAATGAACATAAATTATTTGGTTGAAGTGGGGAAAGAATGAGATAACTGACTCATCCCCGGTCCCCATTTATTAACTTATTCATTACTTATATACATGTGGCAGCCAGTTTATTACCAAAGAGATGTTTATTTAAAGGAAACACATTTTTGAGAGGAGATGAATAATCATGTGACAGTAGGATAATGTGTGACAGGAAAAAGAAAGTCCATTTTATACTTTTTAAATCCATGATATAGAGAATTGTGACTGATGCGCTTTTATATCATTCTTTGGTTGCAAATTGTCAATAATTGTATGCTGAATACCGTTTATCAAAACCCAGTACCAATAATACAAGTTTATCTAGTGCTAAGGATATGATACATTTTGAATAATACTGATGATACGAAGTGATACTATGCATTTTATTGACTTCATTCATTTCAGGTAACAGTAACATATTTTTGAAATTTGGACATCGAATTCAGTAGCCTTTCTTTTAAAAAAGCGGTTGTATCTTTAAAGTAATTATAATTCAAAAGTCATAATAGTGCACAAATGGTTAATCTGTTAGTAAATAATTTATTTTCAATAATAATCTGAAAGAAGAAAATGCTCTGTAAATTATGACTTTATTTCGGGATTATCTCTCCAAAACCTATTGGACTGGTGTAGTACAATGCTGATGATATCTATATGGGACTTACTACAGGATCAATCTATGATATACTGCTAAAAGCCATTAGGGAAACACGAGAATGAAAATTTTCATTATCGGTTTGCTGATGGTTTAGAAACAACATTAAATATGAAATATAATAATTTTCCTAAAATATTATGATTAGGTGATTATTATCAACGAACTATTATACTAGAACAGACTAGTTTGTAAAGGATAAAACAGCATTTTGGTGTAGTCACTAGTTCACATCAATTATTTTTTTATTATAATAGAAGACATATATTTAAGAGTTCGTATAAATTTTTTTCTGGAACCATTTGCCTTTAAATCACCAATCATCTAATATGATGTTTATTAAATATTCAATTTAAGACACAATATAAAATGCAAGTGTTTCTTCATTCATTCATATTCGTATTGAATGGACAAGTTGTTGAACATATTATACATGCTGCTGTACTTAATTTATGTGTTGCAAAGGTTTATGGTTCACTGAAGGTCAAAGCCAATTCAATTATTCATTACAAATATTTATATAGAGAAAAAAGACACTGAACAAGTGTGCTGAATTTTTAATTTAGACAAGCTATGTCATAGCATCATTTTATGACAAAACTAAACAAAGTACTATTTATAATAATACAATTTGAGAAATTCTTAATTTCAAATAAGGATTTTTATGGGACATGTGGTGTTGTCATTCAAAGAATGAATATCTAATTGGATTTTACTTCTCTATTCGTGTTCTCAGGATTACAGATCAGAAAATGTATATTCGCTAGACAGTATTCTAATTACTCATTCATGAACAGTAGGGTTGGTACGTATTTGAATGGAATGTTGGTGGTTGGAAGTAAAATGGATAATTTACGTTATGAATTTATCTAAAATTACTAACCTTTTACAATTCACTGGGGTGGTTTGGTATTCTGCTATTCATTAAATTTTAATATTACACTATTAAGTTATGTACTTTATTACATTAAAATGGCATACACTACTAACGCTTGCATCATGAGTACTCTAACGCAAAGATAACATATTTCTTATTTATTGGTGGCCTTAGATGCAGATAAGTGTAATATGGAAGGATTTAAGAAAAAGGCATGAAACAACAGACTGAAAGAGTTATAGGAAATGTGAAAGTAAGGCAGCAGATAGATAGAAATAAAGGAAATAATAGTTGGCCAAATACATATTAACGGATAGATAGGTAAAGGGAAATCAGTTGAGATTGCAGTTGTGTCTTATATTGTGCAGTTGAGTAGTTATGTGATGGGGAAAGAAACATGCTTATGAAAACACAGTTACAGTACACAAGGATCGACAGTTGGAAAACCAGTGCTTACTGATCGGGGAGTGAATATCTATAATCAAACCCGATAGAAGCTTGTTAAGACAAAATGTAGAATTCTTTATTATGACAAGATTTTATTTCAATTCTTTCAATCAGTGGCTGATCAGTTTCTGACTAAAAGTCATACATTTACATCAAGGCATCAGACACAAGGTGGATTTCTAAATTTGGCTAATTATGCATACAAATTGTACAATTTTATAACAGCCACACATGCAGCTTTTACTAAAAGCCTTTGCTAACAATAGCCAAATTTTGGCTAAGGTTTCATTGTCCAATTTTTATTCTGCCTAAAAGCCATACAGTACATTATATAAAGGGACAATTTGTAGTTGACCAAATTGGGCTAATCATAGTTACTAAGATTTTGGTGTTTTTCAACCATACATGTGGATACAATAAAAGCCAAATTTTGGCTAAGCATACATTTATCCAAGAGCAACCATACATGTGGATACTACTAAAAGCTAAATTTTGGCTGAGCATACATTTATCCAAGATTTGGTTTCTATCTAAGAGTGTAGAAAGCAACGTTGTAGGAAATAGCTCAAATAAGCTAACAGGAAATTAGTTATGAACTAGCCTTACTGAGCATAGGAACAGAAAGCTTTAGACAAATATAGGCACATTTTAAAATTGCATACCTCTGTCAATAGGGCTGTAAAGCTATTGAATAGTTATATACCAAATTACTGCTCCAAAGCTCTTCAAAATTCTCATTATGCTCGCATGTTTTCAAATAAATACACCCCTTGCATATGTTTCTTTGTCTTGAAAAAACACTTTAAACAACAACTAAATATTCTAGAATATTAAACTGTTACCATAATCAGAGTAGCGGATGTCAAACGTTTTGCTTACTACTTTAGGTTAAGATATATTTGCACACAGCAGAGACATGATTTGATTATATGCAAATAATGCAAGTGAAATTGGAATCTGTGTGTTAATTGCATATGAGGTTTAAATGCTGCTTCCATGTTTATAAAATTAGAAGAAACGTTTTAAGATCGTGTCTGATAATAAACGTATTCTGAGTTAAATCATTATCATGAACGTTGTGTTTTACTTTTGTACCAAAATATATACAATGTAGTTATCTCATCATTGGTAGTCTTTGCATCATCGAAACTGATAATATTACGAAAGAAACAAAAGTGCATGTTGCATTGATTGTGTAATAGGTGTTTTTATTACCTCTATTGCCAGTCATTTTGCCGTTCCTTCCTTGCGCGTTGATAACTTATTAAAGCTTAGTGATGGTAACCATTAAGTTTCCGAAAATGAATTCCATTTCGCTATGACAGAAAATTATCACAGCTAGGTTTCCAATCGTGTCAGTGGTGAATGCTCACAAAAGAAGAATTTATACATGTTTGATAATTTATATATGTATGCATTTCTCTCATTTAATGTCCTTTGTTTTCCATACTTTATTTTATTTATTGATAACTTCATGAAGCTATTGAGGAAATAAAGATGTTAATCAAATTAATTATTCAAGCTGTTTTATTATTTTCTTTAGAGTTATTTTTCTTTGGGTATATTTGGCTGAATAGAAAGATTTGTTTGATCATGGCCCAAAAGTCAATTTAATTTTATTTGTTACAACCCAGATTTGATTGATTAAATAATTCAAATTGTTTCTTCTCATCATTGTTCAAAAATATTAGATTCTTATCCTACGTTTAAATTTTCAATTCTGCTCAATATATTCTTTCTGTGATTGTTATTTTCTGATTAATATTACAAAGGTGAATGTTTTCGATACACATTTGTGTCTTGGTATGTTTCATTCAACACCAACTTCGGATTCTGGTAGTCAAATTGTACATTTCGTTTTGCGGGTAATAAACAACACAATGGCCGACTCTCAATTTTACGCTTCGAGTACAAAATGGACTATTCACATCGTGACACTTTAAGCTTGACACCAGTTATTCTGATTACGGTAACAATTTAATATTTTAGAATGTCATTTCATATGATCTATTTTCAAAGGATAATTGTATAGAAAATGCAAAATTCATTATTATTATTATTATTATTATTATTATTATTATTATTATTATTATTATTATTATTATTATTATTATTATTATTATTATTAATAGTAGTAGTAGTTGTTTTAGAAGCATTAGTATAATCAGTAGTAATTGTATTTGTATCAGTACTATCCACGCCCACATACATTTGGCGTGATTTTACACTTGTCAATCCACAAATTATTATCATCAACATTATTGACGAGAAGTTAACGCATTGAGATGTATCTTCATAAGTATGTGTTTACTTAAAAAAGCACACAAAGCTTAGTGAGGATGTAATTTACTTAATTTATTGTTGCAAACTTTAACGCAAATATGACAAATATAATAGCGCCTGTCAGAGCGACAATTCATTTGCATTGGATGAGGTTTTGAGTCATTGAAATGATATTTGTGTAACTTGTAATTTCCATTACAGTGTCTTGTTCGAATTAATAACAAGTCTCTAGACCTGATATATTTATAGAGTTTTGCCTTACTTTATGTTTTAATCTATCACCCTTTCGCATCCCAGCGTACCTTGGAAGTAGTGAAACCTTGGTATTGCTATTTTCGATCTGAGGAATATCCCATCGTAATCTATGGCTAGTCAAACGGAACATACTGCAATAATGGGTGGTAAAGAATCATTCATCATCAATGTTTATATGTCTGGGTGGCCAATATACGAAAAATTGTTTACATAATAATTAGTTTTGAAATAATTTCACAATAGCTTTAATTATGGATCTTACATTTTCAACGAAATAAAACTACAGCCTGAAGATGAAAAAAAATCATTAAAAATTAATTGCTTAATTGCTACATATGAGGTCTTTATTTTCAAAATTAAACTATTGTGCATAGTATTAGCCGCCATATATCGTACAAAAATTTATTTTTGGTGGACAGCAAGGACCCAATAGTGTATGCTCCTTATTTGTATAACACCAATGACCTCTTCCCCCGGGGGCCCCATTTAAGTGTAGACCACATAGGTGATCCTCCGTACATTGCTTTTTATCGACAGTAAAAAATCCAGGCTTGCTGCAATGCTCACGATAACCTCCTGCCTTGCACCACATGTGTTTTTCTCCATGAAAGTCGCATATGCCAGTGCAGCAAAACTCCCACCTATCATGGTTATCAACGTAGCACCAAGTATACCCTTTACCGTGATAACCACACTGCATGCCAGGCCGACATCTGGTGTTACCAGCTGTATAATTTTTACGAAACTCACTTCTTCGAAGGTTTATACCTTGTACAACCAGCACTAGTCCCAGTAGATGTAGTATGTAGTACATGATGCTACAAAAAAAGGAATACAGCAATGAGTATGTATGTATGTATGTATGTATGTATGTATGTATGTATGTATGTATGTATGTATGTATGTATGTATGTATGTATGTATGTATGTATGTATGTATGTATGTTGAAATCCTGCACATTCTCTCTTTTGCACGTTTTGTGTGGACCATGTATGTTTAGTTTTTCTTTATTCACTGCCAGTGAATGTCCTGGTCTCTATCATATGTTGGCGGGTTTTGCATCGTTTCTTGCCACAGGGTCCAGATTGACTAGGTTGTTTTTGACTAGCGATTGGCGTTAACTTTGCCCTGACTAGGATGTCCTTTAGATTTGTTGGTCTCCAAAACTTGCAAAACAGAGAATGTGATTTATCTCATCACATGTAAGATCTGCGGCCTTCAGTACGTCGGAGAAACTGAAAAGCTACACAAAAGGATAAACCTTCATAGATCTGTTTGTATGACAAAAAAGCTGTACAGAAACCCAGTCCTAGAACACTTCTCCCCTGGCCACACTTTCAGTGATATAACACTTATCGCTATTGCTAACAACCACAGCTGGAGTTCCGAAACCATGAAGGAAAAGGAATCATACTGGATACGCCGCCTTAGAACATTGAATCCAAGCGGTCTCAACCAAGAAGAGTAGAAAATGAAAACTATGCACTAGTAGAATTTAACGTTTTCTAAATATTTTTAGCATCCTTCAATTTTTACTATAAGATTAACCGGTATAGAATCAAATATCCGGGATATAATCTGCTTTACATAAATGTACAAAAAAGTAAAAATAGATGTAGCTTTAACTTGTAGACTTTTAGGGAATTATACACAGTTTTCAGTATCCTCAACAAGTCTATACAAGCTGGTTGTAGTTATAGTTGTACCTCATGTGGAGACAGCCATGTAAAGGTTTACAAACACAACGTTTTTTGTTTATTTGTTTGTCTTATATATGTTTTGTATTTGCATTTGAAAAAGACTCATTAAGAGTCGAAAGCACTCAGGCTAGTTAGTAAACTAGATTCGCACTGTTCGTCGTCAGTTTATTGCATTTATGTTAATTAATCCCTGACACGTGATCCCTTGGTGGATCCAGTGCGCTTGAAAGGGTTGTTATTCGTCATATGATTTGTATTCTTTATGTATGTATGTATGTATGTATGTATGTATGTATGTATGTATGTATGTATGTATGTATGTATGTATGTATGTAGGTATGTATGTATATATATATATATATATATATATATATATATATATATATATATATATATATATATATATATATATATATATATATATATATATATATATATATAACCAGTATTGAAGACGTAATCAGTAATATATCTATTTTTCAATATAGCGTTTTTGCATTATTGAAATCCTTGATCGAGGCTTTTTGGATATGTATCTAAAAGTTTGATAAATCAGCATGGAAAATATGTAATGATATCTATAAATTATAAATACTAATCGATCTGTTTGAACCCTTTTATTACATTGTGCAGTCTGGTGCAAAAATATAACTTAATCCTTCCTTCATTCGTGATATCAATTTTCATGACTACAACCGGTTGCTCTCATAGATCCAGCATTCAATCAGATGCTACTTTCAGTCATAAACTCTCTTGAAACGGTCGGTTTATTTGTCAACTATCCGTCATATTTTGCTTCTACTAAAAAACATTTAATTAACTACACGATACGTTCAGTATAATAGTTGAACTTTGCGGATGTGATAGTCATACAGAAAGTTCCAGGACGCTTTAGACAGAAAAATAAGGAAAAACATCTGAAACGCTGTAATTATCGAATGTACGGAAGTCGGACCGGAATGTCTTTTGTGTCTAATGAAAAAGCAGCATAGAGACACAATGGTTCTTCTAGGATATTGCCAAAGTAATTCAGTATCGAAATGGAAGGCAGGCTGTGTTATTCTGTTTGGTACAAGTACTGTATGCTATACATAAACACTATCACAAAAGCAATTTACTACATGGAATCAGTCAGAGGCAAATGCTATTAGCAATGTTCCAATACATTAATAAACTGTTATTTTTAAATTGCAAAATGTTATATAGATAGCTACATATTTACAGGTAGATAACTCAATAACATTTAGATTCCTTTCTTAAATTTGACACTATAAAATAATTTTTTTAATTCAAATTATTGGAATTCATCATTTTCTGTATCTTACCTTTTCAGATTATTTTTTATCCTGGAATATATCCATGCTACAGGTTTAATTAAAAAGAAAACTTACCTATATGCTGACTATTTATTCTTGACCGAGGTGACACTTGAGAACAGTATTAAGAGCTCCTTTCCAAATCACGGTCCATACTAACTATCAGCTACCAGTAGTATATATTTATAAAACACATGGTGACGTCAGCCTGCTGTAAAACAATAAGGAAGTTCAGTTGAACATAGGTCAGGTAAATAATCATTGGCGGATTTAAAGTTCAGGTTTATTTACGACACTACGTGAGCTCGAAAGACGAAAATCACACAGTTTTTTAACTATAGATAAATACAATCCTGTTCACCTAGGTCAGGTAAATAATCCTGTAAACCACTTACTGGCAGATATAATGTTCAGATACATTAACATTATATTTGCCAGTAGAGAGAGAGAGAGAGAGAGAGAGAGAGAGAGAGAGAGAGAGAGAGAGAGAGAGAGAGAGAGAGAGAGAGAGAGAGAGAGAGAGAGAGAATGTGTGGGTGCATGAAATAGATCTGCAAAGAAATAGGCAGAGATTGTTTGGTGTCTGTGAAAAGGCCATCTGGTTGTTAACGAGTTCAATTTTATCAAAACCTATCTCTGATTGACAAAACAATATACCTGACCTAAGTTAACAAGATATTTAGTAAACAATGTGCTTTTCGTCTTTCTGAGGTCACATAGTGTTTAAAAATGAACTGAACTTTAGGCCCGCCAGTAAGTGGTTTATAGGATTATTTACCAGACCTAGGTTGATAGGATTGTATTTATCTATATTTGGCAAACAGTGATTTTCGCCTTTCTAAAGTAAAATCTCATTTCAAATTTAATTTAATATAATATAAACCCAATTTCACTACTCTGTTGTGTTTATATATCTTATAAATTTCACCAAGTGCAAAGCTTCTAAATGTTTAAAAGTCAACACCCACACGTTGTTTTGATTTTCATATATTTCAAGTATTCAAGGAAATTAAAAGAATGCAGTAATCATATTTTCCAAATGAAATTGTGTTTTTGTATGTTTTGAGAGAGAGGCAGCGTTATAATCTCTGCGTACATAATTGTGTGGTATTCTCAAACAATACAGGTAGTTTCAATGAGAAATATCATCACTAGTTATGATGTTTACTGACAGTACCTAACTTTACCATTACTTAGGACGAAATAATAATTCTCTGTTTTATGTTTGGAGTAACATTTGATTAAAGAGACACATTTTTTGTCAACGAAAAATTGGAATAAAGAAGGTATCGAGTTATTTCCACAGTTCGACAACCATTTATTTGGTGCTTCAATTCTGGTCGGCTGCAACCAAGAGATGCACGAACATATCTAGTACATGCAATAATGTGAGTCTTTCTTAGACCTTCACAGTCTCGCTTGAGAAATAAATTTAACCTTAAAGATTCTAATGCATGCAAGGCAATAAAATCATGTTCTGGAAGTATAGTCATAGCATAATATAGGAGTTTTCAATCTGTTAATATTGGAGAGTATGACAAACATATGTTGGAAGGAACGAGCAAGTATAAATGTGTTTGATTGTAGATATCTGTCTCAAATAGAAGTATACGATTAATTTTTAAATCGTTGCATTATTCAGGTCATTGATAACAATTTCACGTACAGATCGGAGGAATAATTGATGACCACATTTGTAAATTTGTTCACCAATAAAAATTCCTTCTTTACAAAAACTATTATACGAAGAAGTTAACAACCTTATACGTTCAAATTTCATTCCTGTTACCTTCTTGAACATGTTCTTTTCTCGTTCATTTTTTTGTCAAAAGCTGAAGTTTGTCATGTTGTCAGTAATAATTTCTTCACATACATATTTGACATCAATTAATGATATTTTTTTCGAGTTGTTTTACAAGATTTTTGACAATCCGCCACTAATGTTATCGATCTGGAACAAAGATGGCATATGAATGAGGAACGGCAAAACTGGACGCTATCATACAACAGCCAATTCACCTGCTAAAATTCGCTTTCAACCTGAAACAATCATGTTAAATCTACATTTCTGCTAGTCATATTTCCTTCCAAATATACCTTCACCTTCCCAACAACGTTTCAAACTGAATTTGATATATATATATATATATATATATATATATATATATATATATATATATATATATATATATATATATATATATATATATATATATATATACATACACATACACATACACATACACATACACACGTACATATATATATATATATATATATATATATATATATATATATATATATATATATATATATATATATATATATATATTCACACACATTGAAACTTTGCTTATTTCCAGGTATTTGTTACACCAAAGAATTTTAAGAAAGTATCTATAATATTGCACTAGAACGTCAACATCTTGGTTCGTAATGTTTTCTGAAATATGATTAAAATAGACTGTTTTATTATATAATATCTGTTTACATAGTTTATGCCATCATTTCAGTAACTAATTCTGGAGTTTCAGTTATAAATTCAATAAACCACCATTAAATAGCTGCGGTGAACTTTCTAGGATCCGCTATCAGCATAAATGTTTCCTCGATATCTTTGTCTAATACTATAGCCACAGTTCCGGAAAAATCATCGGTTGAATGACGCCATGGAAATGCTGTAAATATACTAAACTTTGCACTACGAAACACAGAAATCTATATACACCAGTGACCTCTGTGATATGTTTAAGAGTATTATTTTGCTGCGACCGTATTGCTTTGTTAGCTTGTCCGTGTGAAATTTTTATGAGATTATAGTTTTTGAACAATGTCAGGTATGCCACTAATTATATCGTTGAGTCTTGCGTTAATGCAACACATATAGTTAATTCTGCTGCATGACAAGCTGAAATAGATCGACTGATAAATAATCCGCTGAAATTTGAACGACAATTAGCAGAATTAAAAACGCAAGAAATTAAAAATATTATTAAAAATATTTATCAGGAGAAAAATATGTATTAAATGAGAGCAAAATTGAGTTGGCGAGTTGACTGTAAGGTTTATGGAAATTGAAGATCAAAAACGATGGTATTTAAAGCTAGTATTTAATGAGATAACAGATGATGAATATGATAAATGTTTAGATAAGGAAAGAATAAAAGATATTAATAATATAAATAAATGGATCGATGCGTAATTTAGCAAACTAATTGATAAATTAACTGTAATAATGAATGATGGTGTTACTGCTAGAAATAATTGAAACACAGTCAAATAACATACAAATATGCTTCCATTTCATGATAAAATGAGATATGGTGTGATTGCTTTAGTATCTTCAAAAACAACACAATCTGATAGAGAAAAAGGTCACGTTAAGGGGTGCAATTTTAAATAGAAATTTCAATTATATGGTAAAGCTAGTGTAAAATATTATAGATGAGAAAAACAGGAACAGGCGTCAGAATATTCGCATCAGTTACTGAAATGATGGACAGATTAATGTCATTGATATCATCAAGAGAAGCAGGAAATGTTGCTGCTGAAATTGACAATGAAATTATTGACATACTTGATAATTTGAGAAATAGAAATTTGTTGGCATCTGACGAATACGATAATTTAAACCGCGACTTAATTTTATAAAACTATAATAATAAATGTCTGCGACGTTATTGCATGACTCCATCCAATACGAAAAAGATAGCGCAAATTTTTCTGTAAAGTATATTCCTCCAATAGAACTAGATCGTGAGAAACAATACGAAATTGGATTGATTTCTTGCACTTGTTGAAATGTTATGGTTAAAGTAAAAACTGGAGTAAATAATGAGCTTTATTTTCTGTTACAAGCGACAATCTCCAATACATAGAATATGATTAACAAGTAAAATTTCACAAGGAGCTTACAACATAAATGATCTAAATAAAACAATAAAAGACATTTCAGCCAAAATGGGGGTTAATGCTGATTATTTTGAGCTGGCACCAAATTATAATACGTTATGGGCTAGAATAACGTTGAAAATAATCTGATTGTTTGTCTAATACCACGAAATAATATTGCACCACTGATATGATTTGAATATGGCATATATGAATCTAAAGTGGATTTTAGTCTCAGAACGTTTGTTTTTAAATTTTCATTAAATATTATTGACGTAAACACAATATTATTAAATTGCTCGAGCGCGTCTGTTTCTTATTCAGCCAAGGGCAGCAAAGGCCAGACAATGTATAGTTTCTCACCAAAAGTTCAGCCAGGGTCTCTCATGCAGATCAATCCGAGACATATTATATATTATCAGATAAATGTTTGAAATCAAATAACAGAAGTATATATATATATATATATATATATATATATATATATATATATATATATATATATATATATATATATATACAATTGACAACTCAATCTGGAAGAGTTTAATATGAATAATGAAGTTTTTACTTATTACGTACACCTACGCACCATTACTTCGTGATTGACAAAAAATATACAACCTCAGATATATAATAAAACAAAAAAATGTTTATCGAAGAAAAATAGTAGGAGGAAGTTTAGGAAATATATTTACTAAAATTGTTGCAAATATTTCAGGATTAGCTCGTAAAGTTACTACAATTTCACTTGACGCGGTTAAAGCTTTTACAACTGGAGCTGCATCTGCTGCTGAAGCTGCAATGGGACAAAAATATCTGATAAAAGAAAAGACAAACCTAAAACTCGTGCTGCACCGTCAGTCAATCAAGTTATTTCGAAAATCGCACCATCGATATAATACCAACGCGCGATGATAATAACACCGATGTGTGAGCAGATTATACAACATTTAATATCTAAAGTTACCACGCAGCAATCATATTGTGCAACCTAAAACAATAAAAAAGTCTGTTAAAATTATATTGATTTTGCAGACACTTATGACACAGACGACGCAGTAACGGAATTTGAGTATGTCGAATATCTTGAAGAAAACTTTAACAAACCTAATAAAACTGGCATTAGAACATTTAATACACGAGAAGAGGATGTATTTATACTGCCTCAAAAAGCAATGCTGGAAGTTCGTGGCCAGATTATGACAATAGCTAATCCACCTATTGCAATTGCTGCTGGAGTAGAAGTAGCTCTTGTAAATAATGTTTGGTGTTTATTTAGAAGTTCACGGTACAAGCTGGCCAAACAAATTGTCGAAGATATTTTAAATCACGTACAAGTTGCAAGCACAGCCTTAAATATTATTTTGTTCTCAGATGATTACTCCGAATCAGCTGCAACTAATATGATGTGGTTTAAAGATACCGGACGTGGTATAGCAGAATCGACTGAACTTTCATTGAAAGTTACTTTGATACACGGAGCTGATGATGCTGAAGATGCTCTAATCGTAAGAAATTTTCTTATTGTTAATGCTACAGCGCTAGGTATAGCCGCACCATCTGCAGTTGTTAATTCAGACGCTACGAGTCTTACTTACCGCTTCTCGTACTAATCTTAGTAGAACCTGAAGATGGCGCTGCCATGTTAGATTTAGTTAATAATGCAGTTGACGTGAGAAATAAAGGTTATAATGAAGGTCTTGTCAAGGAGAAATGAACTCGCAAAAGCATCACGTCAACTTACAATGATGTTGCCGCTAAGTATAATATTTGGCTTTTTCAGGGACTACATTAAAGTATTTCGTGGAGTTAAACATACGCCTTAGTTAGATCGAGCAGAATAAAAAGATTGCCTATTTAGATTTGGCGGGGATGATGCACAATTTGTCATAAACAAACTTGCACTGTGGCTGCAACGAATAACTCCGTCAGTCACTATACAATTATAATTAGATAGTATGCTTGATAAACGCACCAATGAAATTCATTTTAAGCATCATAAAATATATCAAGCAGCAGTTCCGAATTATACAGACTACACGTGGCGAGTTACAACAAAATTGAGTGGACAGCTGCCGCGTCAGTTATTCATTATATTCCAGCAACAAGCTTGACATGGAAGCCATAAGCTAGAATAAATTCAAAGCAATATTCAGAACGAGAGATCGAATGCAATTTTGCAGATGACGCTAATAAAAACATTACTTGACCTTACATGAACCTGCTCGACTCAATGCAGATTCAATGCAGAAATATCAAGATACTGAGATGGGACTATAAAATCATCAGTAGAGGAATTTCGTACACTTTATCCGATATTTTACTTTGATGTTAGTAAACATAGCGAGCGAGTTGTAGACAGCACAGCTGATATTGAGATTACTTGGACGCTCGAAGCCGCTCCAGCAGCTCCGTTAAACGTATACGCCTTAGTGGTAAGCGACATATTTGTGACAATCGACTCTGTTGGAGGTAAAATGACAAAACAAGTTTAATCTGTAATCTGTGACAATCGACTCTGTTGGAGGTAAAATGACAATACAAGTTTAATCTGTAATCGTTATTAAAGATGATAAAATATATTATTAAAGAAATACATTTAACTGATGGCTAAGAGAAAAAATTAGCAGCTGCTTTTGCGAAGCTGGGACTTTAACAAATTATTGTTAACTAAAAATCAGAAGACTAAATACGGTCGCAAAAACACTTTAAATGTAAGCGCTACACAAATAACTGCGATATAAAAACACGGCGGTTTCTTCGGTCCGGCTCTATCAGTAATAGCCAAAACATTACTTCCTAAAATTTTGCCAGTGTTAGTACATTAGGAATAGCAGCGCCGTCCGGAGCTGTTCACGGGGTATCAGAAAATGCAGTTAAAGGTAGTGGAATAAAAAAAAATTTGCCTTACGATAAATATATTGCCTAAATGAAAAACTGTGCGAAGAAAGACAACTACGAAAAGAAAAACGAAAAAAGACACAACCAGGTGGATTTCTTCCAATAGCCCCATTACTAGCAGGATTAGCGTTTTTTGCCGGATCTGTTAGGACGAGGACGAGGACTAATGCTGCCAGGAAGAAAAAGATAGCCGGCTCCTTTTATTAATTTTAACATACTTGATCAACTAAAAAACGTAACACATTTTACGGAGATGATTCCATAGATGAATTTACAGCGATTGCATTGTCGCCACGTTCTTGAGTTATAAATATACAAGATTTTAATGACGGATCTCGTACACATAGATAGCAGTTTTTGATATCAATTATTTCGACTCGTTCGGAATTCCATCAAGTGATGCGGTAAATCGATATATGAGTAAATACAAAATAATAAATTATTCTTCTAATCAGATTCAGCCAGTTGGTACTTCCGCTTGCGGTTATTATTGCATAATGTTCATTAAACAGATGACCAAAAATCCAGATTTCTTAAAGTTTATTTTGCAATTTGACAGAAACCCTCTCACGCTAATGATGAGATTGCGATAAATTTTTTGTAAAACTTGCATTTAATTTTGTCTAAGCATACAAATATAATAATGTCAACATTGTCTTAAGGGTAAAACTAAAACAAAATATAAAGACGAAAAAAAAACTGAAAAAAGAATAATATAATAATGCTGAAAAGTATGTGTGCAATCTGAGGAAAAAGAAAAATTATATTCTGCCAGGAGCAAAGTCCGAGGCGGGTTGTCTTGACGTTATTTTAGTAGACGACTGAAACAATAGTTATGTTTTATCGGAAAAAAAGTCATTAATATTTCTTATTCTTTGAGGGTCAAATCCCCAGGGTTTTCCAGCATTAATTTGATCAATGTTTAGTATTGTTCATACAAAATTGTGATTTTGTTAGTCGCCTACTGCTTTTAATCTTGCTTTATCTTATCTATTTTTGAATGAAAAATACTAAAGAATGATAAAATTTATATTTAAAAACCCTGGGGATTTGACCCACAGGAAAACGAGACATTTAGCTAATAAACGTCAGAATTTAACCAAAAAACGTCAGAATTCCGCTAAGAAAACAAATCAATTTATAAGTTATAAATAAATAATGACGTGTAACTGCGACGCTGAAAGAGATTTATGTCTTGAAGAAAATAAAATTCTTACATTATGCCAGAAATGCAACAACATAGAAATAATTGGAACGGGATAGATATACATACATTAATTGGCAAACTGCCAAAAAAATAGGCGGATGGTTATTGCCAGGTAATAAATATATCAGTCCGTGGAATCCGCTTGATATGCAACTTGACGAAAATGATAATCCGCTACTAGGAAAAGAACCTTACAATTAGGTTGAGCAACGTAGTGGCGAAACAAAACACAGCTACGATAAAGTAATGTTAGATGAACGTCGCGAAATGAAACCAGACGATATGCGAGAGCGTGTTGACCTAAGCAGCAGGGAGGGTGAACCCTACAAATTTTTGCGACAAAATCGATTAAAGCCTCAGAATGCCAAATGGAACCTTCCTACGAAATCTCATATTTTAACCAAAAAAAAAATAAAGACCCCATTTTACAAATGGAGCCTTAGCGATTTTGTCGCAAATACATTGTCATAACCACCCTCAAATTGCTGCCATCTACGTCGCAAATATGTTGTCATTTCACCCTCCCTGTGCTGCTGATTAATACAAATTATTTGTTAGCTTTTCACAAACAGACTAATCGATAATACTTCACCACGTAGATCAATCAAATTATTTGACTGATCGGTGAGTGTAAAATTAATTCTAGTTAGTAAATCATTTTGACATTGCATATAGACTGGATTAGTCGGATTCTCAACAATTAAAAATCCGGGGGGTGCTGTTGGTGAAAATGAATAAAGAATGTAACCTTGTCGGGCTTGATTTGATTGTTCCATATTAATTTGATAACTTCCTTCGATTACATCACACGTTAAATTAAGTGCGATCACCGATGAAATATTCACATTGTTCGGTGCGATATGTCTACCGTCGCCGTCGGGAGAATTATTATAAGTGAGGATAATAGGCTTCGGCTGGCTATCTTTCCATGATTGATAAATTTTATTAAATCCTTCGTCGATGGCAGTTCTGAGTTTTTTCTTTAACTCGGGAACATTATATCCTGGTAATTTATAATTTGGATTTTCATTTATATTTTTTTTATAATCTTGAGCTGAGATAGTTTTTGAAATCGGGCTATTTTCATCAGTGAAGAGATTAGTAATCCTCGAATTAAATATTTCCATGTCATCGATGATTTTATTACCCGTGGCGACTACACTAGTAAACTCAGCTTGTGAACGAAAGCCAGATCTTAACGACGGTAATAGCAACAAAAAATCATTATTCATTCTATCAAGGATGTGATCTTTAATATCTACAAATGTTGGACTTGTTTCATGTATTTCCAGAATTTCACCTTCCTGTGGGATATAATCATTAAAAAATGGAATTCTCCACACATCTTCACCATATTGATTCTTATATCGATATCTTTTTGTGAAGTTTATATCCTCGAATTTTTTATAAGTTTTTGATGGATTTTCAGGTCCTATTTCATCAGTGACGTAATCAGATTTTACAGGCTCGGGCGTGGAATTACCAGCACTTCTAGGTGGATCTTCGGGCCATCCTAATACTGTTCTCATTGAACTGTTATAAATATCTACAACATACCCAGGAGAGCCTATTTCAATTGTAGATGATAGTGTTGGTTCATGAACTGTTATCGCAATTTTTGATTCTTTTTTAGTAATGGATTTTATTCTACGTTGTAATTCATTATTAATTTGCTCAATTTGATAGGACCCAGTTGGTATTGAAACAACGTTCCAATCTGGAGTGTCATCTTTTTTATTCCTATATGCAAATACCAGAGAATTATTAGGTCTCTGGCCACCAAATGGAACCGATCTGATATTAGGCCAACTATGATACACTCGTAATTTTGCCAACGCGATTTCCTTTACTGAAACAGGTGAGGGAAAATTCACACTGAATTTAGGGTTTGTTGACGATATTGATATCATACTTGTTTTCCGCGGAGTGGTATTTTCTGCTATCCGCTGAAGTAGTTGAATCTCTTGCGACATTATTATTATTATTTATAATGTCTAATTTTGCAATAGATGAAAAAACGCTAGCGTTTTTAATCGTAGTATCATAAATACGTATCATCGCGGAGAATTCGTCTTCGGTAATTATCGTATCATCAATCGATGATGACATCAACGAGGATAATTGTGAGTAACCGTTAGATACTGCTTGATGTTTTACTATATAGTCGTTAAGTTTTTCTTGAGAACACGATGATATTTTTTTAGTAATAGCATTTGCAATTCCAGCAAATGTTGTCACCGCGGAAATAGCAATTGGGACAGCAATCGGAGCTACCATTGTTACTGAAGATAGTATAATACCAGCACCGGCCATTATACCGGATACTGAGTATACTGTAACATCAATTACGGTAATTCTCCTGCGATACTTTTTAATTTTTATTTCATACTCATCAATGAGTGTTTTGAGTTTTGTTAAGAACTCTTTGACGGTATCATAGCGATATTGCGATGACGGAATCATATTATTTTAAAATCTCAAGTGGTTTCTAATTGTTAAAAATTCTAATTTAGATCAGCTACAAACTCCATGTACCATACAAATGATGTCTTATTTAAATTAGGATCAGTGCTTGTTATTGTAAATCGTTTGTATTCATCCATGTCAATAGTCGTTGAAATCACGTTGTTGTATCCATATGAAGTCGATGATGATATATTAAACTGATTCAGTGACACTATTGTTAATCGATAAATACCCTTCTTTGACACAGTGAGAGTTATTGTATTCTTTTTAGGTTCCCAATCTAATGATCCAGAGAGAACTGTGTATATCATATTTATGATATTTCTCTCATGAGGAATCTTTATTCTTTCAAGTAGCGGAAGATTGTCTGTTTTAAATTTTGTAATATCCTCGATAGATTTTTTAATACTATTAATGTTATCTCTAATAATACTAAATCCAGTATCATTAATATTTTTAATATTGGATTTAATTTCATCAAAATTGGATTTAATTTCAGCGAGAGATGGAGAGGTTACCGCTGGTGTTCCAAAAAATTTATTGATAATATTTCTACGAAGAAAAGTATATGTTGTTATATGTTTTTCAAGTTCTTCATTTAAATTTTTTAATGCATTTGTGATTGTAGAAACAAGTACACCTGGTTTGAGTTTTCCATCATTTGAATATAACGCTATTGTATCTTCAACGACGTCACGTCTTCGTATTAAGACATCATCCAATGAAACATTACTAGATTTCAATTTGCCCTGGCGATCTTGAAATACAACTATTTCCCCAGGATCTACACTTGACAAATTTAATGTCTCGGCGATTTCATCTTCGATTATTTTTTTTACACTTTCCACAGCGAATTTACTATCGGTTTCTGTTTTTTTTTGATTCTGATAAAGGTCGTCCCCAAATATCAATCATTATACGAAAACGCTACGTTTTTCTAAATCATAACGCTATCGTTTTTGCCATTGCCTGCTAGTATATTCATTAACAACAACTTGTGGTGGTTTCCTTGGAAATTTAGATATCTCTGCAAGGACATTTAATACTTCACGACCGCATATCGGTGGATCATTTAACTGTTGTGTTGGTAGCGTGGAATAAAAAATTGGAGATGACTTTGTTATTGTGGATACATATCGCATGAATTCTTTTGGTGGAGCTAATCCATATGAATCAAAATAGACAATTCCACGTGGATCAATTGCATATGCGACCCAATGAGTTCCTTTTCCGCTGCTGTTATCGAGATTGATAATACCCGTTTCATTTTTCATTGGTTTTGACGGTAATTGATCTCTCATGAAAACTCCTCTAAAGTTTTTTATTGATAATGATTTTACAGCATCAATTAAATCAAAATTGGACATTGGTGAAATTCCTAGGGATTTTTCCACTAATAAGCCGTTCCTGGTATTCTTAGGCCCGTGCCCTTGTACCAATTGTGTGGAGTTCCTGGTAGTCTTAGACCTTTTCCTTTTTTTTATAGCCTTTCCCAGTAGCTGTTTTCAGGGCCATTCCTGCAGCAGTACCAACGGCTCCTAACGCTGCCGCCTTCGCAACCGCTGGGGCAGCCGCTGCAATCAATGCTGGAATAGCAGCTAACAGCGGAAATATTCCACCTGATTTTATCATATTGGCGATTGCTGCTTTCGAAAAATCAATTTGAACTCCTCGTTTGTTCTTTAGCGCATCATTGAAATGTTTTATTTGACGATCTGTCAGTGATAATTTATGTGCACCACCGGACATTTGAGTGGGTTTCAGCGTTATTGTAGTTCCACATTCTTTAGCCGACTTTGATTTCAATTTCTTGACCTGACCATCAGTCAACTGAACATTAACAATACTATATGTCATTCTATTCTAAAATGTAATTTACACTTTCAATTGATCTTATTGTGAAAATCCTAACTACATGTTTGGAAAATCAAAGGTTTTCCACTGGTGCATCAATAAGTCTCATTCGTCCGCCAACTCCTTCTAACAACATTGATTTATCACTGAGAATGACAGCAACTGCTCTATAATCGGCTATACCAGCAGGGCGTTGTACCCGAGCTTGGAAGTATATATCAACAACAGATTGTCTCATCATGTCAAGATGTTCCAATGAAAAGTAATAAATCGGATAGTGTTTTTCAAAATCAATTTGCGATATTTGCAAACCAGTATCAACATTTTGATCACGACCCATATACGACAATATTCTATGATATACACGAGCTATGTCGTTGTTTTCATAATTAAGATGTACAATCTCTGCTGGCTCTTGTTGTCCATTTATTCTCAACGAAACTTCACTTACTCCTAATTTATCAAATATCATATGACTAGATAATTGTTGACCCACTCGATTTGCATCCTGTAACGCTATAAAGATATGACGTGGAGCTGAAACACCTTGTTTTGATGCTAAGTGCCATGTAAATGTGCCATTTACATTATCCTGCTTCGTATCAGTCGTTGTTGTTAGCCAACTTAGCAATGATTTTCCACCTGTGTCCATAAACGATAGTAATTGTTGCTCTATTGTAACTGCTGGTGTCAAGACGGGTATCCATAGAACCAATTTATTTAAAATGACTTTACCATCAGCAACACCATTAGCATGCCAAATTGCATCATTGTCATTCTCCTTTCGCACTAACACGACTGTATTCTTTGCTCCATAGATGACTTTTCTGACATTTCTACAGAATCCGAATATGTGATGTAACGGAATTGCACATGAAAACCGTCGATGTTGTCCTTTTAATGCTCCATTTCGTGTTGCAAATCCTAGATTGAAATTACCATTGACCCTTTTTAAAATGTCGAATTCAGCGCCTGGTTGGGCTTCACGGTCTAGATTAGCTGCGAGTTGTTGTTCAGCCAATGCAGTAGCTTGCGCAGTTCGTACTTTAATAAACTGAATATGGTCAGCATGTTCAGAAGTATCCTTAGCAAACATCATAGACGGACCGGCCGACCTTGTATAATCATCAGAATATCTCGCAAGTCCGATTATTGTTGTTGCAATATCAACATTTTGTTCTATTGATTCAATTTCTTTTCCATCAATGATATATCTTGCACTGTTAAATAGCGCCATAATGCCATTATTTACGAAACCAACTCGGATATTTTGGTCATCCCCATATGACGTATCAGCTGCAACATTTGTTACAAGCTCTCCTTCTACTTCAATAAACGCCTCACACGGCAAAAAGTATCTACTTGTATCTTGAACTTGAAGTTCAACTCTCCCCCGTTGATTAGGCTCTCTTGCAGGATAGGCATAATACTGATAGTTAATTTTAGAATTATCTTTATTCACCGGCGCTGCCATATCAAACGCTGGATCAGCAATTTTTTTAAATGCCATTTATACTAAAACGTATCCTTTTTCTAAATCATTTTCTTTTTCGATTTCCTCCAAGACCACTTCCCGCTATCATACTTGCAATATTACTACTATCTGGTGAAGTCATTGCTAATGATGCTAGTTTTTGTTCCACTGCGTTATTTATCACTTTACTGACATTTGCAGGCATCATTGTTGTTGAAGGTAGCGGTGGTGGTGGTTTTCGTCCGAATCTAGATTTCACCAATGACGTTATTCTATTCTTTGCGGTAGAAAAGGCCGTTCCTGCAAGATCTCCAACAGCGTTAATTCCCTTATTACGAATAACATCAATGGCTTTCATCGCTAATTGTTTAGCAATTGGTGCTACTTTTGGGGCTGTTCTTGTGAATAAACTCGCTATGGTATTTCCAAGGCCGTCTCCATAGTATGCCTTATAAACGGGCAATCTTGAGTTGACCACATACACGATTGTTGGTTTATTGTGATTATAGTGTACTATCATCTTATTTGAAATGACTTTGTAATTTCTAAATACAATTTCAATCGCTATAATAACCACTAAATTCCCCCGGAATTCCGTCCATTAACTCATCCAAGAGTTCTCGATACGTATGAATATCAATTATCCCACCTTGGAATAATCGTCTGCAAATATCAAATGCTTCATTAGTTATTTCGACTGAGTTATTCCCAGCTCGCTTACCTCCCATAAGAACCTCAAGTCGTGATATATCATTAATGATATTACTAGGACACATATGAGAATCATGATGAGAACTTCCATTACCCTCTCCTGAAGTACTTTCTGGTTCAGAAACGTTTTGAATTTCTAGAGCTGGTTCGGAAACGTTTTGAATTTCTGGAGATTGTCGACCTTGACCTCGACCTTGACCTCGACCTCGTCCTCGACCTCGACCTAGACTTCGACCTCGACCTCGTCCTCGTTCTCGACCTCGACTTCGACTTTGTTGTTCTTCTTTTCGTTGTTTTTGTTGTTGTTGTTGATCTAAAACATACGTATCAACTCCTATTTTAAAAGCTATGTATTCCACTGTATTCTTTTTTAAATTTCCGGGTTCATTTTTATTAATTTTATATATCCAATCCACCCATTGATCTTTTTTTATTGTGTTTTTTTTATACTCGTCTTTTAAAAATTTCTCCCTAATATAATAACTTTTTACAGCAAAATCTCCAAATGACGCATAGTCTTCAGGTTTCAGCAATTGAAATTGTTTGATTTCTTCTATAGCTTCATCAGTGAGTTTCTCGCTAAAAGGAACGCTTTTTTTAGTGGAAACTTTTTCAATAGAATCACTAGCATCTTCAACGGGGTTATCATCAGTATCAATATTACCCATTTGTTGTATTTCTCGCTGAGTTTGTAACTCACCTGAAAGCTGTTTTATTCCCTCGTGAGTTTTTTCAGTTTCTGTAGCAATCTTTCCTAATACATCAATAATAGGTACTGCTCCCTCTTTAGGGATGTCGCCGTATATAGCACGTTCTGTTGCAAGTTTCATATCTTTAGTGGCTTTAGTTACAGGGGCAAAAAGTTGTTCGCTTCCAATAGAAAAGTCAGTCTGCGCTTGCTGTCTAAGTTGTAGTTTATCTCGCACGTCATCTCGAATTGGTATAAACTTTTTCAGTAATGCTAACCTCTCACGGGCTAGTCTGGTAGTTAATGCTTCTGATGTCATTATTGGAAATGCTAACGATTTTTCAATTGTCGGTTTCAATACTTGCATCAATCAAACGTTTTATAGATTTCACTTTCAAAGCAATCTCTGACCGAACTTGGTACTGTTCCCCGAGTTTCTTTCTAATGGCTTCAACTATACTAAATAGCCGAATGAATAAATTAATATCATTGTTATACAAAGAATCATTAACCGCTTTTTGGATTCTTTTTATCAGTGAATACATTTTAGGTAGAACATATCTTCCACGTTTCAATTGTATATCAATTTGTTCAAATTCATTCAAAAGTCTGTCTTCATTCAAAAATTCAGAAAGTACGATTCCTTGATTTCTTAAATTTGATATTTCTGTGATGATAGATGTAATATCTTGAAATTCCATTTATTGAATATTATTACTAATGTATTTGTATCTTTAAAATATTTTTATATACAAAAAAAAAACAAAAACATATACAATGCCTGTCTCTTCCTCATTCGAGTTTCGAGGCAAGAAAGGGCACATACATTAAAGACTTATACAATACCCTAACCCCCCAATCGAGTTCAAGGGCGGGTTATATTGGGTATTAGACGTGAAATCCAAGTGATTTCTTTACAAACATTGAACATATAACATAAAGCCTCATTTGGAACCTCTTTCGCGCCAAACGACGTCAAAGAGGCCCAGAGGGGGGACAGCACATTCTTGGAACTCATTTAGTGCCTTCGCATTATATAAGCCCAAGGGCCACAAACATAGATCTCCCAATTGGAAGCTCTAACGTAACAAATGCTATATTAGGTCTTCCGGAAGATATGTTGTGGGGGGGACAGTACATTACATATATACAATGCGATTATATAGGATATACAATGCGATTATATAGGATATACAATGAATGAATACTTACAATGAATGAATATTTACAATGAATGAATATTTACAATGAATGAATATTTACAATGCGATTATATAGGATTTACAATGAATGAATATTTACAATGCGATTATATAGGATTTACAATGAATGAATATGTACAATGCGATTATATATATATATATATATATATATATATATATATATATATATATATATATATATATATATATATATATATATATATATATACTAGGGACAGTACATTACATATAGGATGGTTATATATACAATGAAATGATAGGATGGTTATATGATAGGATGGTATGATAGGGACAGTACAGGACGATACAAACATGAAACGACGGGGCGGACCTACACCCAATCTACCAATCAAAAGCAACCCAAGAAATTAACCCTGGTTGCAGTTGAAAAAATTCAACCACACCATGTCAATGGCGTGGGAGGTTTGATTGGTAAATTGGGCTTCGTTTTAAAGCCCCAAACTTATTACGGCTCATATTATATATAAGGTGAACTAATACTGCAGTGTCAATGTGTAGGTGTGTATTTATTTTTCTAGCATTTCATAATGAATATTGTGTAGTAATTTCAATGGAAGCTAAGTATTTAAATAAAACATTAAAATAAGAAATACAACTGTTAAATAATAGCAATTTTTTTTATTAATTTCTATAATATTACGATTAAATAATCGTAGTAATAATGGATTTACATGACGAGATAACTCTGTCATGGGGATCCCTGTCAATTCAGGACCTGCTATTTCTTGAATCGAGAATGATATTTTTCTGAATTTTATTACACGTAGCCACACTAAAAAAACTAAACTACATGTAGCGCGTTTTACTACCCTGACCTCACATACAATCTATTTTAATTTGTAATTATAAAGTAATTTCATTTTCATACAAACGCTGTTAATGCTGTCCTTGTAATTGGGATTTTTAAAAAAATCTATTAATAGAATCTTGACCTCGGCCATACATAACTCTGTCAAATTGTCTACCTGCTGTTCTCAATACAGTCTTTAGAAACAAGAAACAATAACACAAAATCAAAATCCGTACATACCTGATACGTATAACCATTAAATACGTACATGAGATCACACACATCATTAATTCAATCCAATTTCACATGTTTTCTCGCACGAATTACATATCCGGGAATCAATATCGAAAGTAGGATAGTCACGTGACGATCAGTAGTAATGAGGGGAAATACGGAACAAAATAGTAATTATTGAGAGTTATCTTGTAAATAGGAAAACTTTATTCTATGTCCATTTTTCTTTGAGATAGCTGTTTGACAAATCCCTTCAGCAACTTTTCGTACTGAAGGCATACATATTTCAAAATATTTCCCTGCAGCATTCATTGATTGAAAAATTCTTTTTTCATTCGTCGCTGTATCAAATGACTGTACTGGTCTCTTTCCAACTGACTTACAAGTCCCTGTCTTTCCTCTTTTTGTATTCTCTCTTTGAGAAATACACTGTAAATTGGAAATCGCGTTATTTAAGGGATTGGAGTCAATGTGATCAATAACACAGCCATCTTTAATCGGTCCCATATAACACTCAAAGACTGCCCTATGACAGAGATATCTCTTTCCTCCAGCAGTAAAACACAAATATCCTTGATTATTAACATATCCCATGGGTTTCTTTAGTCTACAGTGTCTAACAACACCATTACGAGATATTTCATAATTAACGAGTATTGGATGTGGTCTGAATTCTTGCTCCATTTATATATAATAATATTATTTGTCTAATTCATTATTTGCTTTAATTATAAATCTATTAATGTAGTCTTGAGGGGTTTTTATGATTTTGTCTTTGACAGAGTCATGATTAGGGTCAATGATAGCGTTTTTTATTCGTTTATCATAATATCGTTTTAATTATCTAAACCGCTTACCCCCACAATTGATACATAATTGTGATTTTCCTCTCACACCCACCCCACAATTTATGCATGGGGACGGGCCTGTCGAATTATTTCTGACACTCTGTAAGTGATATCCACAGAATTCACCTCTACACGATTTATTGCATGGGGTTAGTGATCCGATCATAAGCCATTTGCAGTGATTCATTATATATAAACAAACTTTTCTATTTAAATACTTGTCTTATTTATATGAATGAAGAATTCAAGAGATTATCGGCAATCAAGCCTTGGAAAAATATTAAATTCAATCTTGATAGAACTCTCGAAGATGTACCAAAAGAGAGAATAAATAATAGAAGTCTGATTAGAAAAATACGAGATTGTGTTCAAGAGTTTAAACAGGACGGCGCATCACACACCTGGTCAACATTTAGAATTGATGGTGTTGTTGATGCTAGAATGAATGATGAAACAGCAGCTATGATACTATCACAACTTGGCAATAAACGGTATTTTCTCAGAGTGAAATTCATTATCAATTTAGAATCGGGCGAATGGGTTATAAGAGACAAGTTTGAACCAATTCTCAAAGATAGGACAACAGTTATTGTTAGCCGTGATTCCAGACCAGGGCTGTTAACTGGAATTGATAAACCATACTATGAAAAAGCGTATCCAGAAACAGCAATCGTTTATGGGATGTATCCGTTAAATAAGAAACCTGACATTGGAAAACTAGCACCAATGAAACAGTCAACGTCAGCGGAAAAGCCACTCAACTGTGTGGCACAAAGAGTCTTAGAACATTTTACAAATGCACTCCGTGGGAATAAATTAACCGATCTAAGACATAAAAAATAGATCAATGGGAGCTAACAGTGAAAGAGAACGGAGCAACTATTTCCGATATAGCTAGATTGGAAAAGTCGTTGAGATTTCCGATAACCGTTTTAACGATAACTGGCGAAGTATTATACGAATCGAAATACAATAAAAACGGAGCTCCAATCAAAATTATTGATCATAACAAGCACGCATGGACATCCGCGGTTACAATATTCCCGCGAGACAGAACAGTGAAGTATATCCCAGAAGAATTCACCAAGGATGGCATTCTCACTGAAGAAAGATTATTCGATGCTATTGCTAGTTTGCGTAAAAACGACCCTGTATCAGTATGGCTACTTCATAGTTTTGAAGATGAAGAATGTCAATTCAATCAATTTGTGAAACCTAACGGTGAATTATATCGTACTGAAAGTCTACATAATAGGATGAAAAATCTAGCAATAAGTCTCAGTGAAAACGCTAGCGTTTTTAATGAAAAATCCGAAGATTACGAACAGTTACTTACAAATTGTTTTACAATTCCATCGGTTGCAGCTCATTTTGCAAGAAGGAAAAATAATTGGAAACCAACACGAAAAGAGTTTTTACAGGATGTTCAATCCAGCTGTCTGGAATATTATCATGGCGGTCTATGGAACGTTAAATACAATCGTGAGAGTATGATATCAGTTGATATCGTTGCCTGTTATCCAGGAAGTTTTCTAGGATATGGATTCGCTGGTGAGTATTTTAAACGGTTTGGACATCCCACACATGAAATGACTCGCGTTTCTATTAATGGACCACTGCCTGATTTTGATTTGACCGGTTTTGCTTGCGTAGTATCATTTGAATTCGCTGAAGGACTTCATCCGTGTTGTTATGTTTGGATTGGTAGACACATGGCTGAAAGGATGTGGTTACCAATAGTGTTATTGCGATATATGATTGATTGTAAAGTGTTAGTTTCGTTGATTGTCAGCGAAGCGATTATCTCATATCAAAAACAAACTAATGTCTGGTTACCAGAACCAGAATGTCTTGATAGTATAATCGATAAGTCTAGAAAACATATTGATGCTGACGAGGAGTACATCATTGAATGGTCAAAAAAGATATTTAATCAACGAAATAGTGAAGCAAAGGATCTTGGCCGAAGAATAATAGGTAAATTTACACAAGGTGGAAAAAAATTCAACTTTAAAAGACAATCCTCACGATTGATTATAGATGATGCCGAATACGACTTCGTTATTAAAGATGCAGTAGAGAAAAATAGATACGCAAATTGTAAAACAGCCTTCTTGTCCAATAAAACAAAGTTAGGTAGAATTGTTACTTACAGTGATGGAGAAAGCTCTGCATATCTACATTTGAGAGCTTCTATGCTGGGTTATGCATATATCAATTTATTTGCAATGATAAATAGATTTCCTAGTATAGCAGTCAGAGTTGCAATTGATTCAATGTATGTCGATAAAAAATATATCAAAGAGATAACTAAATTTACTAATAGCGAAGAAACTTGGGGAACATGGCGAATTAAACGTGAAATACAATGCGATTATTCTGAATCAGCAGACGTTGAGATTAAAAGCAGTTACCTGAAGAACGATAATTCTATCAGTGAAAAATCCGAAGGATTTTCTATGTCTAAAGCACCACCGATATCAGATCCAATTTGTAGATATAAAACAGTTTATTTAAACGGTTTTGGTGGATCTGGAAAGACAACACGTGCGATAGAATTATATCGAGAGAGAACGTCCATGATTGTACTCACACCAACCCATAGACTAGCGAGAGAGATCAAACAACGAAATGTTGAAGCTTGCACGTATCATAGTTTTTTTCGATACAAGGGTGATGCTTGGACTCCTGAGCGAATGGGTGAGAAATTTATTCCAGCGGTTATTATTTGAGATGAAGCATGTACTGTTTCAGAAGATGTATTAAAAATGTTTCTTGATTGGTTATTGCAAAATAATACAAAAATTATATTGTGCGGCGATCATGGTCAACCACCACCATTTGTTGGTAGAAGTCCACATAATTGGTTAAAAGGATTTGTTGATTATTACGAAGAAATTGATACTGACTATAGAGCACTCGATGAGCAGTTACGTGAGTTTAAAAAACTAATTAGATTACAACCCGATAGAATTCAATGTGAAGTAGCGCGTGAAATAATTTCTGAAACGCCTATGAATGATTTTTGGGAAACATGGAAACCAAATGATTTTGTAGTAGCAAGTAGAAAGATAGTCAGAGACGCACTTCAGAAAAAGTTGTTTGAGCTACACAAGAAAAAATTTCCAACGTTTCCAGTACCGTTGTGTTATAGACCATTGGATACACGAAAGCAGAATATTGAAGTTGAAATTCCAGGCCAGACGGAGAAACAGATTCTAGTGTTAAATGATATTGTGCTAGTTGATATCAATACTGTAGAAGATGCATTATGCGCTGATAAATCACCATGGACGCTTGGTTATGTAACAACAATACACTCGTCACAAGGATTAACCATCACGGATACAATTGTCTGGATAGTTGATAATCGCATTGAATGGTCAAATTTGGTCTATCTCGCAGTGTCCAGAGTACGACGAATAAATCAACTACGAAGGATTGTTTTCGATGATGATTTTAATGCAAACGATGATAACACTGATATTAGCATCATTAATAAAAAACTCTCTGGTTACAAACAGCAGGACAAAAAAAAACAACGAGAATTTGATATTGATGCTGAAGTAATAATCGCATTAAAAGAACAACAGAATAATCACTGCGCCAGTTGCAATTGTATAATGCACTGGCAGTATTCGGATAAAGACCCTCGACAATTCACCGTAGACAGAAAAAATAACAGTCTTGGTCATGTCAGAAACAATGTGATGTTGACCTGTCTTGAGTGTAATAGACGTAACGGAGCTAGTTAAGACCATGTGGCGGTAATTGAGTATCGTCCGGAATAACTTGTAGTTGTTCGCGTGTAAAACCACGCTGAGGTGCAGTTGAATCCAATCTGTAGATTGGAGGTCTACCAGTTGATCGCGTTATGGTTGAAATTTTATGCGTAGTAACACTCCATATAGGATCAGTAGCTCTTCTTTTACCGCCTTCATGCTCTCCTGGTTCGTATAAATATCTCACAGTAACATCACCGAGAAGTGGCTGAGTGCTAACCCGCTGTGGTTGTTCGGGAATATATTCTTTTTTTATTGCAATATTTGGTTTCATATTAATAGTTCGAGTAATCTCGTTATTTAACGCTGCAACTACACTCGGTAACTTTTGGACCCATTCACGAGATCGTTTTTCTTGGATGAATTCTTTTGCATATTGATATCCAAATAACCGTTCTGCAAGAGTTCGATTAAATCGTTCTACAATTGCCTGATCACGATGTAACGCAGTATGTCCTCGTCGTATTGTAACACTATGAGTTTTCATTGTTGATAGAAAAGCACCTTGAAACTCTTTGCCAGGATCAACTTGTAATAGATTTGGCCATCTTAGAGGACCTCGTCTATAAATCCTATCAAATGCAGAAGCGACTTCAGAAGCTGACTTTGTTTTCAATGGTTCTGCTTGTTTAAATCGACTCGCAATATCAACTACAGTTAGCGCGTATTTGTAACCATGGTCATGTGGTAAAAACAATAAATCAGCCTGATGAACTTCATTGGGTACGGTAACATCAAAATGAGAATAATTAATTTGTTTAGGCGGTGGTAGATAAATTTGCCATATAGCCTGTTTGGATAACCAATCTTTTGCAGTAGATTTTTTCACTTTTGCAGCGTTAGCGAGTTTACTGATTGCTGCTTTACCCCTCCAGTATCCTTTCGGAGAATAATAAATAGATTCCATACTATAAAAAACACTAGTGTTTTTAATTACCAGCACCTAACACTAATTTGCCTTTCATAGCTGATTTGACCAACCATGAAGCCAATTTTTCTTTGAAGGATTTATCGGGAATAGCATTTAAGGCATGAATTAATTTTACATCCGCGATATGTCTTTGTTGCAAATTATTGCTTTTATATGCAACATCATGAGCATGACATGCCTTATCAATAGCATTTATCGGATACTCACCAGGCCGGGGCTGATTTTGATCATCAAGTCTGATATCTAATCTCGTTCCGGGACCACAGTAGCTATATCCTGGAAGGTGTTTTTCTCCGGGGTATTTTGCCCATGGGGTTCCGGGGAGTTTTCCAAGTTTTGCGGCAATATCACCTCCGAGTTGCTTTTTTTTAAAAATCGAAATTTTTTTGTACCACATGTTACACACTTACCAGTAAGCGCTAGTCTATTGTTTTTAGTTGTAATGGTTGTCTGATCGGTTGTATCAGTACGCTGTTTACACTTAACACAATATAGATCCATAATTTATATATAGAGTTATGAATATAATTGATTTTTCAGCGACTAAAAGAAGAGAACCGGTAAAACACCACGCAGCGCTTCCGAATTCTGTCCGTGCCATTATAATCGGACCATCTGGATCAGGCAAAACACAATTACTGCTTAATTTGATAGTGCGATTTATGAAATGGGATAAATTATATTTAGTTGCCCCATCCGTAGATGATCAACGGTGCTATGAAGTGCTAAAAGATTATAATGAAAATGCATCAGAACTTAAAGGTGAAAGTGTAATTGATTTTATAACAGATATTGATGATGCACCATCAGTAGAAGATCTCGATGGAGACATAAACAATCTTGTAGTGTACGATGATGTAATGTTAGATAATCAAAAGAACCCTGCTAGAATATTTTCACGAGGTAGGCATAAAAACACTGACGTGATATATGTCACTCAACGATATACTCAAATTCCAAAAGTGATTCGCGATAACTGTAATATTCTTGCTGTATTCAATGGCGTTGATACCCATACGCTACGAAATATTTGGCAGACATGGTGTTCCGATATGGACTTCAATGGATTTAAAAATTACTTCGGTCATGCTCAATCAGTCCCATATGGATTTATAACAATAAATTTACACGACCCTCGGTCACGATATCGTATTGGACTTGATCAAATATTTGGTTAAATAATTTGTATTAATCAGCAGCAGGGAGGGTGAAATGACAACATATTTGCGACCGTAGATGGCAGCAATTTGAGGGTGGTTATGACAATGTATTTGCGACAAAATTGCTAAGGCTCCATTTGTAAAATGGGGTCTTTAATTTTTTTTTGGTTAAAATATGAGATTTCGTAGGAAGGTTCCATTTGGCATTCTGAGGCTTTAATCGATTTTGTCGCAAAAATTTGTAGGGTTCACCCTCCCTGCTGCTACCTAAGACTGGTACAGGTTATTATTGGAGCAAAATATAAACTCGAACTAGGTAGAGACTTATACGATTACCCGGCAGTCAAACTAAGTAGACCTAAAAAAAAAGGTTTCAGCGACGCAAGGTTGTAGCAAGTCTGTTGATGCCATTTGGGCGATAGATTTAGTTGATATGTCAAATCTAGCCCAATTTAACGTTGGCGCTGATGGCGCTCCAAAGAAATACTTGTTTAATGTTGTCGATGTTTTAGTAAATATGCAATTAGTATGCAGGTTTCCGATAAAACAGGGACATCAATGATTGACGCGCTAAAGCACTGAATAACGACTACAGAAAGAAAGCCGAACAAAAAGTTAGAGCAAGTTTTGGAAAAAAATAAACCATTAAAAATACGTTACTGGATGAGGGGAAAATTGTTATCGTCGAGCGATTTAATCGTACGCTTAACGAAAGAATTTATAAGTATTTGAGAGCTAAAAACACTAATAAATACATCGACAATTTACAAAATTTCGTTGACGAATATAATAACTCAAATACCGAACCACAAAAATGTCCCCTAATTATGCGCTTGAAAATATTTACCGCTGATATAAATTTAGAGTTGGCGATTAAGTTAGAATTTCATTGACTAAGAAATCATTGAAAAGGGATTTGTTCCGAACTGGAGCGAAGAAGTATTTGTTGTTTATAAAGTACTTTTAACGATACTAGTTACATATTCGTTGAAAGACTTATTAGTAGAACTTATAACTGGCAGTTGTTTACGAACAGTAATTCCAAAAAAACAACAGAGCAAGATTTATTTGTTATTGAAAAAATTAATAAAAAACGCAGCAACAAAAGGTTAGTTAAACGGCGCGGATATAGCGATACATTCAATAGCTTTGTACCAACTAAATCGATCGAATAATATTATTATAATTTTGCTTGTATTTCATTAGCACTGACCTATAATTTACTGGTTTACATAAAGAAATTAAGTGTAATTTTCTCGCATCATCGACTGCAATTAAATTAAATAATTTAACGAAAATAAAATCTTATTTTATGTTTCTTTGTTGGTTCGGTACTTTTACGTTTAGAAATAGTCTTATAAGTTGCCAAAAAATTTGATGGTCAGCAACACTAAAATTAAATTTTAATACTTTTTTGGTAATGTGGTACTTAACATAATATCGACAAGTTGTCGGTCTGCTTAAATATTTCTTGCTAAAAACAACATGGTCTTCGTCATCAACTTCATAGTTATACACAATATAAGTTTCAGTATAACCAGCAAATCTGTCATAATTTTTAATGTGGCATTATAAAATGGAACAAAACCTTACAAGTATAGATGAGCTAGTCTCTCGATTAAGTCCATGATGATAGTAATCGTTTATCTAATTAATATATAGTATGGAAATAAAATATCATTGTCGAGTTAATATACTAAAAAAATATAATTAACCGAAACCGTTAGAAATTGCTTGCCGGGATATAAATTTTACTTGCGTGACGTTATGATAACATTGGGGGAATCTAATAAATTTTTGTTAACAGCAGCGAATAAAATAAAATTTAATACAATAAAACAATGACGTCACGATTCAATCGCGAATATATCATGGAATTTAGTCATAATTGTCTTTCTCGTAATGATACAGAAAATATTATTAATTATCGTATTTAAAACTAAACTGATCAAATGTTATCATGGATGTTGTTGATACTAGAGAGAAACAACAGCATTTTCCTTGCGGTGTAGCGTATAAAGTAGTTTCTTGCGCCAGCGATAAATTTTCATCGTCGATAAGATTATATAGAGGTGAAAATCCTGCCTTGTTGTTATTATAAAAATTAATAGACGAAGTTATTACAATTTCTAACAGATTACATAGAACAGCTCCGATCAGAATAACATGCAAACAACAAATCGACTTTGATAAGGCAGTTAATTCTCGCATTTGCGAACAGTCGCTGGGGGACACCAAGGGTAGATATCACTGTCATTTGACAAGCCAATATCGTGGAGCAGCTCATAACAGTTGCAATTTGAAATCTCATACTTCAGATTTTATTCCCGTAGTTTTACATAACTTTCGTGGCTATGACAATCACATCAATGAGAAAGCTTTTGGTGATAAAACATTAAAGATAAACTAAAACTAAATAACGTGATAAAATGTATTCCAAATAGTTTTGAAAAGTATATGACGGTGGTCCTCGGCAAATTATGCTTTATCGACAGCATGCAATTTATGGCAGCATCATTAGACGAGCTTGTGAAAGGCTTCAGTATTTACAATAATCTGCGAAGCAGCTTCGGAGAAAAATATGTCGATCTGAAAATAAAGGGTATCTTTCCTTATGGATCCTTGATGATTGGGGCAGATTTAATGAAACTCCTTTACCTAGCAAAAACAAATTTTACTCGCAGCTCAAGAATGAAAGCATCAGCGACGACTAATATAAATATGCACATGATATGTGGAATATATTTACCTGTAGACATTTGACGATTATCACGATTTATATTTGAAAGCAGATATTTTCGAGAATTTTCGGATTAGAAAACTGTTGGTATTATTCTGCTTCGTGGCTGTATTGGAATGCTTTACTTAAGACTAGCAAAATAGAATTAGATCTTTTAACTGATGTCGATATGTTTAACTTTATTGAAGAAAAGCATCAGAGGCAGAATTAGCGTCATAACAAAAAAATATGCCGCGGTTAAAATAAATATTTAAAGATTTATGATAAAAATCTTCCATCGAGTTACATTATTTATCTAGATAAAGCGAAGCTTAATGGGTGAAAGATGACACAGCCAGTGTTTTTGGTGGCTTTCATTGGATAACTCCAATCTATATCTTAAATAAAGTGAAAACAAAAATCTTCCGAAAGATATTTCATACTTTGTTAAATCTGATCTAGACTACCCTATTTCGTTACACGATCTACATAACTATTCATTTTGCGCAGATTGATTATACTTTATTATCGCCTGAACAACGAGCAATGACAGCATCAAAATGTTTTATCCTTAACAAACTTTTTCCAAATTTGCTACAAATTACGTCATGCACTACAAAAATCTAAAGCAAGTATTAAATGCTGGACTAATTCTGAAAAAGTCCATCGCGTACTAAAGTGTGATCAGTCGCAGTGGATGTCAGATTATATTGACCTAAATACGAAACGTTGTGCATAGCTAAAACCGAATTTGAGAAAAACTTTTTCAAGTTAATGAACAACGCCGAGATTAGTAATACTATGAAAAATATATGCAAAAGCTGTTCGATTGAAATTGTTAATGATATCAATGGAAGAGATAAATTAGTAAGCGATGATGGTTTTGTTAGCATGAAAATATTTAATGAAAATCTTGTCGCAATACAAAGACAAAAGACAAATTTAAAGTTAAATAAGCCAATCTATGTTGGTGCAGCTGTCCTTGATATATCAAAGTGGCTGATGTACAATTTTCATTATAATTTTACGAAACAAATGTGGCCAGATTCGGCGTTGATATATACTGATAAGGAGTCTATAGTATACAATATAAATTGTGAAAGTGTCTATCAAGATATTTACGATAATACAGATTTGTTTAATTTATCACATTATCCAACTTATAGTAAATTTCATGATAATTTTAACAAGAAAGTTATTGGAAAAATGAAAGATGAGTTTGTTGGACTAAGAATCGAAATGTATAGTAGTAAAGTGAAATGAGGGTTTTGGCCCACCACTCCTCCCCCACCCCCACCAAACCCCTCATTTCCCTTTACTACTACTATGTAGACAGATATTTTGTAACCAGACAAAACAACAGGTGTTGGAATGCCATAAGCTCTGTCAACAGAAGTGACGAATTTGTTAGAACAGCGTATGTGTGGAATATGATTATTCTAAAGACGGCAAATAGATTTTACCACAAATTTTTTATCAGATAATAGGATGAAAATTAAACTGTGCATTAGAACGTTTCAGTTAACAAGGTGGAAATTAAACTAGCATTAGAATGAAAATGATATTATTTTATATCTCATTACCAATGATTAATGTTTCAACTGTTGATATTAAAAATACTTCACTATCACGACTATAGATACTAAATTTTACTTTACCGCTCACACAGCGATGGGACTCAAACAAATCTTTCATTTCTGGTTTGTTCAGAGGATATTTTTTGTTGATAAAATATACCTTTGACCGATCGAGATCAATTGTGAGTTTAGTATAGTTTTGTTGGCTAATGGGGCTGTGAAAGTTTTTAAATTCCGCTAGCAACTTTTGATACAATTGTTCGAGATAATTGAAATACTCGCTGCTATCAGATCTGATGAGCGAAAGTTTTAACTTGTCACTTGTTCCATTAAAACATATACCTGATGTTTCATTATTAAATTCAACTGTCAATTGTTTACCGTCCATCATTAGATATTTGATGTTACTATTGTAGCTATTTGTCATTGTCAAATTTTCAAACATTATTTTATAAGTTTAGATAAAATTTTAGTCACAATGAAAATACCCAAAGGCAAATGTATCTACCCCATTTTTACAATAGCGTTTGTCATCAAAATTGTACAATCCACGTTTGATAATGACATCTGTTTCGAGTTTATGATGATTAGTTCGAATTGCCATAGCTCTCATAAAACTAACACCACCATCAAGCGCGTACTTGTAGTCATCAAATTTCATAAACTTTTTAACAAAATTACGAGGCAGACCTTTAGCTTTTTTCGTTATTTTATTATTGTCTAACAGTACGGCATACATTTTGCTGCGTAATCCGATAAAATATTTGATAGCGCTCGAGTTCATTTCATCTTTAAACTTACCAATAACCTTTTTATTTGTGTCGTCATGAAATTTACTATCACGTGGATAATCGGAAAGATCAAACAGATGTCGATTATTGTACATGTCCTGATAGATGTCCTCACATTCGATTTCATATACGAGCGAATCAGTATCAGTAAACAATAATCTACTAGCCGACCACTGATTTTTAACAAAAGTGTAATGAAAATCGTACATCAACCATTTTGATAAATCTAACACGGCAGCTCCAACATAGATTGGCTTGTTTAGTTTTAGATTTGTTTTTCTTCTTTGTATCGCAACAAGATTTTCATTAAATATTTTCATGCTCACAAAATCATCGTCTGGCACAAGTTTGTTTCTGCGATTGACATCATTAACTATTTCAATATTTACACGTTTCCTAATATTCTCCATCGTCTTACCAAAAACGGAATTGTTCATCAGTTTAAAAAAGTTTTTCTCAAACTCTGTTTTCGCTGCAGCTCTTCTTGAAGTATTCGAGTTAATATAACCTCTCATCCACGGCGACTGATTAAATTTTAGTACACGATGAACTTTTCTCAACACAAGACCAGCATCGACTGCTTGTTTTAAAACTTTGTAATGCAAAACGTAATTTTTTTTTATCAAGTAAATTTGGTACTAGTTTCTTGACCATGGAATGTTGCCTTGGTGATGCTAACGCTTGTTGATCTTTTGATAACAAACTATAATCTATGACCATCGATTCCGCACAGAAATGGTAATCGTTATGTAATTTGTGTAGCGAATTTGGATAATCAAGATCAACTTCAACGAAATAGGAAACATCGTCGGGTATCTTTTTTTTCTGTCTCTGATAGAAATCGATCAACCGTGATCCAATGAAATCCGCTAAAAGGCATTGGTTCTGCCATCGAATACCCGTACAAGTTATTGCAATTTAGATAAACTATATACTTTGAAGGAAGGTCAGGGTTATACTGTTTCAGGTATTTGTTGTTTGCTTCAGCATATTTTTTTGTTATCACGCTAATACCACCTCGGATACCTTTTTCGATAAAATTGAACATATCAACATCAATCAGTAATTCTAACCTTACCTTACTAAACTTTAGCAAAGCATCCCATGACAACCCAGGGGCAGAATAATACCAGCAAGGATCTAGTCCATAATTATTATAACTCACTTCACGAAAACTTTTAAAAACATCTGCTAATAATAACACGTCAGTTTTCAGGTATAAATCATGATAATCACCAAAAGTCTCACAATCAAACTCTTTCCAGATATCTTGTGCATACCTGTACTCATCATCAGTTATATTTTCATTTTTAAGTTGTGAGTAAAATTTGTCTTTGTCAGGTAAAGATGTTTCATCAAATTTACTCCAGTCGTCGAGGTATTCGTATGGAAAAACTCCTTTTTTTAGCTAGTAGTTTAAATTTATCTCCAAAACAGTCTCTTAGGTTATCAAATTTACTACAACCTTTCACTAACTCATCTAACGATGCTGCCATAAACTGCAGGCTGTCAATAAAACGCAATTTACCTAGCGTAACTGACATGTACTTTTCAAAATTATTTGGGATGCATTTGATGATGTTATCGAGTTTTAGACGAGATTTTATATCAGTATCACCAAAAGCTTCTACTATAATATGGCTATCATATCCTCGAAAATTGTGAAGAATAACTGGAATAAAATCTGGAGCATGAAATTTTAAATTACACTGATTATGAGCCGCTCCACGGTACTGTCCAGTCAAATGACAATGGTCATGTACTTTTTGGTCATCGTCAAAAGCTTTTTCACAAATATGACAAATTTCTGCTTGCTCGTGAGCGGATTCTTGTTGAGGTGTTAATTTTAACATAGCGTTACTTTTTTCAAACGATAAGCAATATTATCAACTTCATTAATCAACTGCTTGAGAAGCCAGATAGCTGGATTTTTACCACGATATAATTTGATCGGTTTAGATAATCTCGAATCAGTACAACAAACTACCTTGTACGCTACTCCACACGGAACATGATTTTGAACTTTTCTTGTACTCGATTGATTAGGATTATTTTCTACGCCAAGTACAGGTTGAAGTAAGCACTCAAAATCAGCGTATATAACGAAAGGAATTTTTAGTTTGTGATTATGATGGACAAACTGTAACACACTATCTCCCTTAGATGGCATTGTTATTCTTTGCACATCACTACAGTACTGCAAATGCTTTTGTAATGTTTCATTGTTAGTACAACCATGCAAGCAGCGGTAACAAAAGAACTTTTTGTACCTATTTTTATTGTACTGTTTACCAACTAGTCCGTTAAAGTTTTTAATCCAAACGTAATGATTTTTGTAGTACAGTAAATTTATAGTCGATTGTGAAGCTTTTTCTGAAATATATCTCGGGTATACATCCTCTTTTTCATCTAGTCCGAAAACGTTAATTGAAACATTATTTTGCTTTTCAAATTTTGGTATTTGATTTTCTGCCACAGGAAAGTTAATATCTTTAAAATCTAATCTAGACATGTGACTGATATATTTTTCAACGCGATCAGCGTGTTTTTCTGCTGGAAATAGTGCTGAAAGAACAGCCCATTGGAAACATTTGTTATCTACGTTTTTGATGTTTATACAACATCTTTTACTTTTTATTTTTGGTGGCAGGTCGATGTATGAACTACCTCGTAATGCGTTATATTTCATCGTGTGAAACAATATTTCTTTGATCATTTCAAACTTCCAACCCGAACCTAATTGAGTGAATTTCTCTATTTTTTTCCCAGATTTCTTGGTGTATGTCATCAGATAGTGATAACAGATCAGTCCCAAGCAAAACACGTCTTGATTTTGCGTTCATATAAGGTTCTGCGATTTCCTTGTTAGTTGATTCTTCCGTTATAACTAACTTTGAAAATATAACATGATATTGCACAAATAATCTAATACTTTTGTGTTTTTCAAGCTCACGTTTTACAGTTGTGTGTAGTAGGTGGTAAAGATTTGTTGCAGTAAAATTTACTAAAACAATTTGATTATCAAACTGATAACTATTATCAAAACCTGCAAAAGCAGTCGCTATTTTATTAGGTTCTCCCTTAAGGCTTTTCTTAGCTATATCACGTAATTTTAACATTATTATGTTATAATGTATTATCTAATTAATAATTTTTTCACACTACGCATGCGCTAAAAATCAATTGAAGATAAAAAAATCTCCTATAATATAATGACAGCAAATCTAACAAACACATGTGAGCAAGAAACATATCAAGTTCACCCAAAGTATAACTTTATCTCACACTGCGCATGCGCTAAAAATCAATTGAAGATAAAAAAAATCGCCTATAATATAATGACAGTAAATCTGACAAACGCACGTGAGGAAGAGATTTATCAAACTCACCCAAAGTATAACTTTATCTCACACTGCGCATGCGTTAAAAATCAATTGAAGATAAAAAATATTACCTATAATATAATGACAGTAAATCTGACAAGTGCACGTGAGCAAGAAGCATATCAACTTCACCCAAAGTATAACTTATACGCTGGAAATGTATTAGGTTCGGTTATTAACATCAAAACTAGAATATCTGTTGGCAAATTAACGTCAGCGGGTTTTACGATTAGTGTAAAGGGAGATAATGCTGAGAGGATTGCAATGTTTAGAAAAGATTTTATTTACACGTTGTTCTGCGATGATATTCCAGAGGGACAGCGTGTATATCATTATAACGGTAAAGTCACTGATGACAACATTGAAAACTTATCCTTACAAGATGAGTTTCAGCCACATCCTGTCTTTGATTTGTACGAGGCTAACGATCGCGTTATTATTAGAAACAGAAAAACTAAAAAAGTTCTTGGTACTATGAACAATATGGGATATATCAAAGTAACTGTTAGAGGAACATCACCGAATCAAGTTAATTATTATGGTCATAGGTTTGTTTACGAGGTGTTCAACGGATCTATACCCAATGGTCTTGTTATTAATCACATCAATAACGTAAAGACTGACAATCGATTGGAAAATCTAGAACTAGTTACCCAACAGGAAAATGTAAGAAAAGGACGAGGTGGTGGTATTAATTTTAGATGTCCAGCAAAACCTGTTATTTCAAAAAACCTCGAAACGGATGAGGAGATTAAATTCAAATCGAGTTCAGCTGCGGCGTAATATTATAAGATAAATCCCGCAGTCGTAAAATTTGAAGCTGATGGAGTATTGAAATCAACTTTTTCAAGCGAATACGATGCTAGGATTGGTTTTAGATATGATGATCAATAATATTTTGTAATTCGGTTTTAGTCAAACAATGATGAGCAAATGCTATGATATCATCGTGATTAAATTTTAGAGTCGTTACTGCACTTTCATTAATTTTATTTTTTTCTGCTTCTGTTAGTAATATTTTATGAGAATCACCTTGCATTACAATAACATCAACACTATAACCCAACAAACATTTTCTTACCGCTTCAGCTAGTTCGTTGTAATTTACTATATTAACTTTTTGGTGATATTTTATCTCATCAGTCATCTTATAATAATAAATTAGATAAAAATATATTATAATAATGGACTTGATGAAACGACTTGCTGAACTCTACGAAGAAGATACTAGCGACAAAGTCACCAGCGACAAGGTCACATTTTCCAAAGATTTTATAGACAAATCTATTGTTTATAATGAAGATGATATTTTATATAACAGCGAATCTGATGATGATGGTGAAATAGTCACTGTTGCTGACAGATCAAATTACAGCAGATCAACAACTAAACGGTATAATGTCAAGTATCACATTGCTAAACAAATAATAAAATTTAATTTTACCGTTGCCGAACAACAACGGTTTTGGCAGCTAATCAAACCTTTCTTAAATATCAAGATTCCAGGCCGACAGAAAAATATCAAATTCGATTTCATATTCGTTAAAATTTTTAATCTAATGACGATCTCTAACGATCGTAAGCAGTATCTAATATCGTTATGTAAACCAGTAAAATGTAAATCTGTCAAACAAAAGTATGAGAAAATTTATAATAACATTATATCATAATCTGCTTGGTTGGGATCCAACTGTTAAATTTATCGCTATACCCACGCCATTTGACTAAACCTTTATTTCCTTTTTTTCTAACCACTTTCTCGATAACAAAAACATCCTGCTCAGTTTTCTGTAGTTCTTGTTCATAAAAACTACCTACGATCGGTTCCCCCTGCCAGATCTTTTAAAACATATGTTACAGGTACTGTTAAAAGTACCTTATCAATTACAAATACTTCTTCGCTCCAGTTTGGAGTAAATCCTTTTGCAAATACCTTTTTTGTCAAAGAAATTCTAACTTTATCACCAACCTTAAATTTATGTCTGCGGTACATGTTTTCATTTGCTAATATCGGATTTTTAACAGCTTTTTTAGGTGTCATTTTGATGGTTCGATGTTTCGTGTTATTATATTCACCTACGATTTGAGAAAGGTCATCGATGTACCTGTTGGTGTTTTTAGCTGTCATATGTTTGTGTAATTTTTCGTTTAGCGTGCGATTAAATCTCTCGACAACAACGCTTTTACCCTCGTTTCCTGTAACGTATTTTTTTATATTATTTTGTTCTAGAAACTGTTCAAACTTTTTGTTAAAAAACTCGGATCCATGATCAGTCCAGATTTTATTTGGTTTCCTTTCTACACTCGTTATTATTTGTCTTAGCGCATCAGTCATTGAAGTCCCTGTCTTATTCGAAACCGGTACACTGAAAGCATATTTGCTAAAAACATCTATAACATTAAACAAATACCTTTTTGGAGCGCCATCAGCGCCAACATTAAACTGAGCTAGATTAGATACATCCACCAAATCTATTGCCCAGATATCATCTACACCATTAGCGACAACTTTACGTCGTGGGAACTTTTTTTTTTAGGTCTGTGCAGCTCGACTGCAAGATCATCGTATACTTTTTTTCCAAGTCGAGACTCCCCGAGTCCGAATTTATATTTTGCTCCAATCATTCCCTGAACAAATTTTCTATCAAAACGTTCTCGTAGATTTGTTGGCTTCATATCACGTAATTCGTCTAACATTACTTTATCACAATCTAATTTTGAGTTTTCATGATCACGATAACAGATATCATGACGCATTGCTATTGCATCCACTTGATTGTAAGGCTCTTGTCCTGGCAAAGGATTGTCGTTTTCATCTAGTTGTTGATCTAGTGGATTCCACGGACCAGTATACTTATTACCTGGCAAAGTCCAACCGCCTTTTGGTTTTGGCAATTTTCCAATTAGTTTATGTATATCTAAACCTGACCCAATTATTTCTCTGTTGTTACAACATTGACAGTATGTGACAATTTTATTTTTTTCAATACACAAATCTCTGTCAGAATCACAGTTGCATATCATTCTATATTTTTAATCGTCGACTAAAATAATATTAGGATAACCAGATCCTAGCGACGTCGCTGAAGACACTATCGCTGGGGATGTCGCTGGAGATACTATCGCTGGGGACGTTTTCTTTAAAAATGTATTTTTTCTTTTTCCACAGATTGCACAAATACTTTTTAATATTATCCTGTTGTTTTTTTTCTGTTGTTTCATTAATATTTTCTGTTTTAGTTCTACACTTGAGACAGTATGTTGACATTATTCTATTTTTAAGTTTAGATAAAATTTATTGCGATCTCATCATTAGCGTGAGAAGGATGCTTGTCAAACTGTAAAATAAATTTTAAAAAGTTAAGATTTCTGCTCATCTGTTGGATAAACATAATACAATAATATCCACAAGCAGACGTTCAAACAGGTTGGAGTTGATTTGATGAATAATATATCTTTTTAAATTTTTTGTTCATATACTTTTTTATTACATCGCTTGGAGGAAGTCCAAACGAGTCGAAATAATTATTATTATAAACTGCTACCCAATGAGTGCCGGATCCGTCATTAAAATCTTGTATATTAATAACACACGAACTTACAGCTGATGGTGATTTTATTGCTGCGAGCTCATCTTTAGAATAAACTCCGTGAAATCCAGGAACCGCTTTTAACTTATCAATGATATCAAAATTACTCAACGGGGTCGACAAGTTCCTGGTAATGTTAGACCACGTCCGATTCCTAAAAGATTTGGCAGCAGACTTCCCGCTAGTCCCGCCAAAAGTGGAGCGATCGGAATAAATCCTCCTTGTTTTGGTTGATTGCATATGCATTTGCATTTTGGTGTTGGCGATTTTGTTTTTGTTGTTTTCTTTTTTTGTTGTTGGTGATTTCTTTTTCTTTTGTGGCATTATAATATATTATTCACATAAAATTTACAATTTTTTTTATTCCACTTCCACGAATGACACCATTACCTGCGACAGCTTTCTTCGTTGCGCCAGATATTGCTAAAGACGCTGCTGCTAGTCCTAATGTTCCCAACACCGGTAAAAGTTTAGGTATTATTGTGCTAGCTAATACTGATAATGCTGGACCAAGAAAACCACCTTCTTTTGCCATCGCTGTCATTTGTGCAGCACTTAAATTTAAAACAAAAGTTTTTTTACGATCATACTTCTTTACTTGATTTTTTTGTTAGCATTAATTTTGTTAAAACACCATCAGAAATATTAGGATTGATTTTTAATGATACCTGTTCTCGCTTTGCAATAGCAGCTACTAATTTTTTAACTTGGCCATCAGTCAAATACACTTCTTTTACAATATACCTTGCCATTTTATATAACAACTGTAGATTAAACTTGAACTGTCATTTTACCTCCAATAGAATCTACTGTGATAAAGCTATCACTAATCACTAATGCGTATACGTATAACGGCGCTACTGGAACCGCCCCAAGTGTCCAGGTAATTTCAATATCCGCTGTGCTGTCTACAGCTCGCTCGTTATGTTTACTAACATCAAAATGAAATATAGGATAAAGCGTACGAAATTCCTCTGCTGATATTTGAGTTCCATCTTCAACATCTGGATATTTTTGCATTGCGTCAAGCAGGTACATGTACGGTCGAGAAATATTTTTATTAACGTCATTAGCAAAATTGCACTCGATAGCTCGTTCTGGATATTGCTTTGAATTTAATCTAGCTTATATTCGTCTGACATCAGCGTGGTCAAATATTGCATTATTTTGTTGTTGGTTTCCTCGTCGAGCGTGCTGTTGAAATACGACAAAGATATATCTCGGCAGTTGTTCGCTTGATGTTGTTGTGACCCTCCATGTGTAGTCAGTAGTATTTGGAACCGCTGTCTGATATATTTTATGCTGCTTAAAGTAAATTCTGTTTGTATGTTTATCAAGCGTACTATTTAATTCTGACATTTTAGTGATTGATGGTGTTATACGTGGCATCCACAAAGCGAGTTTGTTTATGATAAACTGTACATCAGCCCCTCCAGATCTAAACAAGCAATCGTTTTGGTCTGCTCGATCTAAAATAGAGTATGTTTTACTCCGCGAAATACTTTATCATAATCGCGACAAAAGCCGAAAATCATACTTAGCGGAAGCATCATTGTAATTTGACGTGATCCTGCTGCAAGTTTTCTTCGCCTAGCAAAGCCTTCGTTATAACGTGGATTTCTCACGTCAAGTGTGTTAAGAAGCAAATTTAACATTGCAGTACCGTCTGCAGCTGCTCCTGGTGGTGTTATATTTAGATTATTAAAAGCTGCTGTAAGAGAAACTCTTGTGGCGTTTGCATTAGCATCTGCAGCAGGTGCGACAATATCTAGTGCAGCAGCATTAGCAATGAGAAAATTTCTCACAATTACAGCATTTTTATCAGCATTAGCTCCATGTACTATAGCGCCTCTCTTTAAAAATTCTGTTGATTCAGCTATACCCCGTCCAGTATCTTTAAACCACATCATATTAGTTGCAGTTGATCTCGAGTAATCGTCGGAAAACGAAATAATATTTAAAATTGTACTTGCAACTTGTAGATGACTCGAAATATCTTCTATAGTTTGATTGGCCAGTTGATATCTAGCACTTTTGAATAAACACCAGCCGTTATTTATAAGAGCTACTTCTGTTCCAACTGCAATTGCAGCAGGTGGATTGGCTACTGTCATAATCTGACCACGAACTTCTAACATAGCCTTATGTGGCAGTAGAAATACATCTTCGTCTCTGGTGTTAAAGGTTCTAATACCAGTTTTATTTGGTTCATTAGAATTTTCATCAAGGTACTCAACAAACTCGAATTCTGTCACATCGTTGTCGATGTCATAAGTTTCTGTTAACTCGAGATAATTTTTAACAGACATTTTATTTTATTAGATTATATAAAATTTTATTGCGGCACTGTTACTTTAGATATTAACTTTTGTATGATCTGCTCGCCCTTTGGTGATAATAATTTTTTTGTTGTTGTTATCATAGCTTTTTGAGTTTCTTTTGTTGGAGCGATTTCTGAGATAGCTTGTTTTATTTCAGATGCAGTCGGTGGATCACCTTTTATTTTATCGGCTATTTTTTGTCCCACCGCAGTCCCAGCGGTAGATGCAGCCCCAGTTGCAAAAGCTTTACCAGCGTCAATAGCAATTGGTGCAACTTTACGTGCTATACCCGGAATATTTTCAAGAACTTTAGTGAATATATTTCCAAAAAAATCCTCCTACTATTTTTCTTCGATAAACTTTTTTCCTTTGTTTCATTATATTTGATGTTGCATAATTTTTACTTTTGCTCGCGTAGATGTAAATAATAAGTTACAACTTCATTACTAACATGTAACTGTTTTCCTGATTGATCTTTCAACTGCATCCTTATGCTTGATATTTGATCTTCAACGTTTAAAGGATAATATATAATATGTCGTGGAGTTATTTGCATGAGAGAACCTGGCGGGACTTCTGGTGAGAAACTGTAAATCGTTTGACCTTTGCTACCTTTTGATGTATAAGAGCCAGAAGCAATAGACCAATTTACTAATATTGTATTTACTTCTGTTATATTTGCTGGCAGTTCACTGTCATATGTAATAGGCTGATCAAGTGCAGTGTAAGTTTTTTCAGTAAATCCTAACAGTAGTGCAATACTTCTTTCTCTTGGTTCAAGATTGATTGCTATATTTTTCAAAGTTATCCTAGTTCGCAATGTGTTATAATTTGCTGCTAATTCAAAATTATCAGCCACACCGTCAGCTTTTGTTATGAGCTCTTTGATCGTCTTGTTTAGATTTTCAATATTATAAGCTCCTTGCGGAATTTTTATTTTTTTGTTGTAGATATTGGAGATGTTGTAATCACAGTAAAATACATTTCATCGTTAACATCATTTTTCACGTTAGGTATAGCATTCCAGCAAGTACAAGAAATTAATCCAATTTCATATTGTTTTGTAGGATCTAGTTGGATAGGTGGAATATAATTTACTGAAAAATTTGCGCTATCTTCTGTAGACTCGCTAGAGTTTAGTAATAATGTTGTTTGCATATCTTTTATATTATATCATTTTATAAAATTAAGTCGCCGCGATTAAGTCGCGGTGTAAAGTTTCATATTCATCAGATGTTAATAATTCACTCGATCTTAGATGATCAAGTATGTCAATGATTTCAGTATCAAGTTCAACACTAACATTCCCAGCTTCCTTTGATGATATTAATAACATTAATCTACCTATCATTTCAGTAGTTGAAGTAAATACTTTTACACCAGTTCCTGTTCTTACTCTACTTTTTTGTATACGAGATTTATCAAAAGTAAAAAATTTCGTTCTAAAACTTCAACCACTACCAAAAGGTTTTGCTCTACTATTTTCTGCTGTTTTTTTAAACGTGAGAGCAATGACACCGTTTCTCATTCTATTATAAAGTGAAAGCATATCATCAATTTCTGTAACCGTGTTTATTTCATCTTTAGCAGCAGCTCCGTCTTTAAATATTAAATCTAATCTATCGATTAATACTTGATATTCTACATCAATCCACCTGCTTATATTATTAATATCACTTATATTTTCTTTGTTTAAAAAATCATCATATTCACTACCTTTTATCTCATCATTTGCTTTTTTTAATAAAATAAAGTCTTTGATCTCCAACTTCCATAAACTTTACAGTAAGCTCACCAACTCTTTGTTGCTCCTCTTTGATATCTTTTATATCTCCTGATAAACTTGTTATAATATTTGTTATTCCTTGCGTTGTTAACTCTGCTAATCTTCGCTCAAGTTCCAGTGGATTGTTTATCAATCGATCTGTTTCAGCTTGTCTAACCGCAGGATCAGATATATATTTGCTGTAAGTGCCTCAATCAGTTTTCTTTTTTCTTCATCAGATCTAGTAACAAGTTTTGCAGCAGCTGCTTCCTGTTGTTCTCTAACAATTCCAACCAAACCTTTTTCTTGCAGTTGTTTAAGTTCTTCTTCCGACAGTGGTTTAGTTTCAGGTTGTTTACCTAATAATGCTTCAGTAACCGGCTTGAAAATTGTAGCTGTTGTTTCTGTAGCAGTTACTTGCCCACGTCGCGCTTCTTGTACTTTTTGCTTAAGTGATGCCTGAGATTGAGCAAGTTTTTTTAGGTCTTCTATGTGTTGTTTGTATCTTGCTCGTTTGTCCATTATTATAATTACAAATTGTATAATATTGAAACGCTTTACTGTAAGTAAGTGTCAATACAACAGCGAAACATTTTAGTTGGATCATTTGTAAGTTTATCAAACAAGAAAAAGTTAAATTTATCTTTTGTAGCATTACGGTAAAGTTCAATAAACTTATCTTTTGTCACGCCACCGCATTGCTCGCTTGCAATATTTTTAACGTCAACATTATCCAGTCCTGGAAATAAAATAAAACAACCCGTATTTCGCCTAATAAACCTGTCAACATTATAAAATCCTTGAGCGAGATAAACAGAATTACACTGTTTGTTACGTGACAGTGAGAAATATGATCGTATTTTATTCATCTCCATATTATTTAGAGGAATATCGTCAAAAACTACTATCCTTTGTTCATCTGCATCAAGTTGATTAACTGGAATAAGATCTTCTGGCTGCCTAATTATAAAAAAATCTTCACCTGCTTTAAGATCATCACGAAGTTTTTCATTATACTCACTTAATAACTCATACTTATCTTGCTGTGGATTGATTGTGTAAATATAAACTCTATCGTAGTTAAAATTATCACCAAAAAGCAAGTTCATAAGTAAATTTGTTTTCCCCGATCCAGTTCGCCCAACAATAAGATAATGACAATCAGGAAGTTCATTATTATGTTTATGCTTCACTAGTCTCTCTGTATCAAAGTTTAATATCGACGATTTTGCCATTTTATATAATATTAAACTAGTGTTGATAATTTTATCTATGACAGTAAATAATGAGCTACTATACAAAATTTGGAACACTATCAGATTTATCAACAAAAGGTTACCAAGGTGACTTATCCAAATATGCAACTCTTGATCGGCTCAAAAATGAAATCAATAATTTACTAAATTTTACCAGCGTAGATCCAGATGAAGTTGTCATTTTCCAGGATAAAGAAGGACGATTAAAAACGAGTGATGTAAAACTGCCAGATATAGTTGTACGAAATCCAAGTGGGAATATTGTTATGAAACAAAACAAGATTACAGATCTTGGAAACCCAACTGAGGATGGGGATGCTGTCACTAAAAAATACGTCAATGATTGGGACGCTTCAATTACTAATGAAATCACAGCGCTCAAAACTGATTTTACCGGTCACGTGAACACATTTTTAAGTTTTCGCAGAAACATAAACAAAATTTGAGATGAATTTTTTGGAAATCCATCAAATGTTAGCATTACACTCGCTAATATTAACACAAATCTCAATGATATTAACACAAAACTCAATGATATTATTAGTGGAATTCCTAATATTGTTGAGAAAACAAATATGATTAAAATACCTCACAAAGAGATTAAAAATTTTGTGTATACTGTTGCATCTGGTTTTACTAGGTGGACACCAAAAAATAATTCTATTAAATATATTGCAGAAGTTACCGGTGTGTATAGATTGTCAGTGCTTAGCAGTGTAAAGTTTAGAATATCTACCAAATATCCATCTCATCTTCTAAATGATGACTCATCTGGAGTATTATCTGTAATAATAAACCAAAATTCTGAACAAGAATTTGTACTTGAACCAGTTGATAAAACTTTAAAATTAGCGAATTTTCTCTGGTGTTTGGAATTTATAGCTGAACAACAATCTTTTATTTTGATTACCCAAACATAGGACTATGTAAACTAATATTATAATGAAAAGAAGTATAGTTGATTTCAATCATATTTCAAAAGATATTCCAAAACAAGATGTAGACGCATTAATACAATATTATAAATATTATCATAAAAAACTTTGGTGCGTGAAAAAATGTTACAAATACTACAACAAGATCCTTCGAGTAATATCTTATCTACCCTTGTTAGTGACCAGTTCTGGTATAATTTCAAGTGGGGTATCATTAAATCCTTTTTTGTTAATCATATCCGCTATTGGTGTTTCACTTACAGCGGCGTGTAAAAAAGTAGAACCAAGACTTTTGATAAAGAAGCATGGTTGTTTAACATCAATTAAAACTTACAAGAAACTACATTTTCAGATCCGGTCTTACCTACGAGGAGTTAAATATAATATGGATGATTTATTACGTGAATTTCGTATTATTGACAATATGTTAACAGATATTCTACCAATGAGGATTAGTAAGTATGAAAAAAATATCACAAAAATATGAGTAACATAAAATTTTATCTAAACTTAAGATATAATATAACTAAAATAATATCATTTTCATTCTAATGCTAGTTTAATTTCCGCCTTGTTAACTGAAACGTTCTAATGCACAGTTTAATTTTCATCCTGTTATCTGATAAAAAATTTGTGGTAAAATCTATTTGCCGTCTTTAGAATAATCATATTCCACACATACGCTGTTCTAACAAATTCGTCACTTCTGTTGACAGAGCTTATGGCATTCCAACACCTGTTGTTTTGTCTGGTTACAAAATATCTGTCTACATAGTAGTAGTATAGGGAAATGAGGGGTTTGGCGGGGGTGGGGGAGGAGGTGTGGGAGGGGTGGTGGGCCAAAACCCTCATTTCACTTTACTACTTGTATGTTGTTCTATTAGATGATGATAAACTGAAAAATAAAGAAAAAGGTATCATCACTCGCGAAAATGTGGAAAAGATGATGCGTGTTGAGGTTTTCAAAGTGGTTCTTAACAATAACGTCAGCTTTATAAAAAAACAATATAACTAGGACTAACTATATTAAACATGTAACGAATAGAATTATAAAACGTGGACAAAGCAATTTCGATGATAAAAGGTATTGCGAAGACGGAATTAATACTATACTCTCACACTTGGGCATTATTTAAGTAATCTTGTCTAAGAATCATAAATGTTTGAAAATTTAACATTAGCCGATGTTTAACAATAGCAAAATAAAAAAATAATGGTCAATAACCAGCAATTGTCATTGGAATTTAATGATGAAATTTCAGGTATCTGTTTTAGTATTTTTGAAAGAATAAACCTTTCTATTATTAGAACAGACGATAGCAAGTATTTTCCTTATCTCGAAAATTTAATCGATGCTCTTTCATTGAAATATGGAAATGTAAACAGTCCATTATGCCACAATCAGTACACAAAAATCATCAGAAGCATGGACAGGTCAAAAAATTTTGCAAAAGGTATCAAATATCTTTTAATCAAATTGGCAATGAAAGAGCTATTCGAAAGTCGCCGTAATGTATCTTATAGACTTAATTTTTGTCTGTATAATTACGAAAAATTGTCATTTGTACTAGCAAATATTGACATAATTTTAATAGAATTAGAAATATAGTTTTAAAAAGGGAGATAATAACGTTAGGGTTTAGTTTTAAATCATTCACGAGTTGTCGAACATACAGATTTGTATAGATAAAAATGCTGATTTTGTTCCTAACTTGATTAATTAGATTTAAGATCGAGTTGTTTAATGTTTCTTAATTAAATACTATATATAAGTCTTACAAATCCTTGTATTTGTTAAAGTCATTAGAAACGCCCTTTACGTAAATAATATACTGAAAGTCCAACCGTATATGAACGATGAAAAATGCCTAAATGTGGTTATATGTATCATGCGAGGCATATATTAATCTGTGCGGTTTTGTTATTTTCTAATTAGTTACACAAACAAGAAAATGTATGATCTGCATATAGCTACTTTTCACATTTGTATCTTTTTGTTTAAGTATATATTCACTTGTAAGAACGCACATAGAGTTTCATACGAATTATTGATTTCTAGTCTGCAGTTCGTTCAGTCGCTATAGAAACAATACGTTTTGTCTGCCGAAAATAATTATATATATATATATATATATATATATATATATATATATATATATATATATATACACACACTGAATAAAATCATTTATTTCTAGATTTCATTTCTAATAATATTTTAAAAATAGATATTTTATCTTTTTATCCCTTAGTTTATGCTCAACTTTGTTAGCGATAGTGTCATTGTAGCATTATATTTCGCTTTTATGTGCAATGTGAAATAAAAAATTAATGTCATCTCTTATTACTTATGATATATCGTTTTTAGAACAGAAAATATAATACAAAATTACGTGTTTTCATAATCAGAAAAGGTATAATGCTTTTTTGGTAAGTATATATTAACTAATTCAATAAATTTATGTAGAATGTCCGTAGCGCAAGTGGTAGCGTGTTGAAACTTTCATTCTGGCGCCCATGATTCCAAACCTAGGAAAGGCAGATTACCTTCGGATGTGATTTTAAGGAAAGAAATATCTTTTTAGTGGGTCCTTGGTCAGCCCGTCTTTTTGTGAATAAAAATACCTACCTACAACCTTGTGTGTTATGGGTGACAGTTTTGTTAACCCCTACGGAGTTTATATTTGAGTGTGGGTGTGCTAGTTTCTATTCACAAGTAGAAAATTCCTTTCATTATCATCATATCATAAAATCATAACATATATTATCATTATAGTATCATTATAGCATCATACATTAACTAAATTTATATGTGACCTGTGAACTTCCTCGGATGTCAAAAGGCAGCCTGGGAGTTCCCAAAGGCCAAAATGTGCCGTCCCAAATTAAGTTTATATGTGAACTGTGAACTTGCTCGAATGTCAAATTGCAATCTCGGAGTTCACAAAGATCAAATTTTCCGACATCAAAATCAACATCACGTGTAAACATATAATCATTGTTCATCAATCAGTTTGTATGTGACCTGTGAACTTGCTCGGATGTCAAAAGGCAGTCTCGGAGTTTACAAAGGTCAAAATGTGCCGTCCGCAAAATTCAACATCAAATGTAAATATATAATCATTGTTCATCAATCACTTTATGGGTGACATCTTGAGCTAATAAGTTGTTGTTTGACACATTAGGGGATCACATGGGATTCGTGTTTCGTCTTTCGAATTTCCTCTAGTCCTACTAAGATGTTGATTGACACTTTAGGGGATCACATGGGAATTATTTCGAATGCTCCTGAACTTGCTAGCATGTTATATGACACGCTAGCAGTTCATATTGAGTTGTATATATATATATATATATATATATATATATATATATATATATATATATATATATATATAGATGCAATAAACTGACGACGAACAGTACGAAACTAGTAACTAACTAGCCTAAGCGCTTTCGACTCTTAATGAGTCTTTTTCAAAGGCAAATACAAAACATAGTTACGACAAACAAATAAACACAAAAACGTTGCGTTTGTAAACCTCTACATTTCTATCTTCACATGTGCTAAAACTATAAATACAACCAGCTTGTATAGACTAGTTGCGGAAACTGAAAACGTTGTATAATTCCCTAAAAGTCTACAAGCCAAAGCGACATCTATTTTTTACTTTGTGTACATATTTAACGCAGATTATATCCCGGATATTTGGTTCTATACCGGTTATTCTTATAGTAAAAGTTGAAGGATAAGAAGACTCAGAAAATGTTAAATTCTACTAGTGCATAGTTTTCATTTTCTAGTCTTCTTGGTTTAGACCGCTTGGTTTCAATGTTCTAAGGCGGCGTATCCAGTATGATTCCTTTTCCTTCCTGGTTTCGGAACTCCAGCTGTGGTTGTTGGCAATAGCGATAAGTATTATATCACTGAAAGTGTGGCCAGGGGAGGAGAAGTGTTCTGCGACCGGGCTTCTGTACAGCTTTTTTGTCATCCAATCAGATCTATGAAGGTTTATCCTTATGTGTAGCTTTTCAGTTTCTCCCACGTACTGAAGGCCACAGATCTTACATGTGATGAGATAAATCACATTCTCTGTTTTGCACGTTTTGTGTGGACCATGTATGTTTAGTTTTTCTTTAGTCACTGTGCTAGTGAATGTCTTGGTCTCTATCATATGTTGACAGGTTTTGCATCTTTTATCGCCACAGGGTCCAGATTGACTAGGTTGGTTTTGACTAGCGATTGTTGTTAGCTTGGCCCTGACTAGGATGTCCTTTAGGTTTTTTTGGTCTCCGGTAAGCTACTACAGGTTTGTTCGGAAGTATTAGGTTTAGTATGTCTGACGATTGCACGGTTGGCCAGTGGTTTGCGATGATTTTACCTACTTTGGGATTGTCTGGGTGATAGGTCAGAATAAATGGTATCCTATCAACCTTTTCTTTCTGTCCATATCTGAGTAGGTCATCACGGTTTGTTTGTTTGGCCCTTTGGATTGCCTCTGCAATCAGGTCTTTGTCGTAGCCTCGGTAAATTAAATGTTTAGCCAGCTCTTCAGACCTTTCTATGAATCTTTCATCGTCGGAGCAAATTCTGCGTATCCTCAGTGCCTGGCTATATGGAATGTTCTTAATGCAGTGTTTTGGATGACAGCTGGTTGGGAGAAGATACTGGTGTTTGTCGGTTGGTTTCGAGTAGATGTCTGTGTGTAATTTGTTTTCCACCAGTCTGGTTGTTGTGTCCAGGAAAACATGGCTTGAGTTGGAAATTTCTGCCGTGAATTTTATTGAAGGATGGAAGTTGTTTGCCTTTGAAATGAAGTCATATATATATAAAGAATACAAATCATATGGCGAATAACAACCCTCTCAAGCGTACTGGATCCACCAAGGGATCACGTTTGTCAGGGATTAATTAAAATAGATGCAATAAACTGACGACGAACAGTACGAAACTAGTAACTAACTAGCCTAAGCGCTTTCGACTCTTAATGAGTCTTTTTCAAAGGCAAATACAAAACATAGTTACGACAAACAAATAAACACAAAAACGTTGCGTTTGTAAACCTCTACATTTCTATCTTCACATGTGCTAAAACTATAAATACAACCAGCTTGTATAGACTAGTTGCGGAAACTGAAAACGTTGTATAATTCCCTAAAAGTCTACAAGCCAAAGCGACAGCTATGTTTACTTTGTGTACATATGTAACGCAGATTATATCCCGGATATTTGGTTCTATACCGGTTATTCTTATAGTAAAAATTGAAGGATAAGAAGATTTAGAAAATGTTAAATTCTACTAGTGCATAGTTTTCATTTTCTAGTCTTCTTGGTTTAGACCGCTTGGTTTCAATGTTCTAAGGCGGCGTATCCAGTATGATTCCTTTTCCTTCCTGGTTTCGGAACTCCAGCTGTGGTTGTTGGCAATAGCGATAAGTATTATATCACTGAAAGTGTGGCCAGGGGAGGAGAAGTGTTCTGCGACCGGGCTTCTGTACAGCTTTTTTGTCATCCAATCAGATCTATGAAGGTTTTTCCTTATGTGTAGCTTTTCAGTTTCTCCCACGTACTGAAGGCCACAGATCTCACATGTGATGAGATAAATCACATTCTCTGTTTTGCACGTTTTGTTTGGACCATGTATGTTTAGTTTTTCTTTAGTCACTGTGCTAGTGAATGTCTTGGTCTCTATCATATGTTGACAGGTTTTGCATCTTTTATCGCCACAGGGTCCAGATTGACTAGGTTGGTTTTGACTAGCGATTGTTGTTAGCTTGGCCCTGACTAGGATGTCCTTTAGGTTTTTTGGTCTCCGGTAAGCTACTACAGGTTTGTTCGGAAGTATTAGGTTTAGTATGACAGACAGATTATCTCATAAAAAGCAAAGCTAGTGAACCATTACTGCCAGATACATTACTTGCTTCCTTAGACGTCACATCTTTGTACACCAACATACCGCACATCGAAGGGTTACAGACATGTAGTCTATGGAGGAGAGGGAAAATATGCAGTTTTATGCAGGGAATGAAATGAGAGGAAGAGAGGGGCAAAGAACGGACGAAAGACAATTGACGAGATTTATAGAGGTAGAGAGAAAAGAGAGAAAATAAAAGACAGAAAGGAAGAAAATTTGACAGGTAGGAAAAGAGATGGGATGAGAGCGTTTGTTTCAATAGTCTAAAACTTTCTGTCATGCTTTTTGTCATGATATTTTCATGTAAATATAATTGTACAACTTAGATTATGGGTCCAGTTTAAGGCACATATGTCAAGATATGTTCATATTGCATGTATAGCTTTGATACGTCTAACATTTTATTCCCTTCAGCAACGCAATACCGATAACTACTGGATGAGCAATTATAGCCACGTGAAACTGAGCGTTTCTAAATGAGATGCAATTGATATAACAGACACACAATATGACAATGAAGTTAGCTCTGTACCAGTTTTGAACCAGTCTTGTTCAATTTATTCTGCAATATTGTAATTATTATGAATAAATTAAGAAAATACTTGAATAAAATTGTGTAGATTGGAAAATATGGTAACATATTTAATTTTAATTGGTTTGCACTTCAGAGTTCAAAAGTTCATGGGTATATTTAAGAGGAAGAGAATAAAGCTTTGCCTTTTCCTGTGGAGGTTGTGGAATGATGACAATGGAGGTAAGATTCTATTATTTATGTTTTAAAAAACTTTT